>CM038214.1:283091949-283300345 GCA_021442155.1 Cymbidium sinense
TGTGTTGATTTATATATAAGATTGAATGGTAATGGGTATATAGTTTGGACATCCAGAATCGAGGCTTTAGCTAGCCCCAAGGAGGCCATTTGATTACCTCACTTCCTTGGTTTAATAATGGCATTGATTTCATTCTTATGTATTTCAACATTAGAATTTAGATAATTCTCATATAAATAAATGATTCAATAAAATAATATATACAATCTTTGCATGGTTTTCCCTCATTTATGTATACATCCATGTGTGTCCAAGAAAAGCAAGTATATAGTCTGACATCCCGGGAATATGAGGTTTAATTAGCTAATGAGGTCATTTGATTACCTCGCTAGTTGAACAATGACATACTTTTCTATATCTTTGTACATGTATATGTGATTAGTGAATGAAAATTCCATTTTACATTAAAATTTCTTGCATTCATAATTGCCTAAGTGGTTGTATTATTAAGCCATATGATTTGGAGTTTACTTCCTATGTTAATGTATATGAATTTACATATGTTTAAATGCAAACGGATAAATAGTATGGACATCCCATGAATATGAGGCTTTAGCTAGCTCCAAGGAGGTCATTTGCTTACCTCACTTCTTTAGTTTAACAATGGCACATGCCTATTTAATTTCATTCTTATGTCCTTTTTTTATGAAAAATTGGATAAAGTTTTAAATTAATATGTTTAAATAATTCAATCAAATAAAATATAAATTCTAAACATACACATACATTCACCATTTAAGTGTGCTAAAATATGTTGCATGTATAGATACACTTAAGATTAAATCATCTGCATGTTACATGTGATGGAAAGGAATGATTTAATATATGTCATGTGGTAGTAATTTAATTAAATTAATCTTAAGATGCATTTCATTTTGAATAAGATTATTTAAATTGAACCTAAACTTAAGATTAATTAAATCATTTAATAAGCCATTCACTAAAGAGAACTAAATCAAATTAATATACTTTAGAAAGTGACTTAAGGTAGGGATGAAAGAGGGCAATCCTTTTTCTCTCTTAATCGTTCAGTTACGTATTGCTAATCAAATGAATCAAAAAAACTTACAAATTAAAATTTCAAATCTATTAAACTACTTCAAGTGAAATCAACCTTTCATGTTAAATTGAATCTGTCTACACTTAGAAAATATAACACTAATGCTTAACAAGACTTACCACATAAGCCTTAATACACCCATTAGAATAAATTCACCACTGTTAGCTCAAAGTTAGAATGGTGTATGATGTGATGCATGTTTTGTTTTATGATGTATTATTTTATATTGGATGTTAGGGTGTATGCTTCTTAGACTAGATGATAGGTTAATATTAGCTAATCATATATTTTCAACAAGGGATTATGCTTAAGGGATGCTTAAAAATAAATATGAATGCTCTTTTTATAGGTTGCATAAATCCTTAAGCATAATCCAAGTTATGATAGGTGGGCTTAGTTACCCATGTGTAGGGTGCTAAGTCCAAATTATAAATACAACTGCTTGGGATTATATGTATATTTAGCTAACCTCTATTTTGTAGGTGTAAGGTTTACTTTTCCACATAAATGTAATTTTGAAATAGGAATAAGGATTAGTGCTATTGGGATTAGGATGAGCATAGAAGGCTTTGTCCTAGGGTGCCCTGTGATGCCTTTGAAGTAAGCACCATCCAAATCAAAGAAGGAACCAAATAACAAATGGAGATATGAAGAAAGAATACTCCCATAGCATTTAATACAATTATAATTATTCTTTCATATTCTAGGTTGTATAAGGGTAGAGCTTCTACCCATCTTTTCTCTCTCTTGGGTTATGCAGTACTAACCACACCACCTTTTATTCTTTTATGATAGTATATATAATTATTTGATGTTATGTTTACATTGTGCATTAGGATGACATGCTTTTCATAGTTTCTTAAATGAATGATGCTTTAATGTCTGGCTTGGATACGATTAGGCTCTTATGATAAAAATAACTTTCTACCCACTAATCACTCATAAATAAATTTTAAATAACTCATAACCTCATCATAAAGCCTAAAATATAAATAAGATAATTAAAGATTTATCATTCCCTTAATTGTATGATTGTATGTTACACATCATGCATGTATATTCTTTCTCTCTTGAACATGAAGGATCTCCATCCTTGCACATAAGGAATGCTTGACCTGTGAGGGCATCCCTGGTGGAGAACAACTTCTTAGTTGATTTGACCCATAACTTATTTCATCATGCATTTAGGCATAAGATATCCTAAAGCCTCTATCAAAATGATGTGTCTAATATGAAATAAAATTTGAAAAGATTTTATATCTATAGATTAAGTCATATGCTCATACCACTCATGCTCTAGTCTCTTAGAGAGTGTGTTTAGGACTTTAGTCTCTTTCTAATTAAATAACTACCCTAGCTATCTTGAAATTCATAAGATCAAACTACATGATTTTAAAATCATAGGAGAAGTTAGCTGGTAGCCACTCAGGCGTTATAAGTTAAGAAGTTAGACAATTTATTCTCTCTTATAAACTCTTATGTCCACTGTCTATTTCCTTGGCTACATAAATCCTCACCTCTTAAGCATTCCCACAACCTTGTGTTGGTGGATTATAAGAAGTAATCTAATTAAATTTCAACTCAAAACATATAAATCTCCTCAACATCAAAATTATAAAGCCCAACCATATGATAGATTGGAATGCTCACTAGGCTTCCTAGTATCATGAGAATTTCCTACTTATTTCATTTGGAATCCAAAAATAAGTCTTCTCCTTGAACTTTCCCAATTGATTTTCCAAATACAACCAATTCTTTGATAGTCTAACCTTGAAATCTTTGGAGATGATCATTATCTACTTTAATCTAGAATATTCTTATGAAATTTCATTTCTTAAGATGTAATAGGCTTGCCTCCATAGGGAATTTAAGAACCTAGTTTAATATAAACCCTACTTTATTCATCCATTGTAAAGTAAGGAAAATCTCTAGTACATTTGAAGACCCATCATGCCTTAGGAGTCCTTATTACATGATTAGATCCATTATAGGGTGATGCCTCTATCTTTTGAGATAGTACATCATACCTCAATGTTGTACCTGATCACCTCAAAAAGTACCTCCCACCCATACATCCAAAACTAAACTCCACAAGGCCCTCTCACCTTATTCATTGAATTTTCTCAACATCATCCTTTCTTATTGGAGTTTAGAGATGTCGATCCTCAAGTAAGCAAGGGTTCTTAGACTCATAATGTTGATTGATACATGTGGGTTAACTAGAACTCTAGATAGCCTGTATCTGCCAACATCCATTATAATGTAAAGAGGCACTTGTGCTCAGTCATCCTTAAGTATAATTCTTCATCCTTGAATGTAACTCCAAAGATGTCCTAGATCAAGTAAGGCCTTGATTAGAGATTCCCTCATCCCTTTGGATAAGACAAGGGTGTCATATATGCTTAACTTAGCTAGAAACTTTCTAAGGTGAGCTAGGACATTATAATCAACTCTGGCTTGGTCCTCCATAAGCATATCCATGGGTGGAGCATCCTATGAAGGGGTTATCTGCTCACTGGAACTAATTACTTGCTTACCCTTATCCTGAGGTGCTACCCTATGAGGTAGAAATTTTCCACTACTTAGGTTGACTTCGGTGACTTCTTGGAATGATGAGCTTGTGGAAAGTTCTACCTTCTCATGGGCATACCTACGCTTCTCCTATGGGATCCTCGAGTCGGTTGACTCCAAGTCAATCTCAAGAGGTGAACATTGATTGAAGGATAGTCGACTCAGAAAGGAAAGGATCTGAGCTACTAGAGTTATTCTTTTTATTTAGACTAGAAGAGCTTTCAATAGGAATAAAATCAAGAGCATCAGAAGTAGACAATATATAAGTAGAATCAGCTTTTCTCATTAATTTCTTTTTTGGTGGAGGTACATGATAGAAATCAAGTAAAGTAATCAGAGTAAGGGATTTAGTGCCCTTATCCATAGATACAATGCTCTGCGGTAGAAGGAGCTAGAAGGTGGTAGTTGAGGTGGAGGGAGTACTAGACTGATGGTGGCTACACTACTTGGATTATCAGGAAAGTATGGTGAGTACGGCTATCACCCTCCATGAGTTGTGCTTTGCAACTAACAAACCTTCCTTGGTGTTGGAGGTTTGAGCTACCTCAGACACCTATAAGGAAACCTTCTTGATCTTAGAAATGATCATCTTATAGGTTCGAGATAGGGAGATATCCTAACCTTTTTTGGTCTTAACAGGATCACAAGTATTCCCAAGGATTACTCTAACCAAATTGGATGGTTGTTCTAATAAGTATTCCTTAGGGGTAACTATAGCTCTCAACTTGTAGCTGTGCTCAAGCTAATCTTTAAAAGTGATATAATCCTCTAAGACATGGCTAACATGTGGTAGCAATAGCTAGATCATCACTCTTGCCCACTTCTTCGCCTCTTAGGCTCTAGTGCGAAAGTCAAGTTACTTTAAGAGATTCTTAAAGATTTTTCTAACTACCTCCCTCTTAAATGAATATGGCTTATTCAATCTATCGGCAAGAGTAGGTGAAAAGTAGCTACCTGGCGATGGATATGAATATTGCTGTTGGGTAGGCTATTGAGGTGGTAGAAATGGTCATTATGGCCACTGTAGTGGCCGGTATGATGGATGAGGGGGTAGAATAAGAGGTGGAAAAAGAAGGCTGCTTAGCTTGTAGTCTCTCATCTTGAACTCAATTTGCTTCCTCATCCACACCTCCAGCTTCTTCAAACACCTTGGCTTGGGCCTAGGTGATTGGTTGGGAAAGGGTGACTATTTGGCTTCCTTTTATAGGCTAGCTGCCTTATTGATTAATTTCTTGAATGTTTTGATGGTAAAACCTTTAAGCATGAAGGTGACCAGGCCATGGATATTCTTGAGAAGAATCTCAATGGCATGCTATTCAAACAGTTGTTGTTCGCATTTCATGCTCAGGTTGCACCACCTGAGAATGTAATCAACAAGGGCATCATTGAGTTTTGTTTCTCATGAGGTCACTACGGTCACCCTCTGATGAGCTCCAGGAAACCCCTTGATTTAGAGGTGCTCCAACTCAACAAAAGTCTTCACAGAACCATTGGGAAGTTCGATGTACTAATCAAATGCAACAAATTAACAAAAGGCAAAGAGGAGTGCATTCCCTGTTGCAATAGCCGCTCTAAAGTGTGATGTGTTATCGTGGGTTTCCACTGCCATCAAAGATCTTGAACGATGGTGGCACAAAATCCTAAATAAAATAAAGATAAATAAAACTTAAACCTAAAAAATAAACCTAAAAAAAACCTAAACTCTAAACTAAAAAAAATAAAAACTATACCTAAAACAAACAAAATAAAATAAACATAAACATAAACTAAAATACATAAAACCTAAACTTAAACCCTAAACTAAATAAATTAAAATAAACTTAAAATAAACCTAAACCTAAAAAAAAACCTAAAAATAAACATAAAATAAAAACCTAAAACCTAAACATAAAAAAATAAAATAAAAACCTAAACATAAACCTAAAATTCAAAAATAGAACTTAAATGTAAAAAATAAAAAAAAAAACTAAAAATAAACATAAACATAAACCTAAACATAAAAAAATAAACTAAAATAAAAAACATAAACTAAACTAAATAAAAAAATAAACCAAAATAAAAATAAAAAATAAAATAAACTAAAATAAATAAAAAATAAACTAAATAAACCTTGCTGGTTTGCTTGATTAAACCACACCATACCCACCTAAACTGACCTAAACCCTAAACTCCCCCTGTAACCCTCCCAACCTCTTACCCTCCCACTCCCTGAGTCCTACACCTCCACAGGCCTCCACTAACTCCAAATCCACCCAAACCCTAACTGGGCCACTGAGTGACCTGGGCACTCTACCTGGGCCCTGAGCCACTAATCCTAAACTCCACCACTGACCTCCCACTCCAAACCCACAAAACTAAACCACTCTAAACTAAACCTGGGCCACCCACCTGACTACTAAATAAAATACCAACCTAAAAATAAAACTAAACTAAACCTAAACCTAATAAATAAAACCTAATAATAAAACCTAAAAAATAAAATAAACATAAAATAAAAATAAAATAAACCTAAAATAAAATAAAATAAAATAAATAAAATAAAACCTAAAATAAATCTTAAAATAAAATAAAATAAATAAAATAAAACCTAAAATAAAAAAAAGAAACCTAAATAAAAAAAATAAAAAATAAACAAAATAAAATAAACCTAAATAAACTAATAAACTAAACTAAATAAATAAAATCTAAACCTAATCCAAATAAACTAAACTATACCTAAACCTAAACTAAAAAATATAGCCTAAATGTAAAACTAAAATAAAATTTTAAAACCTAAACCTTAAAAAAATAAAATAAAAACCTAAACCTAAACCTAAAAAAAGAAGTAAAACATAAACCTAAAAAAAAAATAAAAAAAACTCAAATAAAAATGAACCTAAACCTAAAAAACCTAAAATAAACTAAAATAAAAAACCTAAACTAATTTTATCATTTTTTTATCTTAAGCAATCCCTTTTGATGTAATATGCAATATAATATAATATAATATGTTATAGTGTCTTATAATATAGGATGCCATAACATAGTGTAGCATCATGCATTACATACTATTATGTATTACTACTTGTTGTTTAGCTTATTTTAGTTTGTTATTTATTAGTAATGTAGTAGAGTTTGGTATAATTCATAAAAATACTAATTTATAGGTGAGATGATGGGATTTGGCCAAATTTAGAGTAAGCTTTAGGGAACATCATTTGGGGTGCTATGGTGTGTCATTTAATCAAAAGAATGGAATTTTGCATCCAAAATAAATGTTCATTTTCAACCAAATTTTATAAATTTTTTGCTTAAAGTGATTCATTTTAAGGTTTAATGTAAGATAATATATTATATGAAAGCATATTAAAATATAATGTACATACCAATATAACTTCAAATATATATGTACATTTTAGTATGTTTTACTTTTGTAATAATACATTGGGTCAAAACTCACAAAAATGTTAATTTAAAGGTTGAGGTGAAAGAATTTTAAATTCACACTAAGAAGCAACACCAAAATTATGCTATTTTGTACCATTTCTAATAGAAAAATAACTATTTAACATCCAAAATGAACATTATTCATATTTTGAGAAAATGTTGTTAGTTTTTCCTTTTAAGTGATTCTAATGAGGTGTAATGTTAGACAATATATTATATTATAGCAAATTATAATATAACATCATATCTTATAATATAATATAGTGTGATAATTCACACTATAATATGTTTAGCATGATATTGTATAGTTAGTTTGAGCTTGCACCACAAATCATAAAAAGTTGATTACAATGTTAAGATGATGTAACTTGAATGAATGCATTGTTAGGCTTTTGGTTGAAGTATTAAAGGTGTGCATAAGAGAAGAAATAAGATTTGATGAGAATTCAATGTCAAAGACATGGAGGGAGATTGCTTAGGGGATCACACATGCATTGGACATGACTTGTGAGGGGTCTATGTCGAGGGCATAGAAGAAAAAAATCTGCTGGGGGTAAGGTTTGAATTTGATTTGATTATATGGTTTATGGAAAGAAGATTCATTGGGGATAAGATCTATAATCCACCAGGGATTAAGATTGAATCGACTTTAATTTATTTTGTTTTAATTAATGTGGAGGCATATCTGCTAGAGATATGGGCTCAAGTCGAGGATGGGTATATTAACCTTCCACTAGAAGTAGGTTCTTTAGGGATTGGGATTTGAGTTTGATTTAATAGATTTATTTGAAGATGTATCCACTGGGAATAAGAGTTTGGTTGGATTTCTTTGATTTAGACTCTGTCAGGGGAGTTAGTTTAAATTAGCTCCACTAGGAGGTTGGTTTTAAATTTGATTTATTTGTTTGACTTATTTTTATATGATTTGGGGTTCCACTAAGGAGAAGGTTTGATTTAACTCCAATAGAAAATTATATTGTGTTTGATTTCTAAGTTAATGTATGGACCACTTGGTGTGATGGACCCGAGAAGAGGCTATATTAACCTTGACCTACCTCATGTTTATAAATCTAAAGGGATAGTCTACCGGTTGTGGGATAGAGCTAGGAAACCTAAGGGATTGCCTTTTAGTGTGCAACTGTTGTGCTAGGAAGAAGGCGTAGCAGTCTTACATCTTCCAAAATGAGGAACAACTATTGGGGTGACCTGTTGGATGCACAACAAATTGAACTTGGCCTAGGGCGATAACTGAGTGAATGCCGCTGGGGACTTATGTCAACTCAAAAGTAGTCAGGGTTAATTTTATCTTAATTTCATGTGATTTGATATTGTTTATTTTATTTAGTTTGATTTCAAATTGAGGGCATATCCATTGGGGATGTGAACTCGGTCAAATTTGATATATTTAATTTATGGATTGTGTCGGTGTGCGATGGACCCATTAAGAAGGGGCTATAATAGACTTGTCCTATCTTAGATTTACAAATCCAAATGGATAGTCTATTGGCCATGGGGTAGAGCTAGCCAACCTAAGGGGTTACCTTTCAGTGTGCAACGACTGTGCTAGGAAGAAGGCATAGCAGACTTACATCTTCTAAAGTAGGGAACAACTGGGGTGACCTGTTGGTAGCACAATAAATCAAACCTGACTTAGGGGCACTCAGTGAATGTTGGAGACTTATATCAACTCAAGAGTAGTCGGCATTCTTATAGGGAGTTTTGTTGACACTACCCCAAGATAAGATGCCCTTGGGAAAAATACCGGTGTCCTCCTAATCCACAAGTGAATATATATATTTTTTATATATTTGTGTGGACCCTTGTGTGTGAGGACCACACTGAGAAGGGGCTATGTCATCCTTGACCTATCTCAGATTTACTGGACCAAGGGAGAATCTGCACATATATAGGATGGATTCTCCAACCACATGGGTGGTTACTAGAAAAGGGGAACTATCCAATCGATAGTAACCTGGGTAGTGTCTAAATGGGGTCGCATAGGATGTGATCCAAATATAGTGCCCACATGGGAGGTGCTGCTAGGAGCATTATCTTGAGCTAAAAAAGAAAGGTTATAGGTGTGCGGTGGCCAACTAAAGGAGAAAGCATAACAAACTTACATCTGCCATGAGTGGTGTATCCTAAGGTGCGAGAACCAACCAACCTAAGGTCTATCCATCAGCATGAGTGGTGTATCGATTAGAATAGTGAGAACCAACCAACCTAAGGTGCCTGTCGGTGACCAATGATCAATCTGGAAAGAAAGTGTGTAGGCTTACAACTTTCCAAGTGAAATTGATCATCAAGATACTCTATCATTGGTGGGATAGATGTTAATTGAGCTTGAGAGACTATAAAGTGAGGAGCATCAAGGAAGGACTAGACCTAGACTTGAAGCAATCAAGAGGGAAGGAGGTGCTAGGGGACTTATCCTAAACCTTAAATATACTCAATCTAGTCAGTGCACGAAGGCTAATCCAAGAAGAAAGCGTAGTAGAATCACATCCTCTTAAACAAAGCCAACATGAGGTAGCTTACCGACCACGTAGTAAGGCTTACCAAACTAACAAGGCCCTCGCCAATGTGTAGTGGCCAAGTAAGGAAGAAAAGTGTAGAGGACTTACATCCTCGAAAGCAAGAAGACCACTTGGGTGACACACTAGCAAGGTAGCATGTTAGCCCAACCTAGAGCAGCTATTGAGTGAGTGTCATTGGGGATGTTATCTCAACTCAGAGTAGCCCAAGAGAAAATATATGTGTTTGATTTATATGTTTGTGTAGTTTGTTTTGTGTTATGTCGATGAAGGATAGGGCACTGCTCAGGTTACTTACATCGACCCTAAACACATCATGGTGGATTCATAAACAAGAATACTTTCAACATGAAAGAGATTGAATTAAAAATGGATATTTCATTAATGATAATAATTTTCAAACATAATTTATAATATTTCTGTAGAGCCCGTTGATTTTAGAAGCATTGGGCACTCCTTATGATTAATAAGATGATAAGATCCTCCTTAGTAGGCCTTCTCTATGGTAAAAGGGCCTTCCCAAGTGGGTTCAAACTTGCCTCCAATCTTATGATGGACAATAATCGATCTCCTTTGAAGTAAAATAAGCTCTCCTACTTGAAATGATCTAAGACAGGCCAACTTCTTCTGAGCTTGAATCATTTTAGCTTTGTATAACTCAAGGTTTTGGCATGCCTGCGGGCATATCTCCTCCAAACCTTTGAGCTCTTCTAACTACAACTTAGCTTTTTTCTCTATTATGATCTTGCTACCCACAACTATCGTTAGTGATGGGTGTTGGACTTCTAATGGTAGAATGGCTTTGGACCCATACACTAAGGAGAAAGGAGTAGACTGAGTTGGAGTTCTATATGTGGTATGGTAGGCCCACAAGGCTTCAACTAACTGCTCATGCAACTGTCACTTATTGTTATTGAGTGTCTTCTTCAGTATTTGGATGAGAGTTTTGTTGAAGGCTTCTGCTAAGCCATTTTCCCTCAAATAGTTGATGGTAGAATATCTTCAATCAATGTGTGTCTTTGGGAAAAGTTGTTGATCTCGGTGCTTTTGAATGCAATACCATTATTAAATATATTTCATCAAGGCACTCCAAACCTATATATGATATGATTCCTAAAAAATTGGAGCACTTATTGAGCTATGATTTCTCTGGAAATCTCTATGCCCATTTGGAAAAGTACTCTAAGCATCTAAGATGGGATGACCCTTGGAAGGAGGAGGATTAATCACCCACTATGTTAGTACCTAACACTTGAATGGCCATGAGGCCAATGTAGGATGTAAAATGTTGGGTGTTTGTGTAAGTCCACACTATGTATTTGACATTGGTGGCATGGCCTAGCCATATCGATGCAATCTTTGATCATCATTGGCCAGTAGTATCCTAGTCTCTTGATCTTGGATTTCATCTTGGATTTGTTGGCTCCACATAATCCTAAGTGCACCTGATCATGATCTTATGAGCTTTGTGCTTATCTTTCTAACCATATATGATCGAAAGATCACCTAGAAGACACCATCCACAAGAGCGTAGGAAAGTGCTCGCTACTTCATCTGATGGGCTTGGGACTTTTCTTGATGTAGTTTGCCTTTATTTAGGTAATCCATGAATGGTTGCCTCCAATTTAACTCCTCATTCTTCTTGGTAATGGCAACCTCCCCTTCAAGAGAGTACTTTTTGATGAGTTCAATATCAATAAGGGATAAGACTTGTCTACTTTGGACCTTTATTGATATGGACTCATCCTCCAGACATGCCAACTCCTTGGCAAGCTTGGCTAAAGCATATGTTATGGTGTTCACTCCTTGAGGAATCTTATAAATGGTAACCTCTAGGATTTGGGCCAACAACTCTATGGTGTACATGAGGTAGTGATGGAGCTTGGGCTTTATAACCTTATTGGACCCAACGATTTGGTTGATAACTAGCTGAGAATCCCCAAAGATGTTGATGTTATGGATGCTTAGAGTAATAGCTGACTCTAGATTAGCAATCAGAGCCCTATATTCAGCTTCGTTGTTGGTGCAAGGATTGGACAAATAATATAAGAATCTCATCATATTACGAGTTAAGAGAACTATTCCTACCCCTTCCTTTCACGGAATAATTATTGTGGTTCTTCTCCTCTTTGAGGAAGCCTCACCATCAAAGTACATCTCCCAGTGGTGAATACTAGTATCCCCTAAGTTCATAATTTGTTCATCGGGAGATCATCACTAGAGAGTCGGAGGAAGTGGGTGTCTTTGTTAAGAAATCTGTGCTTGTCCTTTCCGAGGGATGCAGAAGGTAATGTCAAACTATAAGAGGATCATGGACCATCATGCCAACAGTCTAGATAGCATCGACTGTGTCATGAGATATTATAGTGGATTGATTTGAGAGATTAAGTTTACCTTATGAGGAAGCATGTAGTATTGTAGCTTTTGGGATGCAAAGATTAAAGCTAGGCAATGCTTCTAAATTTGTGGATAATTAGTCTTAGTAGGGATTAGACGAAGGCTGAGGTAGTAGACTGTATTTTCCTTCTCTTAATCATTGACTTGGGCCATCAAAGCTCCAAGGGAGTCATCTAACACAGTAGTGTAAAGTATGAGCAGCTTGCACAGGATAGGGGTTGCTAGAACCAGCAGCGTCATCTGGTAATGCTCGATGTCTTCAAATGCATGCTCACACTTGTCATCATCCCACTTGAACTTGGCATCCTTTTGACAAGTCGAGAATGGTGACATCTTCCGATAGATTGGATATAAAGCATCTTAGATGCTCCAACCATGCTTAGAATGATCTGAGTTGAGTTAAACTTTTAGGGGGTGGCATTTCTAATATCACTTTGATCTTCTCTAGATCATTTCAATTCCACAATAATGAATTTCTCAGCTACTATGAAAGGACACTTGATTCATTTTGAGGTTAAATTATCTTAACTATTTGAAAACTACTCTTAAGTCAAAGAGATGGTCTTCTTTTCTCTACTCTTCCTTTGCCTGGTGGAGGTCAAGTTGTCCTACCCATATATTCAAATGGAGTAATGAACTATGGGTGGAATTTAATGTCAAGCTCCACTTCCTCCTCCAAGTCTATTTCCACTCCCTTTTATTTTCTTTTTCTTTTTCTCTTTCCTTTTCTCTTTATTTTTCTTTTTCTTTTATTTTTAAACTTTTGCTAAGTTTGTGAGAATAGACTTGTTGATTTTGAGGTAGTAAAAGCATACTCATATATGTTGACCTTGTGACTGTAAATGTCTTGAGATCTCCTTTGACGGTAGATCCCACCTCTCATGAACTTCATACACGATGTAGAGGATGGAACTGTTGTTCTCATGTATCCATGGTCTCCCAAGCAAAGTGTTAAAAATATCTATTCAGTCTTTAATGCAAAACTTGGCATCTTAATCATCTATATGCAAGGGCTACATTATGGAGCCTGCTGACCTCACTTTGGAGTGAGATTCAATCTTCTCATCTTAGACTTAGGTGTCTTCTAGACACTAAGACTTCCAGTCATAAGACACTTAATAATTAGGTAAACACTTAACCTAAAGACTTAAAAGGTTAAATAGATTAGGTTATGCCTTATGGATTAGGATAATCCACCTACCCTACAACCCAAATCCAATCTGTGTTCACCTTCTCAAACCAAACCTCAAGTTCAATTCAAACATCAAATTCAAATCCAAATCTAAGTCCAAATTCTAAAACCAAATGATTGAAGCCCATGATCAAATCTAAACTTGAAACCCTTCTTAAGCCATATAACCTATCCCATGGACTTAGCCAATTCTTAATCCAAATCAATCCAAAATAAATTGATTTTCTCATAATCAATTTATATCTTCAATCATCTTCCTAAATGTAAATCAAATCTACATTCAAATGATCAAAACTAAATCAAATTAAATCAAAACCATCCCCAAGCCATATGACCTATCCATGGACTTAGCCAAATCTTAATCAAATCAATTCAAATTGATTTTCTCATAAATCAATCATATTTTCAATCATCTTCACAAATTTAAATGAAATATACATTTAAATCATCAAAACTAAATCAAACCAAATAAAAAAAATCCAAGCCATGACCCAACTCCATGGACTTAGCCAAATTCCTTCATTCCAAAACCCAAATTCAATTGATTTTATCATGAATCAATCATACCTTCAATCATATTCATAATATAAATGAAATCTACAATCATCAAGCCAAACCAAAATCAAAGTCAAACCAACTTAACCCTTTTGACTTGAAATGTTCAAATGAACCAAAATCAATTTGAACCTAAGCCAATTGCAATTAATTTTATATATCAATCCCAAATCCATTATCAAATCAAACTATTGAAAAAAATTTGACCAAGTTCTAATAATTGCCCAAATTAGATGGAACCATGCCCATAAAAATCTCCCATCATGATTGTTGATCACCCTAGGTTGATCAATTGTCATAAATTAGGTCAAACCAAGTCAACTTGGTCATTTGACCAAGTCAACCCCCAACCCATATGAACCCAAACTAGCTAAATTGTAACCTAAGCCAAATCCTTGAAACCAATGATTCATACCAAATCAAAATCAATATTTGAATATGACTTGACCTTCAATTAAGTCAACCAAACCCAATTGGCCCTCCCCAAGTTGACCCAAATTGACCTAAAAGATCAAATTGGGTCAAATCAAAATATAAACCAAATTGATTGCAACCAATGGCTCAAGTTCATTCGAAATTGATTGTTGAACTTGACCAAAGCCATGATTGGACCTAATTGAACCCAATTGACCTACTTAGCCCAAATTGACCTAATGGTTCAAGTTGGCCAAAATCAAATCTAAATCCAAATTAATTGAAATTGAAGCCTAAAATCATCTTCAATTGGTCAACTAAACCCAAACCAACACCCAAATTTGACCAATTTTGGTCAAATTTGTCAACTTAACCCATCAAATGAATTCAAATGTGCCAAAATCAAATCTACTAAACCAAAATTGAACCAAAACATCCCAAATGATCATATGAACTTGACCCAACCCTTGGTTTGACCCAATTTGACCAATTGGTAAACTTGACCACTAATTTGACCTAAATGAGTCAAATTAAGCCAAACCTAACCAAATCAACTCCAATTGACTTGGAATTTGGTCTAACCCACTTTTGGCTCATTTCAAATCTATCAAAATCAAGTCCAATGCTAAATGATCATTCTACCCTTGGGTCAAGGGCATCACATGGTACAAATCACCCATGTAAGTGGTAATTTCCATTCCTTGGACACTTTGTACTCTCCCAGTGGTCCACCAAGGCACCTAGGACATTGACCAACCTAGACCAAGGGGTGGTTAGGTCCATGACCCATAGGAAGTGAAATCACCTCACCCTCCCCATTGGAGCATTTGGAACCCATAGGACACCCATGTTTCCTTCTTGGCAGCCACCTCCGTACCTTCAACAAACCAAGCTAAGCCAACTCACCTCCTCCCTACCACCCATGATTCCTTGAGATGGCCAAACGGCCACCAAAATCCAAACCCGATCCCACCATTCCATCAAAGTGAAGGGGGGTATACACCCCCTCGTTTCCACTCAAACACACACAAAAATCATTCCTTAGAGCCCTAACTACCCAAGATGAGTTGCTAGAGCCATTCCCTGAGCTCCCAAGCTCATTCCTCAATCAAAAAATGCCATTCCCATCCATCCTGAAATATGACACTCCCATTTCTAACCTAACTTTCCCATTTCTCCATCAAACTCAAATTAACTTTAGCACCTTCCTTAGGCCTCATTGAGCAAGAATGAATCATCTCTAAGCTTCGAGCAGGTGGGACTTCAATCAAAGCCAAATCTAAATCGCGGTTCATGGCCTTCTAAGCAAACATCAAGGAATTGATCCAATTGTTGGTCGACAGGGCTTCGTCTCCACTAGATGAAGCTTCCTCAATTATTTGAGCCAATGGTCTTGAGCTTCGATGAGGTATGCATCCAAAACTGATCGATAGGAAAACATGGGTTAGAGTTTTCTGAAGAAAACTTGCATCTCATGTGATCTTGACCATTGGATCCCCTCCACTTGATGTCATGAAGGTGTAGGATCCTTTTAGATTTGATCTGAGTTTGGGTAAGCTCAGATCAAGTGAGCAATGATGAACAGACTCCATTCTTCCTCACTCATGTGACGTTAGATCACGCACCGTCCATTCGCTTGATCAAAATGGACAATCATGATTAGATATGCTAGATCAATTTGATTTAATCCTATTAAGTTGTGGGATTAATCATAGTTATCTAATCTTAGATCGAACTATGGATGAGAAAGTGCATCCATCACAACCACGTAGGCGCTAAGTCAGGTAAGTATTAAGTAGCCAATCCAGGAACAGTGGAAAGCATGCCATGTCAGTGTGCCATGTCACCAATAGGATTAGTCTTTAATTTGGCTTAATTAATTATTTTTAATGGTTGAAACTTCTAAAAACCATAAAAAATCATAGAAAAATAAAAAAAAGCAAATAAATACTCATTTTAAAGGTATTTTAGAAGAGAATTAATTAAAAATGATCTTAACTAATTTTGAATAGTAAGGTATAATTAAGGTTTAATTACAAAATTTATTAGCTTAATTACTTAAACAATTAATCCCAATTTATGTGGGATAATTTAATTGGATGACTTCTGCCTCCCATGATTTTCTTGGGATTTATTGCTCACTTAGTTAGAAAAATTGACTATTTAAACTTTAACTACTCTTTTAAGTTAATTAATGGTTAGTTAATTCCATGAATAGTAATAAATTGGTTAATTAAGTTGATTAATCATTGTTCAATTGTAAGTGAACTAAGGAATAGGGTTGGGACCCTTTCCTAAGTTCATTTCACCTTTTTAAATGAAATTAATTGAGATTTAACTTAATTAAATCACTTAATGAAATTGAAATCATAATCACATCGACACCTTAATTAATTAAATCATTGGGTAGATCTTTAGGTGTTTAATAATCTAAAGGAGTTTAATGAAATTATGGTTAGTCCACATGTGTGGAAAACCATAAGAGTAAATAATTAAGTCCTTTAATCTAATTAACTATTAATCATGAGCTAATTGCATTAGGCCCCTTTTATTTCCTTGGATCATTTCAAGTTTATTTTCCATGCATATCATGTTGGCTCATAATTATTTAGTTAGTTACTTTGGGTGACATAGGTAAGGGTAATTAATTCATCTAATTAAGGGATAACTTAATTAACCCATAAAATCAAATTAATTACATTTCCTTAAATTAAATCAAATCACTAATGTGGGAATGGGTTTAAAATAACAAGTGATGATTTCTCTTCTCCTCCTTAAATCAAATCAAATCCAAAACTTAATTAATAAAGATGCTTTGGTTTGCTTTAAATAATCTTATTTGATTTGTTTGTCCTTAAGAACTAGTTTGGTTGAATGAATCACATGCTTATATTTGATTTTCTTTCCAATCATGTTAAATTTGGTATGTCATTTGAATTCATGCATCCATCTTTTCAAAATCAAGTAAAATAAAATGGATTTCCTTTATGTAAGCATGTGTTGATTTAATATATGCATGGCTATTATCACTATTAAATCCAAATGTATTTTCAAAAGTTTATAAATGAATAAAATATGTGTTATGATGCTAGTTATAAATACATAAAAAGCAGTGCTTATAGCTTAAGTGTATGAATGTTGAGTTCTCCTTCCTCTATTCAAATGTTGATTTAATAAGATTGAATGGTAATGGGTATATAGTCTGGACATCCTAGGAACACGAGGCTTTAGCTATCCCCATGGAGGCCATTTGATTACCTCACTTCCTTGGTTTAACAATGGCACATACCAATTTGATTTCATTCTTATGTATTTGAACATTAGAATTTGGATAGAGCTTTAAATCATATATATAAATTATTCAATAAAATAAAAATATACAATCTTTGCATGGTTTTCTTTTCCTCATTTATGTATACATCCATGTGTGTCCAAGAAAGCAAGTTTATAGTCTAGACATCTGAATATGAGGCCTTAGTTAGAAGGAGGTCATTTGATTACCTCACTTCCTGGTTTATGACAATGCCTATATCATTGTGCATGTATATGTATATGTGATTAGTTAAAATTGCATTAAAATTGCATGCATTCATAATTGAATAAGTGGTTGAACTAATTAGCCATATGATTTAGAGCTTACTTCATATGTTCATGTAAAAGAATTTACATATGTTTGAATTCAAAAGGGTATATAGTGGACATCTAGAGAATATGCTTTAGCTAGCACCAAGGTGGTTATTTGATTACCTCACTTCCCTGGTTTAACAACAACACATGCTTATTTAATTATATTCTTATGTATTTTTTGTATAAGAATTTGGATAAATTTTTAATTAATATGTTTCAATAATTTAATCAAATAAAATATAAATTCTAAACATACACATACATTCATCATTTAAGTGTGCTAAAATATGTTGCATGTATAGATACACTTAGGATTAAATAATATGCATGTTACATGTGATGGAAAGGAATGATTTAATATATGTCATGTGGTAGTAATTCAATTAAATTAATCTTAAGATGCCTTTTATTTTGAATAAGATTATTTAAAAGAACCTAAACTTATGATTAATTAATTCATTTAATAAGCCATTCACTAAAGAGAACTAAATCAAATTAATATACTTTTGAAAGTGACTTAAGGTATGGATGAAAGAGGACAATTCTCTTTTCCTCTCTTTATAACACTTAGTTGCTAAGTATAATCAAATGAAGCAAAAGGAAACAAAAATTAAAACTCTCAAATCAAATAAACTACTTCAAGTTAAATCAACCTTTCATGTTAAATACAACTCCAATTCCTAACAAGACTTACCACACAAGCCTTAATACACACCTTAGAATTAAGTCACCACCTTTAGCTCTAAGTTAGGATGGCATATGATGTGATGTAGGATTTATTGTATGATGTATTATTTTAGATTGGATGTTAGGGTGTATGCTTAGGTATATGGATGAGGCTAATATTAGCCAATCATGTTTTTTTTTGAGATTATGCTTAAGTGATGCTTAAAATAAATGTGAATGCTCTTTTTGCAAGTTGCTTAAATCCTTAAGCACAATCCAAGTTAGGATGGGAGTTACCCATGTGTGCAGTCCAAATTATAAATACAACTACTTGGGATTATATGTATATTTAGCTAACCTTTATTTTGCGGTGTAGTTAGATTTACTTTTCCCACATAAATGTAATTTTTTTCAATAGGAATTAGATTAGTGCTATGAGGGATTATGAGGTGGCCAGGCTTTATCTTGGGGTGTCCTGTGATGCCTTTGAAGCAAGCACCATCCAAATCAAAGAAGGAACCAAATCAAAAATGGAGATATCAAGAAAGAAGTCCCCCATAACATTTAATACAATTAAAATTATTCTTTCATATTATAGGTTATATAAGGGTAGAGCTCATACCATCTTATCTCCTTGTATGCAATACATTACCAACCTTTTATTATTTTATGATAGTTGATATAATTATTTGATGTTATGTTTACATTGTGCATTAGGACAACATGCTTTTCATAGTTTCTTAAATGATTGAAGCTTTAATGTGTGGCTTAATGATTAAGCTCTTAGGGTAAAATAACTTTTCTACCCAACTAATCACTCATAACTAAATTTTAAAATAACTCATAACCTCATCATAAAGCCTTAGACATAAATAAGATAATTAAAAGATTTTCAGCTTAGATGTATGGTAATATGTTTCACATCATGCATGCATATTCTTTCTCTCTTGAACATGAAGGATCTCCATCCGCATGATAAAGGAATGCTTGACCTGAGGGCATCTTGTGGTGGAGTACACCTTCTTCTAATTGATTTGACCCATAACCTATTTCATCATGCATTTAAGCATAAGAAATCCTAAAGTCTATCACAATGATGTGTCTAAAATGAAATAAAATTTGAAAGAAATCTATAGATTAAGTCATATGCTCATATCACTCAAGACTTTAGACTCTTTCTAATTAAATAACTACCCTAGCTATCTTGCTATTCATAAGACAGGACTACATGGTTTTAAAATTGTAGGAGGAGTTAGTTGGTGGCCACTCCAGGTAGTTATAAGTCAGAAGTTAGAAAATTTATTCTCTCTTGTGGAGGTAAACCCTTATGTCCACCTGTCACTTAGATTTTGGTCGTGCTTTAGCTCGTACTAAAGCTCCTTAGATTTAGGATCTGAGGTAGCTATTTCTTTTAGGCTATGAGTATAAATCCTCACCTCTTATGCATTCCCACAACCTTGTGTTATTGGATTATAAGCACTAGTAATCTAATTAAATTTCAACTCAAAACATATAAATCTCTTCAACTTCAAAATTATAAAGCCCAACCATAGGATAGATTGGAATGCTCACTAGGCTTCCTAGTATCATGAGCATTTCCTACTTATTTCATTTGGATTCCAAAAATAAGTCTTCTCATTGAACTTTCCCAATTGAATTTTCATATACAACGAATCCTTTGATAGTCTAACCTTGAAATCTTTGGAGATAATAATTGTCTACTTTAATTGAGAGTATTCTTAGAAAATTTTATTTCTTAAGATGTAATTAACTATGAAGGCTTGACTCTTTAGGTAACTGAAGAACCTAGTTTAATATAAACCCTACTTTATTCATAGACCCATCATACCTTAGGAGTCCTTATTATATGATTTGGTCAATTATAGGGTGATGCCTCTATCTTTTAAGATAGCACATCATATCTCAATGTTGTGATCCTCAAAAGTAAATGATTACCCTACATCCAAAATAAACACCATAAGGCCCTCTCACCTTGTTCATTGAATCTACATCATCCTTTCTTTTGGAGTTTGGAGATGTCGATCTCAAGTAGGCAAGGGTTAGCATAATGTTGACTAATACACCATCCACTATGGATAGCTTGTATGCCAACATCCGTAATGTAAAGAGCTTATGCTCGATCATCCCTAGGAGTAAGTCTTCATCGCTGAATATAACTCCTATGATGTCCTTCGAGTGGCATGCCTCTTCTTTAGTAGCAGTCAGCTGAGCTAAGCATATCTCTAGATCAAGTAAGGTCTTGATTAGAGATTCCCTCATCTCTTTGGATAAGACAAGGGCATTGTATATGCTTAACTTAGCTGAAACTTTCTAAGGTGAGCTAGGACATTGTAATCAACTTTGGCTTGGTCCTCCACAAGCATATCCATGGGTGGAGCATCCTATGGAGGGGCTATCTCATAGAAAGCAATGACTTGCTTACCCATCTGAGGTGCTACCCAGAGGTAGAACTTTTCCCTTCTAGGATGAATTCAGTGACTTCTTGGAATGATGAGCTTGTGGAAAGTTCTACCTTCTCATCAGGCATACATATAGCTTCTATGAGATCCTCAGAGTTAGTTGTCTCCAAGTCAATCTCAGGAGGTGAACCTGATTGATTCAGAGAAGGATAGTCTAACTCTGAATCAAAAAGGAAAGGATCAAAACTACTAGAGCTATTATTTTTATTTATACTCGGAGAGCTTTCAATAGGAATAAAATCAAGGGTATCAAAACTAGACAACATAGAAGTAGAATTGGCTTTCTTCATAATTTATTTTTAGGTGGAGGTACATGAGAGAAATTAAGTAAAGTAAGCAAAGTAAGGGACTTAATTCCCTTATTCACAGATACAATGCTCCCATAGAAGAGCTAGCGAGAAGAGGTGGTAGTATGGTGGAGAGTACTGACTTGGATGGTGGCTACGCTCTTGGACTATCCCAAAAGTATGGTGAGTTGCTTTTCTGGTCACCTTCCCAGTTATCCTTTGCAACTAGCAAACCTTCCTTGGTGTTGGAGGTTTGAGCTACTTCAGGCACCTACAAGGAAAGCTTCTTGATCTTATAAATGATCTTCTTAGATGTTCGGGATAAGGAGATATACTAACCTTCTTTGGTCTTAAGAGGATCGCAAGTATCCCCAATGATTACTCTAATAGAACTGGATGGTTGTTCTAATAAGTATTCCTTAGGGATAACTATGGCTCTCAACTTGTAGTTGTGCTCAAGCTAATCCTTAAAAATGATACAATCCTCTAAGACATGGCCTAACATGCAGTGGTTAGGGCAATAGCTAGGATCATCGCTCTTGCACACTTCCTCTGGCCTCTTAGGCTCAGTACGAAAGTCAGTTTGTTTAAGAGATTCTTAAGATTTTCTATCTACGTCCTCTTGAATGAATATGATTTATTCAATCTATCGGAAGAGTAGGTGGAAAGTATGGCGATGGATATGAATACCTTGTTGGTAGGCTAGAAGTGATGAAAATGGTCATTGTGGCACTATGGTGGCGATATGATGGTGAGGTGTGGTAGAAGAGGGTGGCTCATTCTCTATCCGACACAAGTCTCCCTAGCTTCTTCTCAAACACCTTTTGTGGCTTGGGCCTAGATGATTGGTTCGCAAGAGGGAAACTATTTGGCTTCCTATTGTAGGCTGACCTCCTTGTTGATTAATTTCTCAAACATTTTGACGGTAAGGCCCTTAAGCATGAACGCAACTGTGCCATGGATATTCTTGAGAAGAATCTCAATGGCATGTTATAACTATGGTTCATTTCATGTTCGGTACACGAGAATGTAATCAACAAAGGACTAATTGAGTTTCTTTTCTATAATGAGGTCGTATATAGTCACCCTCAGCTCCAAACCTCTTGATGAAGAGGAGCTCCAACTTAACAAAGTCTTCAAACCGCATACCAATCAAATGCAACACGATAGGCGCTAATGAAAAAGCGAAGAGGAGTCGTTCTTATCATGTCGTAACATCGGCTCTAAAGTGTGCAATGTGTTATCGTGGGCTCCACAACCATGAAAGATCATGAAGGATGGTGGCAAAACCCTAAATAAAAGAAAACTAAATAAAACCTAAACCTAAAAAATAAATCTAAAAATAAAACTTAAAAAATAAAAATAAAACCTAAACTAAAAAACCAAATAAAAAAATAAAATAAACATAAAGCTAAATAAATAAAATAAACAAACCTAAACCTAAAATAAACTAAACCAACTAAATAAACCTAAACCTAAACTAAAATAAAATAAACCTAAAATAAAATAAACATAAACCTAAAAATAAAATAAAACATAAACATATACCTAAAATAAAATAAAACCTAAACTAAAATAAAAAAAAAACTAAACTAAAACTAAATAAACCTAAATCTAAAAAAATAAAATAAAATAAATAAATAATAAAATAAAAAAATAAATATAAATAATAAATATAAATAAATAAAATAAACTAAATAAACCTAAACTAAAAAACTATACCCACCCCAAATCCTAAATCCTAAATCTAAACTAAAAACCCTAAATAAACTACAGCTAAACCTGACCCTAAACCACAAAACCCTAAACCTGAGGCACTGACCTAACATACTCATAAACCCTGAGCCTAAACCCTAACTACCCTAAAACCCAAACCCTAATCCTAAAACTTAAAACCTAAACCTAAACTAAATAAAACTTAAAAATAATAAAATAAAAAAACCTAAATGAAATAAGAATAAAGAAATAAATAAAATAAACCTAAAAAAAATAAAATAAAATAAATAATAAATAAACTAAATAAAATAAATAAAATCTAAACTAAACTAAAAAAATAAAATAAACCTAATAAAATAAATAAATAAAATAAAATAAACCTAAAATAAAATAAAATAAAATGAAATAAGAACCTAAACCTAAAATAAATCTTAAACATAAATAAATAAAACTAAAACCCTAAACTAAAATAAAACTAAACATGAAATTAAAAATTAAAATAAAAAATAAACCTAAACTTAAATAAAATAAACTAAAAATAAATAAAACCTAAACCTAAACTATAATAAAATAAACTAAACTAAAATAAAATAAAAAAACTAAACTAAACTAATCTAAAAATAAAATAAAAAAAAAACCTAAAATAAAAAACCTAAAACCTAAACTAACCCTAAACCCTAAAAAAAAAAATAAAAACATAAACCTAAACTAAATAAACCAATAAAATAAATAAATAAACTTAAACAAAAAAATAAATGAAATAAATAAAATAAAACATAAACAAACTAAAACCTAAACTTATAAAAAAAAAAAATTTAAAATAAACTAAATCTAAAATAAAATAAATAAAATAAACTAAACTAAAAAACATAAATAAAATTAAAACTAAACCTAAAATTAAATCAAAATAAACCTAAAATAAAATAAAATAAAAACTAAGTAAAAACCTAAACCTAAAAAATAAACCTAAAAATAAATAAAAAATAAAACTTAAACCATAAACTAAAAAAACCTAAACCTAAAATTAAATTAAAATAAACCTAAACTAGATAAACTAAACTAAAATAAATAAAACCTAAACCTAAACCTAAAATAAAAGTAAATGTAAAACCAACTAAATAAAATATAAAAAAAACTAAATATACCTAAACTAAAAAATAATACCTAAAAATAAACATAAAATAAAAACCTAAAACCAAAACCTCAAAAAATAAAATAAAAACCTAAACCTAAACCTAAAAATAAAATATAAAACCTAAATCTAAGAAATAAAATAAAAATAAAACTAAACTAAAAAAAATAAGCCAAAACCTAAACATAAAAAATAAACTAAAATAAATGAACCTAAAATAAAAACTAAACTAAATAAAATAAAATAAACTAAAATAAATAAAAAAATAAAATAAACTATAATAAAAATAAAGAATAAACTAAACTAAGATACTAAATTTAAAAATAAAAAAATAAATAAAAAACAAATAAAAAAAAGAACCTAAACCTTATAAATAAACCCTAAACCTAAATAAACCAAACACAAAATAAACCATAAATCTTAATCCCACAAAATTTATAACCCTAAACCAAAATCTAAATAAGCCCTAAACTCCCAAAAAAAAACATAAAAAAACCAAACCTAAACTAAATAAAATCTATAAAAATAAATAAATAAAACCTAAATCTAAATAAATAAAAAAAAAAATAAAAAAAACCTAAACTAAAAAACTTAAACTAAAAATAAAATAAAATAATTATAAAATAAAACTAAATAAAATAAATAAAACCTAAAAATAAAATAAAATAAACCTAGAATAAAAACATAAATATAAAATAAAATGTAAAAAATAAAAATAAACTTAAAATAAAATAAAATATAAAACAAAATAATCCTAAAAAATGAACCTAAAATAAAACCCATAAATAAATAAAAAAAGAACCAAACCCTAAAAAAAAATAAAACTAACCCTAAAATAAATAAAATAAACAAAATAAACCTAAACCTAAAATAAAAATAAAATAATTGACTTAAACTAAACAAAATAAAATATAAATAAACCTAAATCAATAAAAATAAAACAAAATAAACCTAAAATAAGAACCTAACCTAAAAAAACCTAAACCCTAAAAGCTAAAATAAACCTAAACTAAATAAAACCTAAAAATAAAATAAACAAAAAAAAACCAAAATAATATGAAAATTTAACATAAAATAAAAACTAAAACTAAAATCTAAACCTAAACTTAACAGAAAATAAAATAAAACTAAACTAAAAATAAATAAATAAAATCTAAATGAAACTAAAAAAATAAAAAACCTAAATAAAATAAAAAATAAACTTAAAATAAAAATAAAATAAACCTAAAATAAAATAAAAATATAAACCTAAAAAATAAACCAAAAAATAAAACCTAAAAATAAATAAAAAATAAATCTAAACCATAAAATAAAAAAAAATCTAAGCCCAAAATAAAAATAATAAACCAAAACCAGAATGAAGATAAACTAAACTAAAATAAATAAAACATAAACCTAAACCTAAATTAAACTAAACCTAAACTAAACCAAAACTAAATAAAATAAAATAAACTAAAATAAACTAAACTAAACTAAAAATAATACCTAAAAATAAAACAAATAGAAACCTAAAACTCAACCTAAAAGAATAAAATAAAAGCTAAACCTAAACTAAAATAAATAAAACTAAACCTAAAAATAAATAAAATAAAATAAACTAAAATTAACTGACTAAACACTAAAATAAATAAACCTAAATAAATGAACTAAATAAAATAAAAATTAAAATAAACCTAAATAAAGTTAAAATAAAATAAACTAAGAAAATAAAAAATAAACTAATTAAACTAAATAAACCTAAACCTATACTTAATTTAAAATAAAAAATAAAAAAAAAATAAAAGAAATAAAAAAATAACCCTAAACCTGACCTAAATCATAAACCTAAACTTAAAACCCTGCCCAAATTCTAAACCCTAATCCCTAAATCTATAACCCTAAACCCTAAATCCTAAACTAAACCCTAAACCAAACCCTAAACCCACAAACCCTAAACCTTAAAACCTAAAACTAAACCACTTTACTAAATAAACCTAAAATAAAATAAATAAAACTTAAACTAAATAAAATAAAAATTAAAATAAAATAAAACCAAAACTAAATAAAACTAGCTAAATATACATAAACCTAAAATAAAAAAATAAAATATAAACTAAACTAAAATAATAAATAAAGAAACTAAAATAAAATGTAAAATAAATAAAAATAAAAAAACTTAAAATAAAATAAAAACTAAACATAAAATAAAATAAAATAAACCTAAAATAAAATAATAAAAAACTTTATAAAAAACCTATAAAAAAATAAATAAATAATAAACAAAAATAACTAAAATAAAACAAATAAAATAAACTAAACATATACTAAAATAAATAAAACCTAAACCTAAACCTAAATCATAACTATATAATATAAAATGTAAAATAAACTTAAACCTAAAATAAACTAAAATAAAACAAAAACCTAAATAAAAAATAAAATAAAAACCTAAACTAAACCTAAAAATAATAAACCTAAACTAAAATAAATAAAATAAAACTAAACTAAAAAATAAACATAAACTTGAACCTAAACCTAAGCATAAAAAAATAAAACTAAAATAAATAAAAAAATAAATAAATAAAATAAAAATAATAAATAAACTAAATTAACTAAATAAAACCTAAACTTATGGTTTGAATTTTTTATAAAAACTAAAATAAAATAAACTAAACCAAACACAAAACAACCACAAACCTAAATGACCTAAACTACAAAAATAACTTACCCTAAAAAAACCTAAATAAAATCTAAAAAAACCTAATCCAACCAAAACCCTAAACTCTAAACTAAATCCCAAAACCACAAACCCCAAATAAACTAAACCCTAAAACCAAATACCTAAAACTAACCACTAACCACAAACAAAAAATAAAATACCTAAACCTAAAATAAAAATAAAAATAAAACTAAACTAAAAAAATAACATAAACTTAAAACCTACATAAAAAATGAACTAAAATAAACTTAAATAATAAATAAAAATTAAAATAAAATAATAAATTACTAAACCTAAACTAGTTTGTAAAATAAAATAAATAATAAATAAACCCTACTAAAAACCCAAATAACTATACCAAATTAACTTAAAATCCTAAACCTATGATAAAATCCTAAACCCTAAACTCAAAAAAATAAACCTAATAAATATTTAAATAAAAAAAATAACCAACCCTGAGTAAAAATAAAAACTGATTAAATAAAAAAAAAACCTCTTAAATAAAATAAATAAAAAAGATCTAAATAATAAAAATAATAAAACTTAAATAAACCTAAAAACATAAAAATAAAATAAAATAAAAATTAATTAAATAAATAAACTAAACTAAAATAAAAACTTAAAAACATAAATAAAAACCTAATAAATAAAAAAATAAACTAAACCTAAAATATAACCTAAAAATAAAAATAAACACTAAAATAATAAAAAAAAACTATAAAATAAATAAAATAAAATGTAAAATAAACTAAAAATAAACTAAACTAAAATAAATAAAACCTATAAAAAAAATAACTAAATAAACCTAAAATAAATAAAAATTAAAATAAATAAGAAAATCTTAAAAACTAAAATTAAAACCTAAAAATAAACCAAAATGTAAAACCTACTAAAAAATAAAAAATTAAAATCTAAAATAAAATAAAATAAAATAAAACTAAAAAATAAAATAAATAACAAATAAAAAATAAACTAAATGAAAAACCTAACTAAAATAAAACCAAAATAAAATAAACCAAAAATAAATAAACTAAACTAAATGAAAATAAATAAACATAAATAAAAAAATAAAATAAGGCAAATAAAATAAATAAAGATAAACAAATAAACTAAAAAAATTAAAAAATACAAATATATATAAAAAAATCCTTAATCCTAAACCCTAAACCTTAAAACTTAAACCTAAAAATCAAACGCTGACCCTAAACCATAAACTTTAAACCTTAAAACCCTAAACCTTAAATCCTAAAAAAAACCTAAAACCTAAACCTAAAAATAAAAATAAAACCTAAGCCTAAAATATAAAATAAAATTAAAACAAAACAAAAAAAATGCATAAACCTAAACCTAAAATGTAAACTAAGATAAAAAACCTAAACAAAAATAAATTAACCTTAAATAAATAAACTAAACTAAATAAAAATAAAAAATAGACCTAAATAAAAAATAAAATAAACATAAATAAAAATAAACTAAATAATAAACTTAATGGTTTACTTAATTTTAAAAGGAAACCACTAAACCTAAACCCTAAACACTAAAACACCTTTAACCCCAAACCCTAAACTAAATCCTAAAACTAACCTAAAACCTATAAAACCACTAAATCTTAAACCTGACCCACTAAAACTCTGACTTTAAAAATAAACTTAAACTCTAAACCCTAAAAAAAAACTATCCTAGCTAATCTACCTAAAAAAACTGACTAAACCCAAATGACCTTCGTTAAACTACCAATCCTAACCTAAACCCTAAACCACACCTAAACCCTAAACAAAAACCAAAACTAATACTAAATAATCTGATAAAATAAGTAAACTAAACTATAAATAAAATAAATAAATTGAAAACCTAAACTAAAACCTAAAAAAACTAAAATAAAATAAATAAAAAAATAAAAATAAACTAAAATAAAATAAATAAAAACCTAAATGAAATTAAACAATAAAATAAACCTTAGAATAAAAAATTTGAATAAAATAAAAACTAAATGTAAAATAAAAATAAAAAAAACTTAAATAAAATAAAATAAAACTAAATAAAAACTTAAGCCTAAAAAGTACTAAAAATAAATAAATAAAATAAAATTTAAACCCTAAATAAAAAAACCTCCTAAACCTAAAAATAAATAAAAAATAAAATAAACTAAAACTAAACTAACTAAAAAAATAAACCTAAAATAAACCTAAAATAAAATGAAGAACAAAACCTAAAAAAAGTGAAATAAAACACTAAACCTAAAATAAAAAAATAAAACCTAAACCTAAAAATAAAATAAAATAAAACTCAACTAAAATATACCTAAACCTAAAAAATAAACTAAGATAAAAGCTAAACTAAAATATAAAATAAACTAAACTAAAATAAAAACTTAAATATAAATAAAATAAAATAAACCTAAATACATAAAAATAAACTAAATCAATTAAATAAATATAAAATTTGTTCTCATTAAAATCCTTAAATAAACTTAAACTTAAACCCTAAACCTAAAACCTAAATCCTAAACCCTACTTAAGCCATAACCCTAAACCCCAAACCCAAACTGACCTAAATCTCCAAAAACACTACCACAAACCCTAAGCAAAACCTAAACCTAAACTAAATAAAACTAAAACAAAATAAATAAGAAACCAAAATAATAAAATAAAATAAAATAAAATAAAGACATAAACAAAAACCTAAACCTAAACCTAAATCTAATAAGAAAACAAAATAAAAAAAAACCAAACTAAAATAAAATAAATGAAAACCTAAACTAAACTAAAAAATAAGAAACCTGAATAAAATAAAAAATAAACCTAAAATAAAAAAGAAATAGACCTAACATAAATTAAAATTAAAACTAAATAAAAATAAAACCTAAAAAATAAACATAAAAATAAAACCTAAAAATAAATAAAAAATAAAACCTAAACCCTAAACCAAGAAAAAAGTAAACCTAAAATAAAAATAAAATAAACTAAAACTAAACTAAAATAAATTAAACTAAAATAAATAAATGATAAACCTAAATCTAAAATAAACTAAACCTAAACTTAAACCTAAACTAAATAAAATAAAATAAATTAAAAAATATAAACTAAAAAATAAAACCTAAAAATAAACATAAAATAAAACTTAAAACATAAACTTAAAAAAAAATAAAATAAAACCTAAACCACAAACCTAAAAATAAAAAAAAATAAACTAAAATCTAAAATAAAAAAATAAAATAAAACTCAACTAAAATAAACCTAAATTAAAATAAATAAACTAAAATAAAAAACCTAAACTAAAATAAATAAACCTAGAATAAATAAATTAAACTAAATAAAAATAAAAAATAATCTTAAATAAAAATTAAAATAAAATAGACTCAAATAAATAAAAAATAAACTAAATAAACCTAAACCAACTAGTTTACTTTAAAAAAAAATGACTAAATCCTAAAAATAAAATAAAACCACAAGTGCATTTTTCTAAAACTTACAATAAACCTATAAATTGGCCAAAACCCTAAACCCTAAATATCAAAATCCTAAACCATAAATCGTAAACCCTAAACCCTAAACCTTAAAACCCAAAACCCAAAACCCTAAAACCTAAACACTAAACCTTGATACTTACAACCCTAAACCTTAAACCCCAAACCCTAAGCCCCAAACCCTAAAATAACACTAAACCCTAAACACTAAAATCTAAACTAACCCTAAACCCTAAGAATGGGAAAATCCTTGATGGTAGGAACATCATAATATACTTAGTAGATTTGGTATGGGCAGAAGAGTCTACCATATGGTGGTGGGAGATCTAGAGGTGCTAGTGGATATGGAGGTGGTGGTCACATTAGTGGTGATTATAGAGGCACAAGGAGCGATGGTGTGTCATTTCATCAAAAGAATGGAATTTTGCAACCAAAATAAATGTTCATTTTTCAACCAAATTTGATAAATTTTTTTGCTTAAAGTGATTCATTTTAAGGTGTAATGTAAGATAATATATTATATGAAAGCATATTGAAATATAATATACAACCATATAACACTTATATATATATATATATATATATATATATATATATATATATGAATGTGGTGTGTTACTAAATGTTATTGTACATTTTAGTAATGTTTACTTTTGTTATAATACATTGGGTCAAAACTCACAAAAATATAAATTTGAATGTTGAGATGGAAGAATTTGGCCAAATTCACGGCATGCACCAAGATGCAACACCAAAAGTATTCTATTTTTTACCATTTTTAATAGAAAAATAACAATTTTACATCCAAAAAAACATTGTTTATATTTTGAGAAAGTTTTGTTTTGTGTTTTTTTTAAGTGATTCTAATGAGGTGTAATGTTAGAAAATATATTATATTATAGAAAATTATAATATAACATCACATAATATAATATAATATAGTGTCTTAATTCACACTATGATATGTTTAGCATGATATTGTATAGTTAGTTTGAGCTTGCACCATCAAATCCTAAAATGTTGATTACAATGTTAAGATGATGTAATTTGAATACATTGTTAGGCTTTTGGTTGAAGTATTAAAGTGCATAAGAGGAAATAAGATTTGATGAGAATTTCCATGTCAAGGACATGGAGGAGATCCCTAGGGATCACACATGCACTAGATATTACATGTGAGGGCTCTATGTCGAGGGAATAGAAAAAGAAAATCTGCTGGGGATAAGGTTTGAATTTGATTTGATTATATGATTTGTGGAAAGAAGATCTGCTGGGGATAAGAATCTATAATCCTGTAGGGATTTAGATCGAATCTACTTTAATTTGTTTTATTTTAATTAATGAGGAGGCATATATACTAGAGATATGGCCTCAAGTCCGCTGAGGATCAGGTATATGAAACTTCCACTTGGGAAGTAGGTTTGGGCTATCCGTCGTGGATTTGGATTTGAGTTTGATTTCATCGAATTGTTTGGGGATGTATCTAATGTGGATAAGAGTTTTGTTGGATTTATTTGATTTAGACTCTACTAGGGAGTTGGTTTAATTTGCTTCCACTGAGGAGGTTGGTTATGAATTTGATTTGCTTGCTTGACTTGTTTATGTATGATTTGGGGCTCCACTAAGGAGAAGGGTGTGATTTAACTCCACTGGGGAAAATTAGATTGGGTTTAATTTAATTTGAATTAATGTATGGACCCTATCGGTGTGCGATGGACCCACTGAGAAGAGGTTTTATCTTGACTTTCGTTTATAAATCCAAGGGATAGTCTACCGGCTGGGAAGCTAGCCAATCTAAGGGGTTATCTTTGGTGTGTGGCTGCTAGGAAGAAGGCGTAGTAGACATCTTCTAAAGTGAGGAACAACTGGGTGACTATTGGATGCACCATAAATTGAACCTAACCTATTTGAGTGAATGCGGGACTTATGTAAACTCAAAAGTAGTTAGGATTAATTTTATTTTTAATTTCATGTGATTTGATATGGTTTGTTTTGATTAGTTTAATTTTGAATTAGGGCATATCCACTGGGATGTGAGCTTTGGTCAAATTTGATAGATTTAATTTATGGACCATGTCGATGTGCTATGGATCTAGAAGGGGCTATATTAAACTTGTCCTATCTTAGATTTACAAATCCAAAGGGATATTCTATTGGGTGGTGAGCTAGCCAACCTAAGGGTTGCTTTGGTGTCTGTGATTAGGAAGAAGGCATAGTCTTGCATCTTCTAAAATAGGGAACAACTGGGGTGACATGTTGGTAGCAATAAATTGAACGACTTAGGCAATATTGAGTGAATGCTACTGGGGACTTATATCAACTCAAGAATAGTGAAATTCCTATAAAAAGTTTTGCTAATATTGCCTAAAGATAGGATACAGCTTGAGAAAAGGTACCACTAGGGGTGTCCTCCTAATCCACAAGTAATTATATATTTTGTTTATATGTTTCTATTGGTGTGCGAAGGACCACACTAAAAGGGGCTATGCCAGCCTTGACCTATCTCAGATTTACTAGACTAATGAAGAATCTGGAAATCCACAGGATGGATTCTCCAATCACAGTGGTGCTTACTATGAAAGGGGAACTATCCAATCTGATAGTAACCATGGAATAGTTTAAATGCATCCACAAAGAACATGATCCAAATATAGAGCCCATAGGGGAGGTGCTGCTAGGGGCATTATCTTGAGCCTTAAAAAAGAAAGCTTATAGGTGTACGGTGGCCAACTCAAGGAGAAAGTGTAGCAGACTTACATGCCATGAGTGGTGTATATCTAAGGTGAGAGAACTAACCAACCTAAGGTGTATCTATGCATGGTGTGTAGCATAGTGAGAATCAACCAACCTAAGGTGCCGTTGTGCAATGATCAATTAGGAAATAAAGTATGTAGGCTTACAATTTCCAAAGCGGTCACAGAATAGTCTATCATTGGTAGACGGATGCTATCACTAGAGACTATTAAGTGGGAGCCCAGGAAGGTGGACCCACTTGAAATCGAGGGGAATGAGCTACTAAGGAACTTATCCTAAACCTCAAATATACTCAACCCAATCAGTGCACAAAGGCTAATCCAATAAGAAGGCATAGCAAACTCACATCCCCTTAAATAAAGCCAACAGGGTAGCTTACAGACCAGTAAGGCCTACCAAACTAACAAGGTGCTTGTTGGTGTGTGTAGTGGAAAATAAGGAAGGAAAGCAGAAGACTTACATCTCTAAACTAAGAAGACCAATGGGGTGACGCACTAGCGGTAGCATGTCAACCTAAAGTAGCTAAGTGAGTGCCTTGGGGCATTATCTCAACTTCGAGTAGCCTAAGATAAAAGATATGTGTTTATTTTATATGTTTGTCTATAGTTTGTATTTGTGTTGTGTCGATGAAGGATAGAACATCACTCAGGTTCCTTACACCTACCCTAAACACATCATGGTAGATTGATAAATAAGAATACTTTCAACATGGAAGAGATTGAATTCAAAATGAAATTTTCATTGATCATAATTATTTTCAAACATGATTTATAATATTTCTTTAAGTAGAGCCCATTAATTGGAAGCATTGGGCACTATCCCTTATGATTAATAAGCTGATAAGATCCTCTTTGGTAGCCCTTCCTATGGAAAAAAAAGGCATTCCCATGTGGATTCAAACTTGCCTCCCATCTTACGATGAGCCATAATCATTCTCCTCAGAATTAAAATAAGCTCTCTTACATGCAAATCTTTAGGACGTACCAACTTGTTGTGAGCTTAAATTATTTTAGCTTTGTACAACTCGAGGTTGTGGCATGCCCGCAAGCATCTCTCCTCCAAACCTTTGAGCTCTTCTAATCGTAACTTGACATTCTACTCTGTTGTGATCTTTCTATCCATAGCTATCCTTAGTTATGGGAGTTGGACTTCTAATTATAGAATGACTTTGGACCCATACACTAAAGAGAAAGGAGTAGAGTTGGAGTTTACATGTGCGGTAGGCCCATAAGGCTTCAACAAACTTCTCATACCACTATCACTTGTTATTGTCGAGTGTCTTATTTAGTATTTGAATGAGATTTTTGTTGATGGCTTCTGCTAAGACGTTTGCCCTCGAGTAGTTGCTGGTAGAATATCTCTAATCTATGCTATGTCTTTAGGCAAGTTGTTGATATCGGTGCTCTTGAATGTAGTATCATTATCAGATATAATTCATCGAGGCACACCAAACCTATATATGATGTGGTTCCTAAAAAATTGGAGTACAAGCTAAGCTATGACCACTATGAGAAGAATTTCCTTCGCCCATTTGGAAAAGTAGTTAGAAGTAGTTAAGATGAACTGATGACCCTTAGAAGAAGGAGGATCAATTAGACCCACTTTTTTGATACCCCAACACTCAAATGGCCATGATGCCAATGTAAGATGTGGAATGTTGGGTGGTTGGTGTAGGACCACACAGTTTATTTGACATTGGCGGCATCGCCTAGCTATATCCATGCAATCTTTTATAATCAATGGCCAGTGGTATCCTAGTCTCTTGATCTTGGCTTTCATCTTCGGACTGGATTGGTTGGCTCCAAATAATCATTAGTGTACCTCGATTATGATCTTATGGGCTTTGTGCTTGTCTAAATAACATAACCACATATGATCGAAAGATCATCTGTATAAGACACTATCATAAGATTGTAGGAAAGTGCTCTCAACTTCATCTGATAGGGTTGTGACTTCTCTTGAGGTGGCTTGCCTTTATTTAGGTAATCCATGAATGATTTCCTCCAATCTAACTCCTCATCCTTCTTGGAAATGGCAACCTCCCCTTCAAGAGGGTACTTTTTGATGAGTTCAATATCAATAAGGGATAAGACTTGTCTATTTTGGACCTTTATTGATATGGACTCATCCTCTGACATGAAAACTCCCATGGCAAGCTTGGCTAAAGGCATTCATTCTCTCCTTGAGGAAGCTTATAAATTATAACCTCTAGGATTTAGGCCAACAACTCGATGGTTTAGTTGTGGTAGCATTGGAGCTTAGGCTTTATAACCTTATAAGACCCAACGATTTGGTTGATAATTAGCTGAGAATCCCCAAAGATGTTAATGTTCTAGATGCTTAGAGTAACGACTAACTTAGGATTAGGCAGATGATATGAGAATTTCATCACATTGCGATCTGGAGTTAAGAGAACTATTCCTACCCTTCCTTTCCTAGAATAGTAGATAGTGGTTCTTCTCCTCTTTGAGGGGATGTTATACCATCAAAGTACATCACCCAACGGTGACTACTAGTATCCCCTAAGTTCATGATTTATTCATTGTGGAGATCATCACTAAGCAGGGAGTCACCAGAAAGTGGGTGTGTTGCTAAGAAATCGCTAGCTTGTCCTTTCACCCTTTGCATAGAAAGGTAATGTCAAATGAGAGCATGGACCATCATGCCAACTATTCAGATAACATAAATCGTATCATGAGATACTATAATGGATTGATCCTAGAGATTAAGTTCACCTTATGAGGAAGCATGTAGTGTTGTATCTTTTGGGATGCAAAGATTAAAGCTAGGCAATGCTTCTCAATGGGTGGATAATTAGCCTCAATAGTGATTAGATGATGCTTAAGGTAGTAGAGTGCATTTTCCTTCCCTTCATCATTGGCTTGGGCCAACAAAGCACCAAGGGAGTCATTTAACGCAGTAGTGTAATGTATGAGCAGCTTGCCCGAGATAAGGGCTACTAGAATCGATGACGTCATCAGGTAATGCTTGATGTCTTTGAAGGCATGCTTACACTTGTCATCCTACTTGAACTTGACATCCTTTTTGAAAAATGCTGAGAATGGCTGACATCTTTTTGGTAGGTTGGATAAATCTTCTTAGATATGCCAACCACCCTTGGAATGATCTGAGTTGAGTTAAACTTTTAGGGGGTGGCATTTCTAATATCACATTGATCTTCTCTGGATCGATTTCAATTCCCAGGTGTCGGACAACAAACCCAAGGAATTTCAATGAAGCTACTTTGAATGTACACTTCAGGGGGTTCATTTGAGGTTAAATTATCTTAACTATTCGAGAAGTACTCTCAAGTCAAAGAGATGGTCTACCTTTTCTCTACTTTTGACCATGAGATTATCGACATAGCACTCAACTTGATGATGAATGATATTAAAGATTGAGTCATAGCTCATTGGTATGTAGCATCGGCTTTTAAGGAGGCATGACCTTATAGCAATAGATTCTGATCAGGGTCCTAAAAGTAATGTTTCTCTCGTCTTAAGGGGCCATCTGTATTTGGTTATATCCAGATGAGCCATCCATGAATGAGAATACTGCATGAGATTTGGCAATGTCCACCATCATCTATGGGATTGGTATAGAAAATTCATCTTTTGGACATGCCTTATTTAAATCCTTAAAATTGACGCATATGCCAATTTGACCATTCTTTTTCTTAATTGGGATGATGTTGGCTAACCAGGTAGGGTATTTTTCTTCCCGGATAAAGCCAACATCAATCGGTTTCTTGACATCATAAATGACCTGTTGTTCTATGCTAATCTCATGGAGAGCTTGCATGATAAGGTTAGCGGTATCTCTTGCTAGTTTATGGACTGTCGGGCCAATCGGGCATCTCTTCATAACTTCATGCAATGTAGTAAACTTAGTCAATTACTAACAAAGTCATTGGTTTTTTCATTCAAAAAGAACTAATGTATGTGTGGATCTTCTTCTATTCTAAGTTAATTTCCTTGAGCTGTTGATGGTTGACTTGATCTCTTCTTATAACTCAGGGTGCATCTTTGACTTCAAAATCATCGGATCATTTGAAGTTTCTAAATAGCGCCTTCATATGAGTTAATGTGATTTGAAAAGAACCTATATTTGATTCCAAAGATTGGTGATGACTAGCGGTAATCGTCATCATAATAGACCCACATGAATCCTAGTCCCGATCTTGATTGAGAGCTTTTGCATTTGTTCTTCCATATTCTTTCAAAGTAGCCTGACCTGTGCTTTGACCAATTATGCGGGATTAACCCTTTCATTGCTAAATTATGAACACAAGGAAAGTACTAATCAAAAGGCAATTCTATTAAATCTTTATATGAATCATCCTCAAGTTCTATATCAACTTCTTTGAGGATGATGCTCCGAAAGAACCTGGTCTTCTTCACTATGGATGACTTAGTGGCTTCTTAATACCAAACCCTCTTTTGAGGAAAGTGTGGTTGGAGCTAAGGCTCCCAACTGATACCTAACGGTTTCACATATAGACTTAGATAAACTTATGCTTTGCTTTGGAGCCCAATCTTCATCGCTATCTGGCTCAACTGTCACCTCCAAGAAAATCTACTATTGAGAAGAGCTGGCTGGTGTGCTAACCATATAAGACTCATCCTATGAACTAGATTCTAAGTCTATATGGATAGTGGTGTACTGGTCTGGGACATATCTTTTTAGGTGGCCAATAAGAGCTTTTCCACCCATGGGACTACCTGCAGGCCTCTTCCTCACTGGTGGAGGAGGTCATCCACCCTTATGTTTGAATGGAGTAACAAACTGTGGGTGGAATCGAATGTTAGGCTCCACTTCCTCCTCCGAGTCTATTTCCGCTCCCTTTTATTTTATTTATCATTTTCTCTTTTCTTTTCTTTTTCTTTTTCTCTTTCTTTTTTTCTTTTCTTTTTCTTTTCTTTTTAAACTTTGGCCAAGTTCACTAGAATAGACTTGTTGATTTTGAGGGAGGTAGTAAGCTACATCCTCATATATGCGACCTCGTGAACTGTAAATGACTTGAGATATCCTTTGACATAGTACACGATCCCACATCTCACAAACTTCATGCATTGATGTAGAGGGGATGGAACTTTTTTGTTCTCATGTATCCATGGTATCCGAAGAGAAGCATTGAAAGATGTATTTGAGTCTATAATGTGAAACTTGGCTTCGGTCTTCCAATCATCTATCTCCAAGGAAAACACTATAGAGCCTAAGCCCTGTTGATCACACTTTTGGAGTGTGGATTCAATCTTTCCATCTTGAACTTAGGAGTCTTCTAGACACTAAGACTTCTCTAGTCATAAGACTCTTCTAACAATTAGTTAAACACTTAACCTAAGACTAAATACTTAGATGGGTTAACCATAGGATTAGGTTATGCCTTATGGATTAAGATCTACCACACCCTACAATCCAATCCATGTTCACCATCTCAAACCTCAAAGTTCAATTCAAACAAAATTCAAATCAAAATCTAAACCCAAAATCCAAAACCAAATGATTGAAGCCCATGATCAAATCTAAACTTGAAACCCTTCCTAAGCCATATGACCTATCCCATGGACTTAGCCAAATCTTAATCCAAATCAATACAAAATTAATTGATTTTCTCATAATCAATTTATATCTTCAATCATCTTCCTAAATATAAATCAAATCTACATTCAAATGATCAAAACTAAATCAAACTAAATCAAATTAAATCAAAACCCTTCCTAAGCCATTTGACCTATCCCATGGACTTAGCCAAATCTTAATCCAAATCAAGTTAAACTCAATTGATTTTCTTACAAATAAGTCATATTTTCGATAGTCTTCACAAATTTAAATAAAATATACATTTAAATCATCAAAACTAAGTCAAACAAAATCAAAATCCAAACTTAAGCCACATGACTCAACTCCATGGACTTTGCCAAACTTCGTCATTCCAAAACCCAAATTAAATTGATTTTCTCATGAATCAATCATACCTTCAATCATATTCACAAATATAAATGAAATCTACAATCATCAAGCCAAACCAAAATCAACCCAAGTCAAACCTAATTTAACCCTTTTGACTTGAAATGTTCAAATGAACCAAACCCATTTGAACCCAAGCCGATTGCTTTTGAATTTTTATATCAATCCCAAATCTACATATAAAATCAACTTAGTCAAACTCAACCCAAAATCAGCCAACAAAACCTAATTAGTCCACTTGACCCAAAGTGGCCAATTTGACCTATTTGAGCCAAGTTCTAATCCTACCCAAATTGGATTAAACCAACCTCATCAAAATCTCCCATCATGATTGTTGATCACCCTAGGTTGATCAATTATCATAAATTGTGTCAAACCAAGTCAACTTGGTCATTTGACTAAGTTAACCCCTTAACCCATATGAACCCAAACTAGCCAAATTGCAACCTAAGCCAAATCCCTTGAAACCAATGATTCATACCAAACCAAAATCAATATTTGAATCTAACTTGACCTTCAATTGAGTCTAACCAAACACAATTAGCCCTCTTGACCCAAATTGACCTTAATTGACCTAGAATACTAAATTAAGTCAAATCAAAATATTAACCAAACTTATTGCAACCAATGGCTCAAGTTCATTCCAAATTGATTGTTGAACTTGACTAAAGCCATGATTGGACCCAATTGAACCCAATTGACCTACTTAGCCCAAATTGACCTAAAGATTCAAGTTGGCCAAAATAAAACCAAATGCAAAATAATTGAAACCAAAGCATACAATCACCTTCAATTGTCAACTAAACCTTAAACCCACAACCAAACCATAAACTCTAAACCCTAAAACCATAAACCCAAAAACTAAACCTTAAACCCTAAACCCTAAACACTAAAAACCTAAACCTAAACTAAATAAAACCTAAAAATAAAATAAATTAATTAAATCTAAACCTAAATAAAATAAAAACATGAACCAAAACCTAAACCTAAACCAAAACCTAAAAATAAAATAAAATAAACTAAGAATAATAAACTAAAATAAAATAAATAAAACCTAACTAATTTAAATAATAAAATAAACCTAAGAATAAAACCTAAATAAAATAAACTTAAATGTAAAATAAAAAATAAAATAATTTAAACCAAAATTAACCTTAAAATAAAAAATAAATAAAAATAAAAAAACTAAACTAAAACCTAAACCAAACAAAAATAAACTAAAATAAATATTAAACCTAAACCTAATCCTAAACTAAACCTAAACTTAAACCTAAATAAACTAAAATAAACTAAAAAATAAATATAAACCTAAACTAAAAATAATACCTAAAAATAAACATAAAAATAAAAACTTAAAACCTAAACCTAAGAAAATAAAATATACACCTAAACCTAAAAATAAAAACTAAAACCTAAACATAAAAAAAATAAAATAGTAATAAAACTCAACTAAAAATAAACCTAAACCTAAAAAATAAATTAAAATAGAATACCTAAGCTAAAATAAATAAACTAAACAAAAATAAAAAATAAACCTAAACAAAAAAATAAATTTAAATAAATAAAAAATTCACTAAATAAATTAAATAAACTAAATAAACTAAATAAACAAAATAAACCTAAACCTACTAGTTTACTTAATTTAAAAAAAATGATAAACTCAAAATCCTAAACCCTAATCCCTAAACCCTAAACCCTAACCCCAAACCCTAAACACTAAAACATAAACCCTAACACTAAAACCATAAACCCTAAACCCTAAACCCAAAACAACCCTAAACCTAAACCAAAAGTAACTAAATCAATTAAAAATAAAAAACTTAAACCCAAGAATGGGCAAAGCTTGATTCATCAACAATCAGTAGGCTCATTATAGATCTAGTAGTGGAGGCGAAGGCGGAGGAGGCGGTTATCACAGTGGTGGTGGGGGATCTAGAGGTGTTGGTGGATATGGATGTGGTGGTTAGAGTAGTGGTAATTATGGAGGCTAGAGAAGCGACGGAGGTTACAGCCGTGGTGGTGGAAAAGGAAGAGATCTGGGATATGATGGTGGATCCTGCTACTCGAGAGGCTGGGGTGGTTCTGATGGGAACTGAAGAAATAAAAGAACGGCTGATCTGATCTACTACTTATGGAACTGTGTCTTTAAAGTAGAGATGGTTCAAGTTATCTAAGGTTTTTTATTTGCTTTATGCAAGCTCATTTTTTATCTTTGTCATCGCATGTGTCTTAGAATACTTGGTGTGTTACTTGGTTGATGAAATCGTAAAAAAGAAATGTTGAATCTATTTTTATTCTCTGTTAAAAAAAAACCAAAAACCCTATACCCTAAACTTAAACTTGAACCCTAAACCTAAAACATAAACCCTTCACCTTAAACCTTAAAAGCCTTAAACCCTAAATACTAAAACTCTAAACCCTAAACTTTAAACCCTAAAACTTAAACACTAAACCCTAGACCCAAACCATAAACTAAAATAAACCCTAAACTAACCCTTAAACCCTAAAATGCTAATAACATAAACCTAAACTAAATAAAACCTAAAAATAAAATAAATCAAAAATCCTAAACCAAAATAAAATAAAAAATAAAATAAAATGAAAACAAAAACAAAACCTAAAAAACCAAACCTAAATCTAAAATGAAACAAAATAAAAAATTTAAAACTACTGATATAATAAAACATAAACTAAAATGAAAACTAAAGAAAATAAAACTAAACCTAAAATAAAAGTAAAATGTAAAATAAAATAAAGAACAAAATAAAACCTAAACCTAAAATAAACATAAAATAAATATAAAATCAAACCTAAACCCTAAAAAAAAAAAACCTAAACCTAAAATAAAAAAATAAACCTAAACCTAAATAAAATAAATAAAACCTAAACCTAAACTAATCTAAAAGAACCTAAATAAACAAATAAAACCTAAAACCCAAACCTAAAAAACAAAATAAAACCTAAACTAAACCTAAAATAAAATAAAACCTAAACCTAAAATAAAATAAAATAATACTAAAAATAAACTTAAACCTAAACCTTCTAAAAAAACTATAAATAAAAACATAAACTAAGATAAAATAGATAAATATCTAAAATTAAAATAAAATAAAAATAAATCAAAATCAAAATATTAAAAAATAAACTAGCTAAACCTAAACCTATTGGTTGACATTTAAAAAATATAAAAAAAAACTAACCCACACCTAAAATAAAAACTCCTGTAAACCTAAACCCTAAACCCCAACCATCCACAACCCTGCTACTTAAAAACCAAACCCAAAACCTAAACCTTAAAAAACCATAAAGCCAAAACCCTAAACCCTAAAACCCTAAACCTTAAATCCTAAACCTAAACCTAAACCCTAACCCTAACCACCCCAAACCCTAATCACTAAACCTTAAACCCTAAACTGGCCTAAACCTTAAACCCCAAACCCTGGCTAAACTAACTAAATAAATTAAAAATAAACTAGACCCTAAGAATGGATAGAACCTCAACAAGGCATAAATATGGCGTGGAGGTGAAGGTTATATTATAGTGGTTGTGGGGATCTAGAGGTATTGTTGGATATGGAGGTGGTGGTCAGAGCAGTGGTCATTATGGCAATGCAAGAGCGATGAAGGTTACAACAGTGGTGGTGGAAAAGGGAGAGATTGGGATTATGATGGTGGATCTCACTACTCGAGAGGTCATGCTAGTTCTAATGGGAACTAGAGAAACTGATGAACGATCGATCAAATCTATTGCTTATGGAACTGTGTCTTTAAAGTAGATACAGTTCTAGTTATCTAGTGTTTTTGATTTGCTCTATGCGTGCTCATTTTTTATTTATGTCATCGCCTATGTCAAAAAACATGGTGTATTACTTGGTTGATGAAATCAAAAAGAAGAAATGTTGAACATGAATTTGTTCTCTATTAAGAAAAAACCAAAAACTTTAAACCCTAAACTAAAACTTGAACCCTAAACCTAATCCCTAAACCCTAAACTCTAAACTCTAAATCATAAATTCTAAACTCTAAACCCTAAAATAAAAAAATAATAAAAAACCTAACCTAAACACTAAACCCTAAAACTAACTCAAAATCCTAAACCTTAAACCCTAAACCCTAAACCTAAACCTTAAACCTAAAAAATATAAACCAAACCCCCCCCAACCTAACCCACCCCTAAAAGGAACCCTATCACAAACCCAAAAACCTAAAACCAAACTTAAATAATAAAATCTAAAAATAAAATAAATAAAACTCTAAACCTAAAATTAAATAAAATAAAAAAAATAACATAAATAAAATAAAATAAATAAAACCTAAAATACAAAAAATAAAATAAACCTAAAATAAAAAACTAAAATAAAATAAAACTAAATGAAATATAAAATAAAATAAATAAAATAAAATAAAATAAAACTAAATAAAACCTAATAAAATAAAACCTAAAACTAAATAAAAAATAAAACCTAAACCTTAAACTAAAAAAAAAACTTAAACCTAAAATAAATAAAATTAAATTAACCTAAACCTAAACTAAAATAAATTAAACTAAAATAAATCAAACATAAAACTAAATCTAAAATAGTAAAGCTAAACCCTAAATTAATAAAATAAAATAAACTAAAAATAAACCTAAATTAAACTAAAAATAAACCTAAAAATAAACCTAAAATAAAAACCTAGACCTAAAAAACCTAAAATAAAAATAAAACCTAAACCTAAAAATAATATAAAATAAACTAAACTAAAATAAACATTAAAATAAACAAATAAATTAAATAAACCAAAAATAAATAAAATAACTAAATGAAAATAAAGTAAACCTAAAATAAATAAAATAAAATCAACTATAATAAATAATAAATAAATAAACTAAAATAAACCTACTTGGTTTTGTTTTTTTTTTTTAAAACCCTAACTTTAAATCCTAAATCCCCACCACATCTTACCACCTACTCTACCACTATGTGCACACTACCCAGGCCCTGAGCCCTGAGCCCTAGTGCTAAACCTCCACTACCCAACTCCCACCTTAAACCCCATATGTGACCCTGACCCTGAGCCCTAGGCCTAAACTGAGCTACCACACCTAACCCACCCCAACTAAGACCATCCCTATTAAACTGAGCCACTACTACCCCTAGGCCACTAAACTCACACTGACCTAAATCCTGAGCCCTAAAACTGGGTTGGCCATATCCTATCCCAACCTTCTAAACCACAAAACTTAAACTACTAAAAATAAAATAAAATAAAGATTAATAAAATAAACCTAAAGCCTAAAATAAAAGAAAAATAATAAAATAAAATAAAACCTAAACCTAAACCTAAAATAAAATAAAATAAAAAAATAAACTAAAATAAAATAAATAAAAACCTAAATTAAACTTAAAAATAAAATAAATTAAGAATAAAAACCTAAATAAAATAAAACTAAATGTAAAATAAAAATAAAATAAACATGAATAAAGAAAATAAAACCAAAAAAATAAACCTAAACCTAAAAATAAACCAAAAATAAATAAAATAAAACCCAAACCCAAAACTAAAATAAAACTAAAATCAAAATAAAAATAAAATAACCAAAATAAAATACCTAAACCTAAACTAAAACTAAACTAAAATAAATAAAATATAAACCTAAAGATTTAATAAACTAATCCTAAACCCTAAACAAAATAAATTAAAATAAACTAAAAATAAAACTAAACTTAAACAAAAAACTAAATTAATAAAATAAACCTAAACTAAAAGCTTAAAACCTAAACCTAAAATAAAATAAATAATAAAATTTAAAAAAAAAGGATTAAATGAAAATTAAAATAAAAATAAACCTAAAATAAAATAAAATTAAAACAAAATAAAACCTAACCTAAAATATAAACCTAAAATAAACCTAAAATAAAATAACTTTAAACCTAAAACCAAATAAATAAATAAAATAAACCTAAACCTAAACTAAATAAACTAAACTAAAGTAAACCTAAACTTAAAACTAAAATAAATAAACTAAACCCTAAACAAAATATAAAATAAATTAAAATATAAACAAACCTAAAATAAACCTAAAATAAAAACTTGAAACCTAAACTTAAAATAAAATAAAACCTAAACCTAAACCTAAAATAAAAATAAAACCTACCTAAAAAATAAATAAAATAATAAAAATAAACAAAAAACCTAAACCTAAACCTAAACTAAAATGAACTAAAAAATAAAACCTAAACTAAAATTAATAAACCTAAAATAAATAAAATAAACTAATAAAAAAATAAACCTAAAACTAAATAAACTACAAAACTTAAACCTCCATTTTACCTATTTAAAAAAAAGGAAAAAAAAGAAAGCCCTTAACCTTAAACCCAAACCCTAAACTTTAAATCCAAACTCTCAACCCTAAAGCCTAAACCCTAAAACTAAGCCTACACTCTAAACCCTAAACCTTAAACCCTAAACCCAAAACCCTAAACCCTAAAAAAACCTATACTTCAAACCCTAAATCTTAAACCCTAAACTAACCCTAAAACCTAAACCTCAAACCCTTAACCCTAAACCCTAAACCATAATCCTAAACAACCTAAATCCTAAACCCTAACTCCTAACCTAAACTATCCTAAACCTAAACTATATAAACACTAAACTAACCCTAAACCCTAAAAAGTACTAAACCCTAAAGTCTAAACCCTAAACCCTAAACCCTAAACTAACCTGAAACTCTAAACCCTAAACCTTAAAAACCATAAACCCTAAAGCCTAAACACTAAATCCTAAACCTGAAAGCCTAAACCCTAACACTAAACACTAGACCCTAAAACCCTAAACCTTAAACCCTAAACCCAAAACCCCAAACCCTAAACCCTAAAAACTTTAAAAGCTAAACCTAAAGTAAATAAAACCTAAAAATAAAATAAATAGAAAAACATAAGCCTAAATAAAATAATAAAATGATTAAAATAAAAACTTAAGCAAAAACTAAACCTAAAAATAAAAATAAACTAAATAAAAATAAATAAAACTTAAACTAAACTAAAAAAATAATATAAAACTAAGAATAAAACCTAAATAAATAAAAAAATAAACATAAAATAAAATAAAATAAAACTAAATAAAAACTTGAACCTAAAATATAAACCCCAAAAGAAAACCTAAAAATAAATAAAAAATAAAACCTAAACCTTAAACAAAAAATAAAAACTAAATGTAAAATAAAAATAAAATAAACCTAAACCTAAAGTTAAATAAATAAAACCTAAACCTTAACCTAAAATAAACTAAACCTAAACCATAAACTAAATAAAAGAACAAAAATAAACTTAAACATAAAGTAAAAAATAAAACTTAAAAATAAACCTAAAATAAAAACCTAAAACCTAAACCAAAAAAATAAAATATAAACCTAAACCTAAAAATAAAAATAAAATCAAAATAATAATAAACTAAAAAATAAACCTAAACCTAAAAAATAAACTTAAAAAACATAAACTAAAATAAATAAAATAAACTAAATAAAAATAAAAAAAACATTAATCAAAATATAAAATAGAATAAACTAAAATAAATAAGGTAACTAAACTAAATAAACCAAAACTTACTAGTTTACTTAATTTTAAAGATAAAAAAATTTAAAAAAAATAATTACAAAAAACCCTAACCCTAAACCTAGATCCCTAAACCCTAAACCCTAAACTCTAAAGTCAAAACCCTAAACCCTAAACCTTAAATCCTAAAACTTATAACTGTAAATCTTAAACCCTAAACCCCAAACCCCAAACCCTAAGCCTTAAACCATAAAAGCTAAAAACCTAAAAACTTAAACCTAAACAAAATAAAACCTAAAAATAAAATTAATAAAGAACCTAAACCAAAATAAAATAAAATAAAATAAATAAAATAAAATAAAACCATAATTAAAACATAAATCTAAACTTAAACCTAACCTAAACCTAAAAAAAAATTATAAAACTAAACTAAAATAAATAAATAAAACCTAAACTAAACTAAAAAATAAAATAAACCTAAAAAATAAAAAACTAAATATAATAAAATTAAAAGTAAAATAAAAATAAAATAAACCTAAAATAAAATAAAATAAAAACTAAATAAAAACCTAAACTTAAAAAAATAAACCTAAAAATAAATAAAAAATTAAAATCAAAATCCCAAACTAAAAAAAACTTAAACCAAAAATAAACAAAATAAAATAACCCAAAACCTAAACTAAAATAAATTAAACTAAAATAAATAAAAACTAAAACTAAACTAAATAAAATAAAAAAAATTAAAAATATACCTAAACCTAAACTATAAAATAATACCTAAAAATAAACCTAAAATAAAAACTTAAAACCTAAACATAAAATATAAAAACAAAAACTAAACCTAAACCTAAAAATAAAAAATAAAACCTAAACCTAAACCTAAAAAATAAAATAAAATAAAAATAAAACTCAACTAAAAAATAAACCTGAACCTAAAAAAAAATAACCAAAGATGAAATTCCTAAACAAAAATAAGTAAACCTAAAATAAATAAACTAAACTAAATAAAAATAAAAAATAAATCTAAAAAATATAAAATAAATAAAATAAACTCAAATAAATTTAAAATAAACAAAATAAACCTTAACCTACCGGTTTACTTAATTTTAAAAAAAACTTAAACCCTAAGTACTAAATCCTAAACCCTAAACCCTAAACCCTGAACCCTAAAACCCTAAACCCTAAACCCTAAACCCTAAACCCTAAACCCTAAAACTTACATCCCTAAACCCTAAACCCCAAACCCTAAACCCTAAACTAACCTAAAACCCTAAGAATGGGCAGAACCTTGATGGTAGGAACATCAACGTCAACTAGGCTGCCTAGATCCGTGGTGAAGGTGAAAGCGAGGGCGCTATCGCAGTGGTGGTGGGGGATTTAGAGGTGCTTGTGGATATGGAGGTGGTGGCCGGATCATTAGTGGTTATGGAGGCTGCAGGAGCAACGGGGGTTATAATCATGGTGGTAGTGGAGAGAGAGATGGGGGATTTGATGGCGGATCCCACAACCTGAGAGCTAGGGGTGGTTCTGCGGGGAACTGTCAAAATTAAAGAACGACTGATCTAGTCTGCTGCTTATGGAACTATGCCTTTAGAGTAGAGAAGGTTCTACTTATCTAGAGTTTTTGAATTGCACTATGGTTGCTTATTTTTGATCTATGTCATCGCTTGTGTCTTAGAAAACTTGTGGTGCTACTTGGTTGATGAAATCAAAATGAGGAAATGTTGAATATGAATTTGTTCTCTATTTAAAAAAACCTTAAATGCTAAACTAAAACATAAAGCCTAAACATAAAACCTAAACCCTAAACCCTAAACCCTAAACCCTAAAAACCCTAAACCCTAAACACTAAACCCTAAACCCTAAACCCTAAACCCTAAAACCATAAACCATAAACCCTAAACCCTAAACCTTAAATCTCTAAACCCTAAATCCTAAATCCTAAAACCCTAAACCATAAACCCTAAAACCCTAAACCCTAAACCCTAAATCCCAAACCCTAAACTCTAAATCCTAAACTCCAAACTAAGCTTAAACCCAAAGCACTAAACTAACCATAAACCCTAACCCTAAAATCTAAACCCTAAACCTCAGATGAAGATGTCATTTAGAAAAGATCTAAAGAATGACCTAATCCTAGCATAATTATGGTAGCTAAAGAAAATGTCTTACTTTCCCTTCACTATTAAAAATTTGAATACCCTAAACCCTAACCCTAAATCATATTATAATACCATATATTATAGTATAATGTAGCATCATATATTTGAGCATGTAGTGATGTGTTTTTGGATGTTATAAGATGTTTTAAAATGTTTTAGTATCTTATGGTATTATGTCCTATAGTCTATATTTATATAAATCATATGATGAAATTTGTTAAATTTGAAGTAGAATTAGGTTGTAGTACCAAAGGTGTGCTACGCCACTTGTAGTCTAAAAAGTAAGATTTTATGTTCAAAATAAATATTATATGTTGTAGCATATTATAACATCATATATCATAATATATTGTTCTATGCATTTTAAATTCTTTAGGTATTTTACAATCATGCAGTCGAGCCAACACTAGCATTATTTATAAAAATGTCAATTAAGACTTTAAAATGGTGGAATTTTTGCTATATTCATAATAAGTAGAGCATGGAATAATAATATATTGTTTCAATTTAAAATATGTAAGTGATATGACTAAAAATATATATTTTATTATTATTTTGACTAATTTTTTGATTTTCTATCTTAAGTAATCCCTTGGGATGTGATATGCAACATAATATAGTATAATGGCAGTGGCAGATGGAGAGATCGGGGATATGATGGCAGATCTCACTACTCGAGAGGCAAGTGTTATTTTGATGGGAACTAGAGAAACTAAAGAATGATCAATCTGATTTACTGCTTATGGAACTATGGCATTACAAAAAAGATGGCACTACTTTTCTAGGGTTTTTGATTTTCTCTATGGGTGCTCATTTTTTATCTATGTCATCGCTTATTTCTACAAAAACTTAGGGTGCTCCTTAGTTAATGAATTCAAAAAGAATAAATGTTGAATCTAAATTTGTTTTCCATTAAAAAAACCATAAACCTTAAATTCTAAACTTTAAACTCTAAATCTTAAACTAAAACTTAAACCCTAAACCTATAACTTAAACCTAAACTATAAACCCTAACCCCTAAAAACCCTAAACCCTAAACACTAAACCCTAAACCCTAAACCCTAAACCCTAAACCCTAAAACCTTAATACCTAAACCTAAACCTAAACCCTAAAATCATAAACCGTAAACCCTAAACCATTCAACCCTAAACCTTAAACCCTCAACCCTAAACCGTAGACCCTAAAACCTAAACCCTACACTAAACCTAAACCGTAAACTAACCCCAAACCCTAAACCCTAAACCTTAAATAAAGATGTCATTAGGAGTAGATCTAAAGAATGACCTAATCCTAACATAGTTATGGTAGCTGAAGAAAATGTCTTCAAGAGACTTTCCCTTGACTATTAGAGATTTGAATACCCTAAACCATAACCCTAAATCATATTATAATTCCATAAATTATAGTATAATGTAGCATCATATATTTGAGCATGTAGTGATGTGTTTTTGTATGTTATAAGATGTTTTGAAATGTTTTAGTATGTTATGGTATTATGTCCTATAGTCTATATTTATATAAATCATAGAAATATTAATTAAATAAATCAGATGATGAAATTTATTAAATTTGAAGTGTGAATTCGGTTGTAGTACCAAAGGTGTGCTAAGCCACTTGTAGTCTAAAAAGTAAGATTTTATGTTCAAAATAAATATTATATGTTGTAGCATAGTATAACATCATATATCATAATATATTCTTCTGAGCATTTTAAATTCTTTTAGTATTTTACAATCATGCAGTCAAGCCTACATTAGCATTATTTATAAAAATGTTGATTTAGACTTTTAAATCATGTAATTTGGCCAAATTAATAATAAGTAGAGCATGGCATCATAATATGTTATTTCAATTTAAAATATGTAATTGATACGACTAAAATATATATTTTTTATTATTATTTAGACTAATTTTATGATTTTTTATCTTAAGCAATCCCATGTGATGTGATATGCATTATAATATAATATAATATGTTTTAGTGTATTATAATATAGATGCCATAACATAGTGTAGCATCATACATTATAGCACACTATTGTGTATTACTACTTATTTAGCATATTTTAGTTTGTTATAGTATGATGTACTAGAGTTTGTACTAGTATAATTCATAAAAATACTGATTAATAGGCTGAGATGATGGGATTTGGCCAAATTTAAGGTAAGCTTTAGGGAACATCATTAGGTGGTGCTATGGTGTGTCATTTAATCAAAAGAATGGAATTTTGCATCCAAAATAAACGTTCATTTTTCTACCAAATTTTAAAAATTTTTTGGCTTAAAGTGGTTTATTTTAAGGTGTAATGTAAGATAATATATTGTATGAAAGAATATTAAAATATAATGTACATAACAATATAACTTCACATATATATGAATGTGGTGGTGTGTTACTAAATGTTATTGTAAATTTTACTATGTTTTACAGTTGTTATAATACATTAGGTCAAAACTCACAAAAATGTTAATTTGAAGGTTGAGATGGAAGAATTTCTCCAAATTCATGGCACACGCCAAGAAGAAAGACCAAAATTATGCTATTTTGTACCAATTCTAAAAGAAAAATAACAATGTTACATCTAAAATAAACATTATTCATATATTGTAAAAATTTTGTTATTTGTTTTTTTAAGTGATTCTAATGAGGTGTAATTTAAAATAATACATTATATTATGCCAAATTATAATATAACATCATTATTATAATATAATATATTATTAATTCACACTATAATATGTTTATCATGATATTGTATAGTTAGTTTGAGCTTGCACCATCACAAATCATAAAATGTTGATTACAATGTTAAGGTGATGTAATTTGGAGGAATACATTGTTAGGCTTTTAGTTGAAGTATTAAAGGTGTGCATAAGAGAAGAAATAAGATTTGTTGAAAATTCCATGTCAAGGACTTGGAGGGAAATCTGCTAGGGGATCACACATGCATTGGACATGACATGTGAGGGGTCTATGTCGAGGGCATAGAAGAAGAAAATTTGCTGGAGATAAGGTTTGAATTTGATTTGATTATATGATTTGTGGAAAGAAGATTCACTAGGGATAAGAATCTATAATCCACTAGGGATTAAGAATGAATCGACTTAAGTTTTTTTTTAATTGATATGGACGCATATCTACTAGAGATATGGGCTTGAGTCCACTGGGGATCGGGTATATGAACCATCCACTAGGGAAGCAGGTTGGGCTATCCAATGGGGATTGGGATTTGAGTTTGATTTCATAAATTTGTTTGGGGATGTATCCGCTAGTGATAAGATTTTGGTTGGATTTCTTTGATTTAGACTCTACTGGGGGAGTTAGTTTAATTTGGTTCCACTCGAGAGGTTGGTTTTGAATTTCATTTGTTTGCTTGACTTGTTTATATATGATTTGGGGCTCCACTAGAGAGAACGGTGTGATTTAAATCAACTGGGGAAAATCAAATTGGGTTTAACTTAATCTAAGTTAATGAATAAACCTGGTCGGTGTTCGATGGATCCACTAAGAAGGGGATATATCAGCCTTGACCTACCTTAAATTTATAAATCCAAAGGGATAGTCTACCGGCTGTGGAGTAGAGATAGCCAACCTAAGGGGTTTCCTTTTGGTGTGCAACGAATGTGCTAAGAAGAAGGAGTAGTAGACTTACATCTTCCAATGTGAGGAACAACTAGTGGGGTGACCTATTGGATGCACAATAAATCGAACCTGACCTAGGGCAACTACTTTGTGAATGTTGCTGGGGACTTATGTCAACTCAAAATTAGTCAGGATTAATTTTATCTTTATTTTATGTGATTTTATATGGTTTATTATGTTTAGTTTGATTTCAAATTGAGGGAATATCCACTGAGGATGTGAGCTCGATCAAATTTGATAGATTTAATTTATGGACCATGTCATTGTGTGATGGACCCACTAAGAAGGGGATGTATAAGACTTGTCCTATCTCAGATTTATGAATCCAAAGGGATAGTCCACTCGCTGTTAGGTAGAGCTAGCCAACCTAAGGGGTTGACTTTCGGTATGCAACGGCTGTGCTAGGAAAATGGCATAGCAGACTTAGATCTTCTAAAGTAGGGAACAACCCCTAGGGTGACCTGTTGGTAGCATAACAAATTGAACCAAACATAGGGGAAACTACTGAGTGAATGCTATTGGGGACTTATATCAACTCAAGAGTAGTCAGGCGATTCCTATAGGGAGTTTTGCTAACACTATTCTAAAGATAAGATATCTGCTTAGGAAAAGGTACCGCTAGGGGTGTCCTCCTAATCCACAAGTGAATATATATTTTGTTAATATATTTTTGTGGACCTAATTGGTGTACGAGGGACCACACTAAGAAGGGGCAATGCCGGCCTTCTTGACCTATCTCAGATTTATTGGATTAAGGGAAAATCTACACATCCACAAGATGGATTCTCCAACCACAAGGGTGGGTATTTGGAAAGGGGAATTGTCCAATACGATAGTAACCTGAGTAATGTCTAAATGGGGTCACAAAGGATGTGATCCAAATATAGTGCCCATAGGGGCAGTGCTACTAGGGGCATTATCCTAAACCCTAGAAAAGAAAGCCTATAGGTGTATGGTGGCCAACTCAAAGAGAAAGCATAGCAGACTTACATCTATCATGACTGGTGTATAGGGGTGTAAATGAGTTGAGCTTGAGCGAGTCGAACCTTTTTTTGTGTTCGACTTGTTTGAAAATTATTTTGTTCGTGTTCAGCTCATGTTTGAAATGGCTCAAAATTTCACTATTTGGGTTCGACTCATTTGAAAATTTCTTTGTTCGTGTTTAGCTAATGTTCAAAATTGGCTCGCAATGCAATAATCCAAAAAATCTGTATGAGGGAGGATTCGAACCAGGGCCAATCTTTTGTATAACAAAAACTTTAACCATTAAGCCATGCTTGTATTTGTGATATGTACATGTGTTTGTATGTATATATAATAATAATAATAATAAAAGTTAGCAAATAAAAATAAGAAAAAGAAAAAGAAAAAGAAAGAGAAAAAAAATAAGAAAAATATAAGATAAGATAAAATGAAAATGAAAATAAAAGGGAGCAAAAATAAACTTGGAGGAGGAAGTGGAGCTTGACATTAGATTCCATCCACAGTTTGTTACTCCATTTGAACATATGGGTAGGATGACTTGACCTCCACCAAGCAGCGGAAGAGGCCAGTTTAGAGGTAGTCCTAGGGGTGGAAAATCTCATTATTCACCACCCAATAAAAGATATGTCCCAGCTACAAAGGAGTACACCTGCTATTCATATAGACTTAAAATCTAGTTCATAGGATGAGTCTTATATGCTTAGCACACCAACTAGCTCTTCTCAAAAGTAGATTCCCTTAGAGGTGACACTTAAACCAGATAGCGATGAAGACCAGGCTTCAAATCAAAGCATAAGTGTATCCAAGTCTATATGTAAAATAGTTAGGCATCAGTTGGGAACCTTAGCTCTAAGCCCACTTTCCTCTCAAAAAGCTGAGGGTTTGGTTGTTAAGGAAGCGCCTAAGTCATCCATAGGTGTGAAGACTCAGAGGTTCTTTCTAGGAACTGAAGAAGATCCACGCTCGATATACATCAGTTCTTTATTGAATGAAATTAAAACCAATGACTTAGTTAGGCTATTAACTGAGTTTAATGGAATTATGAGCTTAGCTCTTGTCATAGCATTGCATAAACTAGCAATAGAGCCTACTGCTAACCCTATCAAGAAAACTCCTAGACACATGAGATTTAACATAAAACAATAGGTTATTTCTAAAGTTAAGAAACTAATCAATGTTGGTTTCATCCAAGAAGAAAAATACCCTACCTGGTTAGCCAATGTCATACCAGTTAAGAAAAAGAATGACCAAATTCACATATGCATTGATTTTAGAAGTTTAAATAAGGCATTTCCAAAAGAAGAATTTCCACTACTAATCCCAAAGCCAATGGTGGACATTGCCTTATCTCATGCAGTCTTCTATTTCATGGATGGCTCATTTGGATATAACCAAATAAATATAGCCCCTGAAGATGAACGAAACATTACTTTTAGAACACTGATCAGAATCTTTTGCTATATGGTCATGACCTTAAAAATGATGGTGCTACATACCAGCGGGCTATGACTCAAATCTTCGATGAACTCATTCACTATCAAGTCAAGTTCTATGTCGATGATCTCGTAGTCAAAAGTAGAGAAAAGGAAGACTATCTCTTTGACTTGAGAGTAATTTTTGAATAGTTAAAATAAATTAACCTCAACATGAACCTCTTAAAGTGTGCATTCAGAGTAGCTTCAGAGAAATTCCTTGGGTTTGTTGTCCAACACTAGGGAGTTGAAATCATCTGGAGAAGATCCTTGCGATATTAGAAATGCCACCCCCTAAAAGATTAACTCAAATCATTCTAAGAGGTTGGTTGACTAAGATGCTTTATATCCAACCTATCGAAGATGTCATCATTCTCGGCACTTGTCAAAAGGATGTGAAGTTCAACGTGGATGATAAGTGTGAGCATGTCTTTGAAGACATTAACCATTACCTAATGACACCATCGATTCTAACAGCCCTTATCCCGAGCAAGCTATTTATACTTTACATTGAAGTATTAGATGACTCCCTTTGTGCTTTGTTGGCCTAAGTAAAAGACAAAGGGATGAAAAATGCACTCTACTACCTCAGTCATCATCTGCTAGAAGCTAATTATCCACCCATTGAAATCTTTGGCTTTAATCTTTTGCATCACAAAAGCTACAACATTACATGCTTTCTCATAAGGTGAACTTTATCTATGATCAATTCTATAGTATCTCATGTCATGATAATCTTGTCAGATGTACGGTGATCCATGATCCTCTCACAATTTGACATTACCTTCATACCCCTCCATGCAGAGAAAGGACAAGCGCTAGCAAATTTCTTAGTAGCATATCCACTTTATGTTGACTTTTCTCTTAATGATTATCTCCCCGATGAATAAATCATGAACATAGGGGATACTAGCATTCACCACTTGGAGATGTACTTTGATGGTGTGGCTTCCTCTCAAAGAGGAGAAGAACCATAATCTACTATTCCAAGAAAAGCAAGGGTAGGAGTAGTTCTCTTAACTTCAGACTGTGATATGATGAGATTCTCATATCATCTGTTCAATGCTTGCACTAATAATGAAGATGACTATGAGGATCTAATTATCGATCTGGAGTTATCTATTTCCCTAAGCATCCAGAACATCAATATCTTTTGGGATTCTCAGCTAGTTATCAACCAAATTGTTGGGTCCTATAAGGTTATAAAGCCCAAGCTCCATCACTACCACAAGTACACCATGGAATTATTGGCCCAAATCCCAGAGGTTACCATTTATAAGATTTCTTGAGGAGAGAATGCCATAAAATATGCTTTAGCCAAGCTTGTCAATGTGTTAGCATGTCTGAGGATAAGTCCATATCAATATAGGTCAAAAATAGACAAGTTTTATCCCTTATTAATATTGAACTCATCATAAAGTACTCTCTTGAAGGGGAGGCTGACATTTCCAAGAAGGATGATGAGTTAGATTAGAGGCAACCATTCATGGATGACTTAAATATAGGCAAACTACCTTAAGAGATGTCCTAAGCCCATTAGATGAAGTAGAGAGCACTATCCTACAATCTTATGGATGGTGTCTTGTACCGAAAGTTTTTCGATCATATGTGGTTACATTGTTTAGATAAGCACGAAGCCTGTAAGATCATGCCAAGGTACTCAAGATTATGTGTAACCAACCAATCTGGTTCAAAGATGAAATCTAAGATCAAGAGACTAGGATACTACTAGTCATCGATGATCAAAGATTGCATGGATACGACTAGGCTATACCACCTATGTCAAATACACGGTGAGGTCCTAAACCAACCACCTAACAATCTACTTCCTACATTGGCCTCATGGCAATTCGAGTGTTAGGGCACTGACATAGTGGGCCTAATTGATCCTCCTTATTCCAAGGGTCATTAGTTCATCTTAGCTGCTACTGCCTACTTTTCCAAATGGGCAAAGGTGATTCCATTCAGAGAGGTCACAATATAGCATGTGCTCCAATTTTTTAAGAACCATATCATATATATGTTCGGAGTGCCTCGATAAATTATATCTGATAATGGTACTGCATTCAAGAGCATCAAGATTAACAACTTTTCCCAGAGACACATCATAGATTTGAGATATTTTACCATCAACTATTCAAGGAAAAATAGCTTAGCAGAAGCCTTCAATAAAACTCTCATCCAAATACTAAAGAAGACACTCGAAAACAATAAGTGACAGTGGCATAAGCAATTAGTTGAAGCCTTGTGGGCCTACCATACCACATATATAACTCAAACTCAGTCTGCTCTTTCTCTTTAGTGCATGAGTCCAAAGCCATTCTACCATTAGAAGTCCAACTCCCATCATTAAGGATAGTTGTGGGTAGTAAGATCACAACAGAGCATAACACCAAGTTGTGATTAGAATAGCTCAAAAGTTTGGAGGAGAGACACCTGCGAGCATGCCAAAACCTCAAGTTGTACAAAGCTAAAATGATTCAAGTTCATAACAAGTTGGTCCGCCCTAAGGCTTTTTGAGTAGGAGAGCTTATTTTAGTTCTAAGGAGACCTATTATTGCCCATCGTAAGATGGGAGGCAAGTTTGAACCACTTGGGAAGGCCCTTTGGCCATAGAGAATGGCTACCAAGGACGATCTTATCAACTTATTAATCATAAGGGAGAGTGCCCAATTCTTCCAATCAATGGGCTCTACTTAGAGAAATATTATAAATCATGTTTCAAATAATTATTATCAATGAAAATTCCATTTTGAATTTAGTCTCTTCCATGTTAAAAGAATTGGTGTAAAATGGATTAACTACCTAATTAATCATGAAATCTTCAAATATTCATATCTAAGTGTAGAAAAATCAGAAAAATATGAAATAAATTGCATAAAAAAAGATAATTTAATGTAGAATATTATAAAATTGATTTTTGATGGATTTTGAATAGTGTTATTTTCTGAGTTTGGATTTTATTAGGAAAGTAATTAGGATAATTACTCTATGACTATTCCATTAATTAATCTCAAACTTCTCATGTGTATTTAGTGGGATGACTTCTGCCTCCCCTAATGTTTTTGGGATTTATTAATGATTTAATTATGGTAATTGCTAGATTCATTCCTAATTACTTTCCTAATATAACTAAGCCTAATTAAGTGTGTAATCAATGGTTTAATCCTGTGATTGAGTTAATTAAGGATTGTTTAAGTGAACAGGAGATTTAGGAAATAATTTTGGGATATTTTCCTTAAGCTATTCCTTAACCCCCTCCCCCTCTCTCTTCCTTAATCCAAACTTAATTAAGGATTAATCCACTAATTACCTACTTAATTAATTTGATAAAGTTCTAAAACCTTCCAGAACTTAACTAATTCATCTTGGGTAGGTGCTTAGGTGTTTAGTAACCTAAATACATTAAGGAAATCAAAATCCAACACACGTGTGAGAGGGGTTACAAAAATACTTAAATTAAACCCTTTAGCTTAATCAATCATTAATCATTAGACAATTGCATTAGGCTTCTTTCTTTCTTAAGTGCATTGCTGATTTAAGTTTCTTATGTGGTTTTATGTCATCCATTGGCTCATAATTATTTTGGTTAAGTATGCTAAGGTGGTGTAGGTAAAGGGTAATTAACACACTTAATTCACACTTTAACCTAAACAAAATATAAAAATCACCTAATGATCCTAAGAACAAATTAAATTAACTCACACATGGGGGAAATGGGTTAGGACCAACAAACATTCTTTCACATTTTATAAATCAAAAATAGAGCAAATTCAAAACAAAAATCACATTAAACAAACTTTGATTCACTTTGAACTTTTTTATTTCATAGGATTATCTTTAGGAATTAATTAAGATGAATGAGTTTACCTTGCTTTCATCACTTTATTTCTTTCCTAGCATGCTAAATGTGTTTAGGGTAGGTGTAAGGAACCCGAGTGGCATCTTATCCTTCATCGACATAACACAAACACAAACTACACATAAAAATATAAAATAAACACATATCTTTTGTCTCAAGCTACTCTGAGTTGAGATAATGTCCCCAACAACACTCATTTAGTAGCTGCTCTAGGTCAGGCTAACAAGCTACACTACTAGTGTGTCACCCCTGTGGTCTTCTTACTTTGGAGGATGTAAGTTTGCTATGCTTTCCTTCCTTACTTGGCCACTACACATCGATGAGCACCTTGTTAGTTTGGTAGGCCTTAATGTGTGGTTAGTAAGCTACCTCACATTGGCTTCATTTAAGGGATATGAGTCTGGTACACTTTCTTCTTGGATTAAGCTTTGTGCACTGACTGAGTCGAGTATATTTGAGGTTTAGGATAACTCCCCTAGCAGGTCCTTCCCTCCTAACTACTTCAAGTCTCAATTAAGTCCTTCCTCAGGCTCCCCCTCAGTAGTTACTCTAGGTGAGATAGCATCATCCCTGATGACGGACTATAATGATGTCAGTTACTTGGAAAATTGTAAGCCTACATGCTTTCTTTCAAAATTCATAGTTTGCAAAGAATGGTTGGTTCTACACCTTAAGATACACCACTCATGGCGGATGTAAGTGCATGATTTCTCTTTGAGTTGGCCATTGTACATAGGCTTTCTTTTCCGGGGCTTAGGATAGCGTCCCCTAGCACCTCCCACAGTGGGAACTATATTTGGATCACATCCTTGTGACCCCATATAGACACTACGGGTTTTTGCTATTGGGCAGTTCCCCTTTCCTAGTACCCACCCCTGTGATTGGAGAATCTATCTTATGGATATGCAGATTCTCCTTTAGTCTAGTAAATCTGAGATAGGTCAAGGCCAACATAGCCCCTTCTCAGTGTGGTCTCTCGCACACTAATAAAGTCCATGTAAACATATAAATAAAATAAATATTCACTTGTGGATTAGGAGTACACTCATAGGGGTATCTTTTCCCAAGCAGGTATCCTATCTTCAAAGCAGTGTCAGCAAAACTCTTTATAAGAATTGCTTGACTACTCTTGAGTTTATATAAGTCCCCAATGACATTCGCTCAATAGTCACCCCTATGTTGGGTTTAATTCATTGTGCTATCAACAGGTCACCCCAGCGATTGTTCCCTGCTTTAGAAGATCTAAATATGCTATGCCTTCTTCCTAGCACAGCAATTGCACACCAAAAAGTAACCCCTAAGATTTGCTAGCTCTACCCCACAGCCAATAGACTATTTCGTTGGATTTGTAACTCTAAGATAGGACAAGTACAATATAACCCTTTGTTAGTGGGTCCATCGCATACTGACATGGTCCATAAATTAAATCTATCAAATTTGACCAAGCTCACATCTTTAACAGATATGCCTTCTATTTGAAATCAAACTAAACCAAACAAACCATATCAAATCACATGAAATTAACATAAAATTAATTTTGACTATTTTTGAGTTGACATAAGTCCCCAATGACATTCACTCTATAGTCACCCTAGGTCAGGTTTAATTTATTGTGCATCCAACAGGTCACCCCAGCGGTTGTTCCTCACTTTGGAAGATGTAATCCTGCTATGCCTTCTTCCTAGCACAGCCATTGCACACCGACAGGAAACCACTTAGGTTGGCTAACTCAACCCTGTAGTTAGTAACTATCCCTTTGGATTTGTAAACCTGAGGTAGGTCAAGGCTGATATAGCCCCTTTTTAGTGGGTCTATCGTACACCGACTAGGTTTGTACATGAACTCAGATAAAATTAAACCCAATCAAATTTTCCCTAGTAGAGTTAAATCACACCCTTCTCCCCAATGGAGCCCCAAATCATATATAAACATGTCAAGAAAACAAATCAAATTCCAAACCAACCTCCCCAGTGAAGCCAAAACAAACTCCCCCAGTATAGTCTAAATCGAAGAAATCCAACTAAACTTTTATCCCCAACAGATACATACCAAAAAAAATCTATGAATTTAAACTCAAATCCTAATACATAATGGATAGCCTGAACTTTCTTCCCTAGTGGAAGGTTCATATATGCGATCCATAGCAGACTCGAGCCCATATCTCTATGAGATATGCCTCCACATCAATTAAAATAAAACAAATTAAAGTCAATTTGATCTTAATCCCTGGTGGATTATAGATTCTTATCCCCTTCTTTCCACAAAGAATATAATCAAATCAAATTCAAACCTTGTCCTCAACAGATTTTCTTCTTCTATGCCCTCAACATAGACCCCTCACATGTCGTGTTTAATGCATATGTGATCCCTTGGCAGATCTCCCTCCATGTCCTTGACATGGAATTCTTAGCAAATCTTATTTCTTCTTTTATACACACCTTTAATACTTCAACTGAAATCCAAACAATGTATTCATTCAAATTACATCATCTTAACATTGTAATCTGATGGTTCAAGCCCAAACTAGCTATACAATATCATGCTAAACATATTATAGTGTGAATTAACACACTATATTATATTATAATATATGATGTTATATTATAGTTTTCTATAATATAATATATTTTCTAACATTACACATTATAATCACTTAAAAGGAACAAATAACAAAATTTTCTCAAAATATGAATATTATTCAATTTGGATGTAAAATTGTTATTCTTCTATTAGAAATGGTACAAAATAGCATAATTTTTGTGTTGCTTCTTTGTGAGTGCTGTGAATTTGGCAAAATTCTTTCGTCGTAACCTTCAAATTAACATTTCTGTGATTTTTGACCCAATGTATTATAACAAATGTAAAACATACTAAAATGTACAATAACATTTAGTAACGCCACCACAATGATATATATGTGAAGTTATATTTTTATGTACATTATATTTTAATATGCTTTCATATAATATATTATCTTACATTACACCTTAAAATGAATCACTTTAAGCAAAAAAATTATAAAATTTGGTTGAAAAATTAACATTTATTTTGAATGCAAAATTTTACTCTTTTGATTAAATGACACAGCATAGCACACCCTAATGATGTTCCCTAAAGATTACCTTAAATTTGGACAAATCCCATCATCTTAGTGTATAAATTAGTATTTTTATCAATTATACTAGTAGAAACTCTACTACATCATACTATAACAAACTAAAATATCCTAAATAATAAGTAGTAATAAACAGTTGTATGTAATAATGCATGATGCTGCACTATGTTATGTCATCCTATATTATAATACATTATAACATATCATATTATATTAAATTATAATGCATAGCACACCTTTGTACGATAGACTAATTCCCACTTCAAATTTAACAAATTTCATCATTTGATTTATAAAATCAATATTTTTATGATTTACATTAATATAGAGTATAGGGAACAATACCATAATATAGTAAAGCATTTCAAAACATCTTTTAACATCCAAAAACACATCACTCCAAGCTCAAATATGTGATGCTACATTATACTATAATATATGGTATTATAATATGATTTAGGGTTAGGGTTTAGGGTATTCAAATATCTAGTAGTGAAGGGAAAGTCTCTTGAAGACATTTTCTTTAACTACCATAACTATGTTAGGATTTGGTCATTCTTTAGATCTATTACTAATGACATCTTTATTCATGGTTTAGAGTTTAGGATTAGGGTTTTTGGTTAATTTAGGGTTTAGGGTTTAGGGTTTAATGTTTAGGGTTTAGCATTTAGGGTTTTAGGTTTTAGTGTTTAGGGTTTATGGTTTAGGGTTTATGGTTTAGGGTTTACGGTTTAGGTTTTAGGATTAGGGTTTAAGTTTTAGTTTAGGGTTTAGAGTTTAAGAGTTTTTTTTAATAGAGAACAAATTCAGCTTCAACATTTCTTCTTTTTGATTTCATCAACCAAGTAACACACCATGTTTTCTAAGACATAAGCAATGACAGATAAAAAATGAGCACCCATAGAGAAAATCAAAAACCCTAGATGAGTAGAATCATCACTACTATGACACAATTCCATAAGCAACAAATCAGATTGGCCATTCTTCATTTTTTTATGTCCCATTAGAACCACCCCTGCCTCTCGAGTAGCGGGATTTGCCATCATATCTCCGATCTCTCCCTCTACCACCACCATGGTTGTAACCTCCCTCGATGTTCCCACCTCCATCACCACCACTGCTCCGTCAACCACCTTTGTATCCACCAGCACCTCCAGATCCCCCACCATCATTGCGATAACTGCCACGTCCACCTTCGCCTCCATCATCAGATTTAGACTAAGCCTAGCTGACGGTGATGTTCATGTCTTCAAGGTTCTGCACATTCTTAGTGTTTAGTGTTAGTTTATGGTTTAAAGTTACTTCATGGATTAGGGTTTAGGGTTTAGGGATTGGGGTTTAAGGTTTAGGGTTGTAGGTTTTAGGGTTTAGGGTTTAGGGTTTAGAGTTTAGTGTTTAGGGTTTTAAGGTTTAGGGTTTAGTGTTTAGGGTTTTAAGGTTTAGGGTTTATTGTTTAGGGTTTAGGGTTTATAGTTTAGAGTTTTAGGTTTAGGGTTTAGGGTTTAGGGTTAGTCATAGAATTTAGGGTTTAGGATTTATGTTTAAGGTTTTTTAAAAAAATTAAGCAAACCCAGTGAGGTTTATTTAGTTAATTTTTTTATTTGAGTTTATTTTTTCTATTTAGGTTTATTTTATATTTTTACTTAGTTTAGTTTATTTATTTTAGCTTTATTTATTTTAGTTTAGGTTTTTTATTTTAGTTTATTTTTAGGTTTAAGTTTATGTTTTAATTGAGTTTTATTTTTATTTCATTTTTTAAGTTTAAATTTTATTTTTTATTTTTAGGTTTAGGTTTAGGTTTAAATTTTATTTTTTTTAAGCCTAGGTTTTAGGTTTTTAATTTAGGATTATTTTAGGTTCTTTTTAGTTTAGGTTTTGGTTTATTTTTTAGATTATTTTATTTTATTTAGTTTAGGTTTAGGGTTAGGTTTGGTTTATTTTGTTTAGTTTATTTAGTTTAGGTTTAGGTGTAATTTATTTTTTTTATTTCATTTTTATTTTAGGTTTACTTTTATTTTCTTAGTTTAAGGCTTAGGTTTTATTTTTTTTATTTATTTTAGTTTTATTTTTTTTAGGTTTTATTTTAGGTTTATTTTACTTTTATTTTTGGTTTAGTTTTGATTTTATTTAGGTTTTTAATTTTATTTTATTTAGTTTTATTATATTTGGGTTTTTTATTTTATTTAGGTTTTTTATTTTATTTATGTTTTCATTTATTTATTTTAATTTAGTTTTTATTTTTTATTTTATTTTCCTTTTTTAATTTAGTTTAAGGTTTAGATTTTTATTTTATTTTATATTTTTATTTTATATTGGTTTATATTTTTTATTTATTTTTTTTATTTTATTTTTAGGTTTTCTTTAGTTTAGGTTTAAGTTTTTAGCATTTTGGGGTTTAGGGTTTAGGATTTAAGGTTAGTTTAGGGTTTTGGGTTTCAGGTTTAGGGTTTGGGGTTTAGGGTTTAGTGTTTAGGGTTTAGAGTTTAGGTTTTAGGTTTAGCATTTAAGTTTTAGTTTAGAGTTTAAGGTTTTATCTTTTAACAGAGAACACATTCATATTCAACATTTCTTCTTTTCTATTTCATCAACCAAGTAGCACCCCCAAGTTTTTTAAGACATAAGCGATGACATAGATAAAAAATGAGCAGCCATAAAGCAAATCAAAATCCTTAGATAAGTAGAACCATATCTATTATAAAGACACAATTCTGTAAGTAGCAGATCAAATCAGCCATTCTTTAGTTTCTACATTTCCCATCAGAACCACCCCCGCCTCTTGAGTAGTGGGATCCGCCATCATATCCCCGATCTCTCCCTCCGCCACCACCATGGCTGTAACCTTCATCGCTCCTCTCACCGCCATAAGCACCATTGCCTTGACCACCACCTACATACCCACTAGTACCTCCAGGTCCCCCACCACCACTAAGATAACTGTCACCTCTGCCTTCACCTCCACTACTGCTGGGATCGAGCCTTGAGGTGATGTTCCTACCGTCAAGGTTCCCCATTCTTATTTAGGATTTAGGCTGGGAGGGTTAGCTTTGGGTTTTGGGTTGTGTTTAGTTTAGGGTTTGGTGTTCATGGTTATAGGTTTTAGGATTTAGGGTTTAAGGTTTAGTGTTTAGGGTTTAGGGTCTGGCAGCTTAGGGTTTTAGTGTTAGTGTGGTTTAGCATTTAGGGTTTAGGGTTTAGAGTTTAGGGTTTTAAGGTTTAGGGTTTACGATTTAGGGTTGTAGGTTTAGGGTTTAATGTTTAGGGTTAGTTTTAGCATTTAGGGTTTTTTAATTAAGTAAACAGGTAGGTTTAGATTTATTTAATGTTTTTTATTTGAGTTCATTTTATTTTTATTTTTATTTAGATTTACTTTTTATTTTTATTTAGTTTAGTTTATTTATTTTAGGTTTATTTATTTTAGTTTAGGATTTTTATTCTAATTTATTTTATTAGGTTTATGTTTATTTATTTAGTTGTGTTTTATTTTAATTTTATTTTTTAGGTTGAAGTTTTATATTTTATTTACAAGTTTAAGCTCAAGTTTTTATTTTATTTTTTTATGTTTAGGTTTTAGGTTTTTATTTTAAATTTATTTTTAGGTTTAATTTTTTAGTTTAGGTATAGGTTTATTTTTAGTTTATTTTATTTTATTTAGTTAGTTTAGATTTAGGTTTTATTCATTTTAGTTTTATTTATTTTAGTTTAGGTTTTATTTTATTTTATTTATTTTATTTTAGGTTTAGGTTTTTATTTATTTTAGTTTAGTTTATTTTAGTTTAGGTTTAAGTTTATTTCAATTTCTTTATTTTATTTTTATTTTAGGTTTAGGTTTTTTTTAGTTTAGGGTTTAGGTTTTATTTTTTATTTTTTCAAGTTTTATTTTTAGGTTTATTTTTTAGATTTAGGTTTTTATTTAGTTTTTATTTTATTTTATTTTTGTTTTATTTTATTTATATTTTATGTCAAGTTTTTATTTTATTTAGGTTTTTATTCTTAGGTTTACTTTATTTTTTAGTTTAGTTTAGGTTTTTATTTTATTTTATTTTTAGGTTTTTATTTTATTATATATATTTTTATTATAATTAGGTTTAGAAAATTTTATTTATCTTATTATTAGGTTTTATTTAGTTTAGGTTTAGGTTTTTAGGTTTTTAGGGTTCAGGGTTTAGGGTTTTAAGATTTAGAGTTTAAGGTTAGGTTTTAGGTTTTAGTGTTTAGGCTTTAGGGTTTAGGGTTTTTAAGGTTTATGGTTTAGGGTTTAGGGTTAGTTTATGGTCAGTTGGGTTTAGGTAGCATTTAGTAGGGTATTATCAGCTTTAGTGTTTTAAAAAAATTAAGTAAACTGCTAGGTTTAGGTTTATTTAGTTTATTTTTTATTTATTTTAGTTTATTTTATTTTATTTTATTTAGGTCTATTTAGTTTAGTTTATTTTAATTTATGTTTATTTTATTTTAGTTTAGCTTTTTTATGTTAGTTTATTTTTTTTTAGGTTTATTTTTTAGTTGAGTTTTATTTTTATTTCATTTTAGGTTTAGGTTTTATTTTTTATTTCTAGTTTAAGTTTAGGATTTTATTTCATTTTAAGGTTTAGTTTTTAGGTTTTATTTTTATTGTTTAGGTTTTATTTTTATTTTAGGTTTAAGTTTAATTTTAGTTTATTTTATTTTATTTAGGTTAGGTTTAGATTTAGGTTTAGTTTATTTTAGGTTTAGTATTAGATTTATTTATTTTAGTTTAGTTTATTTTAGTATAGGTTTAGCTTTAATTTATTTTGTTTATTTTGCTTTTATTTTAGGATTAGTTTTTTTTAGGGTTTTGGTTCTATTTTTTATTTATTTTTAGGTCTTATTTTTAGGTTTATGTTTTATTTTATTTTATTTTAGGTTTAGTTTTTATTTTATTTAGGTCTTTTATTTTCTTAGTTTTGTTTTTGTTTTTATTTATTTTATTTTATTTATTTTTTAATTTTATTTATTTTTTTATTTTCTAGTTTAGGTTTTAGTTTAACACTACCATTGTCGGTCCTAAGTCCGGATGCAAAAAGTGGAGGGTTGCATTAGGTAGTCGACAACCAGTAAAATTTGTCAAAATAATCATGACATGAATCCTTTAAATCATTGTGTTATCTAGGGCGTCATGGAAGGAAGCTGATGGTTTGAATACGTGAAAAGCTAGAGCGATCTACTGCGTGTGTTAAATAAGTAAGGGGTTCCCACATTATGGACGGACGGCAAAGAAGTTAGTCCATGAAACTAGAATTAGGTTAGGATCTTGGAATATAGGTACTCTGTAAATTAATGGAATTAATAGATATTATGGTTCATAGAAAGATAAATATTTTATGTGTTCAAGAATGGGTTGGTGAGAAGGCCAAGGAGATTGATAGTTTAGGTTTTAAACTTTGGTTTTCAGGTAAAAGTCGAACTAGAAATGGTGTAGGTGTGATTATAGATAAAAGTTTGAAGGATAATGTTATAAGTATTAATAGATGTGGATAGAATTATAGCTTTAAAGATTATTGTTAATACTAAGATTATCAATGTTATAAGTGTCTATGCTCCTCAAGTAGGTTTGGAGGTAAGCTCAAAAGAAAATTTTTGGAATGAATTAGAGGGATTAATATAAAAGATACCTCGTGAAGAAAAAGTATTTATTGGGGGAGATTTAAATGGACATGTTGGTAGAGTGGTAGAATATTTTAAAAGTATTCATGGTGGTTATGGAGTTGGAGTGACTAATGAAGAAGGTAGGACTATATTAGATTTTGCCTTAGCTTATGATTTTGTAGTTGCTAATACTTTATTTAAGAAAAGAGATGAACATATTATTACTTATAAAAATGGATCTAGTAAAACACAGATTGATTATTTTTTGATAAGAAAAATAGATCGTTTAGATTGTAAATATTGTAAGGTCATTCCAAGTGAAATTTCAAGTACCCAACATCGACTATTAGTTTTAGATTTTAAGATGAAAGGTTGTAAGAGAAAAAATAAACTAAATTATTGTCCTAGGATTAGATGGGGACACTTAAAGAACACAAATAAAAATATTTTTTAAGAGCAAGCTACAAGAAATTAGAGTTTGGGATGTTCATAAGAAAGCTATGTGGGAAAAAATATCAAGTGAAATTAAGCAAGTTGCTAAAGATGCTTGGAGAATCAAAAGGAAAAGCTTCTTTTAATAAGAATAGTTGGTGGTGGAGTCGAGTGTGCAAGAAAAGATAAGAAATAAGAGCATTGTTATAAAAACTTGGTTTAGATGTAAAAGCTTCAGGAATTGGGAAAGATATAAAATGGCTGTAGAGATTCTAAGAAAGCAATATATGATGCAAAAAATTTAGCTTTTAGTGATTTATACAATAGATTAGATACCAAAGAAGGTGAAAGATGTATGTATAAGTTAGCCAACCAAAGAGATAGGAGAAGTAAAGACATAGTTCAAGTGAGGGGTATTAAGGATGAAAATAATAAAGTGCTTTTCTTAGAAAAAGATATTGAAAATAGGTGGATGAGGTATTTTTGATAAACTTTTCAATGAAGGATCTGAAAGTATGATTGATTTTAGCAACCTTAATACCTAAACAAAAATAGAATTTCATTTTTTATCATGTATTAGTAAATCACGAAGTTAGTGAAGCTTTAAAGAAAATGAAATGTGGAAAAGTAGTAGGACGGATAATATTCCAATAGAGTGTGGAAATGTTTAGGAGATCAAGGAATTTCTTGGCTTACAAATCTTTTTTAATGTTATTTTAAAGACTAAAAGATGCGGATGAGTGGAGAAAGAGTTTGTTGGTTCTATATTTAAGAATAAAGGTGATGCACAAGAGTGTGCAAATTATAGAGAATTAAGTTAATGTGCCATACATTAAAATTATGGGAGAAATAGTGAGCATAGGTTACGATGTGATACGAAGTTTCTCACTGTCGGTTTGGTTTCATGCAGGTAGATCTACTATGGATGATACATTTGTTAAGAGGTTTGATGGAGAAGCATAGAGAAAATAAGAAGGATCTACATATGATATTTATTGATTTAGAGAAAGCTTATGATAAAGTCTCAAGAGATGTTCTTTGGAGAGTTCTAGAATAGAAAGAAGTTAATATTGGTTATATTCAAGTCATTAAGGATATGTATACTAGAGTACATTACTTGTGTCCAAACAAGGAGGATTGACAAAATATTTTCCTATTTGGTTGGATTACATCAAGGATCAACATTAAGCCCTTATCTTTTTTACTTTAGTTATGGATGTTCTTACGAGGCATTTACAAGAAGATGTACCTTGGTGTATGCTTTTTGATGACATTCTTCTTGTTGATAGAGAGAGTCCAACAAACTTGAATTATGGAGGTCAACTTTAGAGTCTAAAGGTTTTCATTTAAGTAGATCTAAAATTGAATATATGGAGTGTAATTTTAGTTGTAGAAGTTTTAGTGGTAGTGTTGTGACTTTAGGTGATCAAGTCATTAATAAGAGTGGCGATTGAGATATTTAGGCTCTATTGTTCAAAATGATGGTGAAATAGATGGATATGTTATTAGTAGAATTCAAGTTGGATGGTTGAAGTGGAGGAATGCATCGGCCTATTATGTGATAGAAAAGTTCCACTTAAACTTAAGGAAAATTTTATAAGATGGTGGTAAGACACGCAATGACTTATGGTGCGAGAATGTTGGCCAATAAAAAAAGAAACATAAGACTAAGTTAAGTGTTAGAGATGAGGATGCTCGAGGTGGATGAGTGGCTTTACCCTTAGAGATAGAATGCAAAATGAGTATGTTGGAAAAGTTGGAGTAGCTCAGTGGTAGATAAGATTAGGGAGAGTTGCTTAGATGGTTTGGCCACATAAAGCGTCGGCGTCAGATGACCCATTAGGAGAGTAGATGCATTAGATTTGCCTTATGTTAAGAAGGTAGAGGTAGACCTAAAAGACTTGGTTAAGATGTATAAAAATGATCTTAGTATACTTGAATTAAATGAGAATTTGACACATAATAGGACACAATGGAGGCAGAAGGATTCATGTAGTGACCTAGTGGGATTAAGGCTTGCTATTGTTGTTGTTGTTGTTGTAGTAGTTTAGGTTTTAGTTTATGTTTTTCTTTTATTTTTTTTTTTATTTTTTTTTTGTTTAGGATTTTTTATATATTTTATTTTTAGGTTTTATTTAGTTTAGGTTTATGTTTTTACATTTTTAGGGTTTAGGTTTGTTTATTTACTTAGTTATAGAAACTAGTTGGATCCTCACTTTTTTAGTTAGAGGATGTTAGAAGGATTTTTTAGGGACAATTTAGATTTAGGGTTTAGTTTAGTTTATTTTTAGGATTTAGTTTAGGGTTTATGATTTGGGGTTTAGGATTTAGGTTTAGGTTTTATTTATTTTTTAGGTAAGGTTTAGTTTATTTTATTTTTTGTTTATTTTATTTTATCTTAGGTTTAGGTTTAGGTTTTATTTATTTTAGTTTAGTTTATTTTAGTTTAGGTTTAGGTTTATTTCCTTTTTATTTTAGGTTTAGGTTTTTTTTAGTTTAGGGTTTAGGTTTTATTTTTTATTTATTTTTAGGTCTTTATTTAGTTTTAATTTTATTTTATTTTTGGTTTATTTTATTTTTATTTTATATTTAGTTTTTATTTTATTTAGGTTTTTTATTCTTAGGTTTTCTTTATTTTTTAATTTAAGTTAGGTTTTTATTTATTTTAATTTTATTTTTTTTATTTATCTTTAGGTATAGGTTTTTATTTTATTTTATTTTATTTTTTATTATATTTAGGTTTAGATTTTTTTATTTATCTTATTATTAGGTTTTACTTAGTTTAGGATTAGATTTTTAGGTTTTTAGGGTTAAGGGTTTAGGGTCTAGGGTTTAGGGTTTAGGGTTTTAGGGTTTAAGGTTTTAGAGTTTAGGGTTTAGGGTTTAAGGTTTTAGGGTTTAGGCTTTTAGAGTTTAGGGTTTAGAGTTTAGTGTTTAGGCCTTTGGGTTTAGGGTTTTTATGGTTTAGGGTTAGTATTAAGGTTTAGGATTTCGGGTATAGGGTATAGGATTTAGTGTTTAGGCTTTTTAAAAAAAATTAAAAGAAGTAAATTGGTTGGTTTAGGTTTATTTAGTTTATTTTATTTATTTATTTTAGTTTATTTTATTATTTTATTTTTATTTAGGTTAATTTTTTATTTTTATTTAGGTTAGTTTATTTATTTTACGTTTATTTATTTTAGTTCATCTTTTTTCTTTTAGTTTATTTTTTATGTTTAGGTTTATTTTTTAGTTGACTTTATTTTTACTCCATTTCTTAGGTTTAGTTTTTTTTAAAGGTTTATGTTTCGGTTTTTATTTTATTTTTTTTATGTTTAGGAATTAGGTTTTTATTTTAAATTTATTTTTAGGCTTTATTTTTTAGTTTAAGTATAGCTTAATTTTTAGTTTATTTTATTTTATTTAGTTCAGGTTTAGATTTAGGTTTTATTAATTTCAATTTTGTTTATTTTAGTTTAGGTTTAGGTTTTATTTACTTTAGTTTAGTTTATTTTAGTTTAGGTTTAAGTTTATTTTATTTTATTTATTTTGTTTTTATTTTAGGTTTAGGTTTTTTTTTTAGTTTAGGGTTTAGGTTTTTTTTTTAATTTTTTAAGTTTATTTTAGGTTTATTTTAGGTTTAGGTTTTTATTTAGTTTTATTTATTTTATTTTTTTTGGCTTATTATATTTATATTTTATGTTCAATTTTTATTATATTTAGGCTTTTTATTCTTATGTTTACTTTAAGTTTTAGTTTAGTTTAGGTTTTTATTTATTTTATTTTAGTTTATTTTTATTTTTTATTTTCTTGTATTTTTAGGTTTTTATTTTATTTTATTTTTTATTATTTAGGTTTAGAAAATTTTATTTATCTTATTATTAGGTTTTATTTAGTTTAGGTTTAGGTTTTTAGGTTTTGAGGGTTTAGGGTTTAGGGTTTAGGGTTTAGGGTTTAGGGTATTAGGGTTTAGGATTTTAAGATTTAGGGTTTATTATTAGGTTTTAGGTTTTAGTGTTTAGGCTTTAGGGTTTAGTGTTTTTAAGGTTTATGGTTTTGGGTTTAGGGTTAGTTTTAGTGTTTAGGTTTTAAGGTTTATTGTTTAGCATTTATGGCTTAGGGTTTAGGGTTCACAATTTAGTGTTTTTTTTTAAAAAAATTAAGTAAATTGCTAAGTTTAGGTTTATTTAGTTTATTTTTTATTTATTTTAGTTTATTTTATTATTTTTTATTTACTTTAGTTTAATTAATTTATGTTTATTAATTTTAGTTTAGCTTTTTTATTTTAGTTTATTTTTTATTTTTAGGTTTAAGTTTTGGCTTTTATTTCATATTTTAAGGTTTAGGTTTTAGGTTTTGATTTTAGGTTTATTTTTAGGTTTAATTTTTTAGTTTAGGTTTAAGTTTATTTTTAGTTTATTTTATTTTATTTAGGTTAGATTTAGATTTAGATTTAGTTTATTTTTGGTTTAGTATTAGATTTTATTTATTTTAGTTTAGTTTATTTTAGTATAGGTTCATCTTTAATTTATTTTGTTTATTTTATTTTTATTTTAGTATTAGTTTTTTTTAGGGTTTAGGTTTTATTTTTTATTTATTTTTAGGTTTTATTTTAAGGTTTATGTTTTTTAATTTTATTTTAGGTTTAGTTTTTATTTTATTTAGGTCTTTTATTTTTTTTCTTTTTTGGTTTTGGTTTTAGTTTATGTTTTTATTTTATTTTATTTTTGTTTAGGATTTTTTATATATGTTATTTTTAGGTTTTATTTAGTTTAGATTTATGTTTTTAGCTTTTTATGGTTTAGGGTTTGGGGTTTAGAATTTAAGGTTTAGGTTTTATTTATTTTAAGTAAGGTTTAGGTTTATTTTATTTTGTTTATTTTATTTTTATCTTAGGTTTAGGTTTAGCTTTTATTTATTTTAGTTTAGTTTATTTTAGTTTAGGTTTAGATTTATTTCATTTTTATTTTAGGTTTAAGTTTTTTTTAGTTTAGGGTTTAGGTTTTATTTTTTATTTAATTTTAGGTTTTTATTTAGTTTTAATTTTATTTTATTTTTGGTTTATTTTATTTTTATTTTATGTATAGTTTTCATTTTATTTAGGTTTTTTATTCTTAGGTTTTCCATATTTTTTAATTTAAGTTAGGTTTTTATTTCTTTTATTTTTATTTTTTTATTTTATCTTTAGGTATAGGTTTATATTTTAATTTATTTTATTTTTTATTATATTTTGGTTTAGGTATTTTTATTTATCTTATTATTAGGTTTTACTTAGTTTAGGATTAGATTTTTAGGTTTTCAGGGTTAAGGGTTTAGGTTTAGGGTTTAGGGTTTAGGGTTTAGGGTTTTAGGGTTTAGGGTTTTAGGGTTTAGGGTTTAGGGTTTAGGGCTTAGGATCAGGGTTTAAGGTTTAGTGTTTTGGCTTTTGGGTTTAGGGTTTTTATGGTTTAGGGTTTAGGATTTAGGGTTAGTTTTAGGGTTTAGGATTTCGGGTCTAGGGTATAGGGTTTAGTGTTTAGGCTTTTTAAAAAAAAATAAAAGAAGTAAACTAGTCGATTTAGGTTTATTTAGTTTATTTTTTTATTTTAATTTATTTTATTTTTTATTTTTATTTAGTTTAGTTTATTTATTTTAGTTCAGCTTTTTTATTTTAGTTTATTTTTTAGGTTTAGGTTTAGTTTTTAGTTGATTTTATTTTTATTCCATTTCTTAAGTTTAGGTTTTCTTTTAAAGGTTTATGTTTTGGTTTTTATTTTATTTTTTTTATGTTTAGGTTTTAGTTTTTTATTTTAGGTTTGTTTTTAGGTTTTATTTTTTAGTTTAGGTTTAGGTTTATTTTTAGTTTATTTTATTTTGTTTAGTTTAGGTTTAGGTTTCTCTTTTGTTTATTTTTCATCTTGGTTTAAGTTTTATTTATTTTAGTTTAGTTTATTCTAGTATAAGTTTAGCTATAATTTATTTTGTTTATTTTTTATTTATTTTAGGTTTAGTTTTTTAGAGTTTAGGGTGTAGGTTTTATATTTTATTTATTTTTAGGTTTTATTTTTAAATTTATTTTTTAGTTTTACGTTTCTATTTAGCTTTTATTATATTTTATTTTAGGTTTAATTTATTTTTATTTTAGGTTTTGTTTTTATTTTATTTAGGTTTTTTATTTTTTTAGTTTAGTTTAGGTTTTTATTTATTTTATTTTAGTTTAGTTTTATTTTTATTTTATTTTCTTCTTTAGTTTAGGTTTAGGTTTAGGTTTTAGTTTATGTTTTTTATTTTATTTTATATTTGTTTAAGTTTATTATTTATTTTATTTTTAGGTTTTTATCTTTTTAGGGTCTAAGGTTTAGGGTTAATTTAGGTTTTTAGATTTAAGATTTAGTGTTCAGGGTTTGTGGTTTAGGGTTTTGGGTTTTGGGTTTAGGGTTTAGAGTTTAGGATTTAGGTTTTAGGTTCAGTGTTTAAGTGTTAGTTTAAGGTTTAATGTTTTTTAATAGAGAACAAATTTGAATTCAACATTTCTTCTTTTGATTTCATCAAAAATAGCTTAAGTTTTTAAGACATAGCGACAACATAGATAAAAGCGTGCAACCATCAAATCAAAATCCAGATAAGTAGAATAGTCTCTCTTATAAAGACATAGTTCCATAGCATGATTTGATATTTCTTGTTCTCCGTTTCAGATTCACCCCTCTCTCTAGCGGGATCTTCATATCCCGATCTCTTCAACCACCACCATGGTTGTAACGTTGCTCCTCACATATAACCATTTACTACCACCATATCCAGCACCTCTAGATCCCCACCACCACTAAGATAATTACCTCTTGGCCTTTATTTATAGAGCTTTGGTTGATGGTGATGTTCTTGCCATCAAGGTTTTTCCCTTTCTTAGGGTTTAGCTATAGGTTTAAGTTTATTAAGTTTTAGGGTTTAAGTTTGTTGTTTAATTTATTTATTTACTTTAGGTTTAGGTTTAAGGTTTGGGGTTTAGGGTTTAAGGTTTAGGGTTAGGGTTTAGGGTTTAAGGTTCAGGGTTTAAGGTTTAGGGTTTTAGGGTTTATGCTTTTAAGGTTTAGGGTTTAGGTTTACAGTTTAGGATTTTAGGGTTTAGGAGTTTACAGTTGTCGATTTTATGGTTTAGGGTTTAGGGTTTAAGATTTTAGGGTTTATGAGTTTGCAACTGTAGGTTTTATGGTTTAGGGTTTAGGGTTTAGGGTTCAGGGTTAAAGGTTTAATGTTTATGGTTTAGGGTTTATAGTGTAGGATTTTAAGGTTTAGGGTTTAGGGTTTAGGGTTGTAGGTTTAGGGTTGTAGGTTTAGGGTTTAGGTTTAGTTTTAGGGTTTAGTTTAGGGTTTATTATGATTTAGGTTATTTTTTTAAATTTAATAAATTAGTGGATTTAGTTTATTTATTTTTTTTATTTATTTGAGTTATTTTATTTTGGTTTATTTTTATCTTTATTTAGTTTAGTTTATTTATTTTAGGTTTATTTATTTTAGTTTAGGTTTTTTATTTTAGTTTATTTTTTAGGTTTAGGTTTTTATTTTATTTTAGTTTTTATTTTATTTTTTAGAGGTTTTGGTTTTATTTTTATTTTTAGGTTTAGGTTTAGGTTTTATTTTATTTTTTTAAGGTTAGGTTTATTTTATTTTAGGTTTATTTATAGGTTTATATTTTAGTTAGGTTTATTTTTAGTTTATTTTATTTTATTTAGTTTAGGATAAGTTTATTTATTTTAGTTTAGTTTATTTTAGATTAGCTTTAGGTTTATTTTATTTTATTTATTTTATTTTTATTTTAGGTTAAGGTTTTTTTTAGTTTAAGGTTTCGTTTTTACTTTTTATTGATTTTTAGGTTTCTTTTTTTCAGTATACATTTTTTTTAATTTTTAATTTATTTTATTTTTACTTTATTTTATTTGTATTTTAAGTTCAATTTTTATTTTATTTATGAGTTTTATTCTTAGGTTTACTTTACCTTTTTAGTTTAGTTTAAGTTTTCATTTATTTTATTTTAGTTTATTTTTATTTTTTTATTTTATTTTATTTTTATGTTTATGTTTTTATTTTATTTTATTTTATTATTATATTCAGGTTTAGTATTGTTATTTATCTTATTATTAGGTTTTATTTAGTTTAGGTTAAGGTTTTTAGCTTTTTAGGGTTTTGGGTTTAAGGTTTACTCTTTAGGGTCTAAGGTTTTAGGATTTATGGTTTAGTGTTAGGGTTTAGGATTTAGGGTATAGTGTTTAGAGTTTAGGGTTTGCGGATTTTAGGGTTTATGGTTCAGGGTTTAGGGTTTAGGGTTTAAGGTTGAGGGTTTAAAATTGAGGGTTAAGGGTTTAGGATTTAAAAAAAAAAATAAAGTAAATTGATAGGTTTAGGTTTATTTAATTTATTTAGTTTATTTTTTATTTATTTTAATTTATTTGATTTTTTTATTTAAGTTTATTTTTTATTTTTATTTAGTTTAGTTTATTATTTTAGGTTTATTTATTTTAGTTTAGCTTTTTCATTTTAGATTTTTTTAGGTTTAGTTTTAGGTTTATGTTTATTTTTAGTTTAATTTTATTTTTATTTTATTTTATAGGTTTAGGTTTTATTTTATATTTTTATGTTTAAGTTTAGGTTTTTATTTTATTTTTTTAGGTTTAGGTTTTAGGTTTTTATTTTAGGTTTATTTTTAGGTTTATTTTTATTTTATTTAGTTTAGGGTTTAGGTTTAGTTTATTTTAGGCTTAGTTTTAAGTTTAGGATTAATTTATTTTAATTTAGGTTTAGGTTTATTTTGTTTTGTTTATTTTATATTTAGGTTTTTTTTTAGTTTAGGGTATAGGTTTTATTTTTTTATTCATTTTTAAGTTTATTTTTTAGGTTTAGGTTTTTATTTAGTTTTATTTTCATTTATTTTAGGTTTATTTTATGTTTATTTTACCTTTAGTTTTTATTTTTTTAGGTTTTCAAATTTTAGGTTTATTTTATTTTATTTAGTTTAGTTTAGGTGTTTATTTATTTTATTTTAGTTTAGTTTTATTTTTTATTATATATTTTTTAAGTTTAGGTTTATGTTAAATTTTGGTTTAGGTTTAGCTTTTAGTTTAGGTTTTTATATTATTTTATTTAGGTTTAGGTTTATTTATTTATTTTATTTTTAGATTTTTTATTTTAGGTTTAAGTTTTTAGGTTTTCAGGGTTTAGGGTTTAGGATTTAAGGTTTGGGGTTTAATGTTTAGGGTTTAGGATTGTAAGTTTTAGGGTTTAGGGTTTAGGGTTTAGGGTTTAGGGTTTAGGGTTTAGGGTTTAGGGTTTAGGTTTAGGGTTTTAGGGTTTAGGTTTAGGGTTTAGGGTTTAGGGTTTTAGGTTTAAGTTTAGGGTTTTAAGGTTTTAGGTTTAGTTTAGGGTTAGGTTTAAGGTTAGGTTTATTTAGGGTTATAGGTTTTTCTAAATTTTTAACTTTTTTTGGTTTTTTATTGATTTTTAAATTAAGTAAAGTAGTAGGTTTAGGTTTATTTAGTTTTTTTTATTTTAGTTTTATTTTCATTTTTTATTTAGTTTAGTTTATTTATTTTAGTTTAGGTTTTTTATTTTAGTTTATTTCTTAGGCTTAAGTTTAAATTGTGGTTTATTTTTTATTTAGTTTTTTTTATTATTTTACTTTATCAGTTTAAGTTTTATATTTTGTTTTTAAGTTTAGGTTTAGGTTTTTAATTTACTTTTTTAGATTTTGGTTTTAGGTTTTTATTTTAAGTTTACTTTTTGGTTTTATTTTTTAGTTTAGGTTAAGGTTTAGGGTTTAAGGTTTGGGGTGTAGGGTTTAGGGTTTTGGATTTTATGTTTAGGGTTTAGGATTTTGGGTTTAGGGTTTAGGGTTTAGGGTTTTAGGGTTTAAGGTTTAGGGTTTGGGGTATTTAGGGTTTAAGGTTGAGGGTTTAGGTTTTAGGTCTAGGGTTCAGGTTTTAGTTTAAGGTTTAGAGTTTTTGGTTTTATTTTTAAGAGAGAACAAATTCATAGTCAACATTTCTTTTTTAGATTTCATCTACCAAGTAACACCATGTTTTCTATGACACATACGATGACATAGATAAAACATGAGTAGCAAATCAAGACCCTGATAACTAGAATTGTCATTCTTATAAAGACAGTTAAGATTGAATGGACATTCTTCGGGTTAGGGTTTAGTGTTTAGGGTTAAGGGTGTAGTGTTTATGGTTTAGGGTTTAAGGTTTTAAGGTTTATGCTTTTAGGGTTTAGGGTTTAGGATTTTTTAGGGTTTAGGGTTTAGGATTTAGGGTTGTAGATTTAGGATTTAGGGTTTTAGTTTTAGGATTTAGGGTTTAGGGTTTCGGGTTTAGGGTTTAGAATATAAGGTTTAAGGTATTTTTTTTTTTAAAAACATTACATAAATCGATAGGTTTAGGTTTATTTATTTTAATTAATTTATTTTAATTTATTTTAGTTTATTTTATCTTTAATTTTTATTTATCTTGATTTTATATTTTTATTTAGTTTTATTTATTTATTTTACGTTTATTTAATTTAGTTTAGGTTTTTATTTTCATTTAATTTTATGTTTAGATTTATATTTAAGTTTAGGTTTAGTTTTAAGTTGAGTTTTATTTATATTTTATTATTTAAGTTTAGGTTTTATTTTTTATTTTTAGGTTTAGGTTTATGTTTTTATTTTATTTTTTTAGGTTTAGGTTTAAGTTTTTTATTTTAGGTTAATTTTTTGGTTTTATTTTTTAGTTTAGGTTTAGGTTTATTTTTTATTTATTTTATTTTATTTAGTTTAGGTTTAGGTTTAGGTTTGGTTTATTTTAGGTTTAGGTTTTATTTATTTTAGTTTAGGTTGAGGTTTATTTTATTTTTATTTTAGGTTAGGTTTTTCTTTTAGTTTAAGGTTTAGGTTTTATTTTTAGGTTTAGGTTTTTTACTTAGTTTTTCTTTTACTCTATTTTAGGTGCATTTTATTTTATTTTACATTTATTTTTATTTTATTATTGTTTTTTATTCTTAGGTTTATTTTTTGTATTTAGTTTAGTTTAAGTTTCTGTTTATTTTATTTTAGCTTATTATATTTTTTATTTTATTTTATTTTTAGGTTTAAGTTTTTATTTTAAATTTTTTCTTTATTTTATTTCTGTTTAGATTTATCTATTTATTTTATTTTAAAGTTTTATTTAGTTCAGGTTTAGGTTTTTAGGGTTTAGGGTTTAGGGTTTAGGGATTAGTTTAGGGATAGGATTTTAGGGTTTATTGGGGTTAGGTTTAGGTTTAGTTTAGGATTTAGTGCTTAGGGTTTAGGGTTTATGGTTTTAGGGTTTAGGGTTTCTGGTTAACAGGTTTAGTTTAGGGTTTAGGGTTTTGAGTTTAGAGTTTTTGGTTTAAGCTTTAGGGTTTAAGGTTTTTAGTGTTTAAGGTTTAGGGTTTCTAGTTTAGGGATTAGGGTTTAGGGTTAAGGTTAGGGTTTTGGGTTAGGGTTTAGGGTTTAAGGTTTAGGGTTTAAGGTTATTGGTTTAAGGTTTAAGGTTAGTTTTATGGTCTAGGTTTTAGGATTTAGGCCTTAGGGTTTAGGGTTTAGGGTTTTTTTTTAAAAAAAAATTAAATGAACGGTTAAGTTTAGGTTTATTTAGTTTATTTTTTATTTTTTCTCATTTATTTTATTTTTATATTATTATTTATTTTTATTTACTTTAGTTTATTTAATTTAGGTTTACTTATTTTAGTTTAGGTTTTAGGTTTAGGTTTAGATTTCAGTTTATTTTTTTATTTAATTAATTTATATTTTAGTTTTTAGGTTTAGGTTTTATATTTTATTTTTGGGTTTAGGTTTAGGTTTAAGTTTTAATTTGATTATTTTAGGTTTAGCTTTTGTGTTTTTATTTTAGTTTATTTTTAGATATTATTTTTTTAGTCTAGGTTAAGGTTTAGGGTTTAAGGTTTGGGGTGTAAGGTTTAGGGCTTAGGGTTTTGGGTTTAGGATTTAGGTTTTGGGTTTAGGGTTTTAGGGTTTAGGGTTTAGGGTTTGGAGTTTTTAGGGTTTAAGGTTTAGGGTTTGGGTTTATTGTTTAGGTTTTAGGTCTAGGGTTCAACTTATAGTTTAGGGTTTAAGGGTTTTGGTTTTGTTTTTAATAGAGAACAAATTCATATTCAACATTTTAGAGTTTTTTTTTAAATTAGGTAAACTAGTAGGTTTAGGTTTATTCTTTATTTTTATTTAGTTTATTTTTTTAGGTTTTTTTATTTAGTTTTGGTTTTTTATTTAAGTTTATTTTTTAGGTTTAGGTTTAGGATCATGTTTATTTTTTAGTCTAGTTTTATTTTTATTTTATTTTTTTGGTTTAGGTTTTACTATTTATTTTTAGGTTTAAGTTTTTATTTTTTCTATTTTGGTTTAGGTTTAAGGTTTTTATTTTAGATTTACTTTTAGGTTTTCTTTTTAAGTTTAGGTTTAAATTTATTTTCAGTTTATTTTATTTTATTTCATTTAGTGTTTAGGTTTAATTTATTTTAGGTTTAGGGTTAGGTTTTATATATTTTAGTTTAGGTTTAGGTTTATCTTATTTTGTTTATTTTAGGTTTAGTTTCTCTTTTTAGTTTAAGATTTAGGTTTATTTTTTATTTATTTTTATGTTTTATGTTAATGTTTATATTTTGGGTTTAGATTTTTATTTAGTTGTTTTATTTTTAGGTTTATTTTATTATTTTATTTTAGCTTAGGTTTTTATTTATTTATTTATTTTAATTTAAGTTTTTATTTTATTTTATTTTTATTTTAATTTTTAGGTTTAGGTTTTATTTTATTTTATTTCTTTTATTTTATTTAGGTTTAGGTTTATTTATTTATTTAATTTTGAGGTTTTATTCATTTTAGGTTTTCAGGGTTTAGGGATTAGGGTTTATGGTTTGGGGTTTAGGATTTAGGGCTTAGAGTTGTAGGTTTAGTGTTTGGGGTTTAACGTTTAGGGTTAAGGGTTTAGGATTTTTAAGGGTTTAGGGTTTAAGGTTTAGGGCTTATATTTTATCATTGTAGGTTTAGTCTTATTGGTTAAGGGTTTAGGGTTTAGGATTTAGGGTTCCTTTTTAAAAAATTAAGTAAACATGTAGGTTTAGGTTTATTTAGTTTACTTTATTATAATTTATTATAATTTATTATATTTTTATATTTTACTTTTATTTAAGTTTATCTTTTATTTTTACTTATTTTTGTTTATTTATTTTAGGCTTATTTATTTTAGTTTATTTTTTAGGTTTATGTTTATTTTTTAGTACAATTTTATTTTTCTTTTATTTTTTTAAGTTTGGGTTTTTAAGTTTTTAGTGTTTAGGGTTTATGGTTTAAAGTTTAGGGTTTAGGATTAAGGATTTAAGATTTTAGGGTTTAAGGTTTAGGGTTAGGTTTAGTGTTTAGCATTTAGGGTTTAGGGTTTTTTAAGGTTTAGGTTTTAGGTTTAGTTTAGATTTAGGTTTAGGTTAGTTTTGGGTTTAGGTTAGGATTATAAGGTTTTAGGGTTTAGGATTTGGGTTTAGTTTAGGGTTCTGAGCTTTTTGGGTTTAGCTTAGGGTTTTAGTTTTAGGTTTAGATTTGGGTTTAGGGTTTAAAGTTTAGTGTTTAGGAGTTAATTTTAATTTAGGGTTTATTATTTTATAGTTTAGGTTTAGTTTAGTTTAGTTTAGATTTAGGTTTAAATTTAAAGTTTATTTAGTTTAGTTTGATTTAGGATATAGGGTTTTATTTATTTTAGTTTAGTTTATTTTTTTATTTAGTTTTATTTTTTTATATAGTTTATTTATTTTAGTTTAGGTTTTTTATTTTATTTTATTTTTTAGGTTTAGGTTTAGGTTTAGGTTTAGGTTTAGGTTTATTTTTTAGTTATGTTTAAATTTTATTTTATTTATTAGGTTAAGGTTTTTGGTTTTAGGTTAGGGTTTAAGTTCTGATTTGGATTTAGGTTTGGGGTTTAGGGTTTAGGGTTTTATGGTTTAGGTTTAGTGTTTATAGGGTTTAGTTTAGGGTTTAATGTTTAGGCTTTTAGGGTTTTTTTAGGCTTTAGTGTTTAGTATAGGGTTTATGGTTTAGGGTTTAGTTTTGGGATTTGATTTTAGGATTTAGGATTTAGGTTAGTTTTATGTTTGGTTTAGTTATGGTTTTTTATTTCTTTTATTTTTTATTATATTTTTTATTTTTAAGGTTTAAGGTTTAGGGTTTAGGCTTTAGGCTTTAGGGTTTAGTTTTAGTTTTAGGGCAAAGGTTTTAGTTTAAGTTTATTTTAAAATATTTAGGGATTTTAGTTTATTTTTTTAGATGCAGGTTTATGGTTTGATTAGGGTTTAGGGTTTTGTATTTTGGGTTTTGGGATTAGGGTTTTAGAGTTAGGTTTATGGTTTAGGGTTGTAGGTATAGCTTTGTTTAAAGGTTTGGGGTTTAGCATTTAAAGTTTAGGTTTAGGTTTAGGTTAGTTTAGTTTAGGGTTTAAAGTTTAAGGTTTTTTAAGGTTTAGGTTTTAGGGTTTAGGTTTAGGTTTAGTTTTGGTTTAGGTTGTAGGTTTAGTGTAGGTTTAGGTTTAGTTTAGTTTTTAGAGTTTTGGGTTTATTTATTTAGGGTTTATGATTTAGGTTTATGATTTTTTTAAAATTATAAAATAAAATCTACCAAAATAACCTAAACTAAAATAAAACATAAAAATAAACCTAAAAAACCTAAAACCTAAAAAAAAACAAACTAAAATAAAAATAAAACCTAAACCTAAAATAAAATAAATAATAGTAAAAAAAAAACTAAACATATAAACCTAAACCTAAACTAAACAAAAATAAAGTAACAGAAAAAATCTAAAATAAATAAACTAAAATAAATAAATAAAATAAACCTAAACCTACTAGTTTACTTAATTTAAATATATATATATAACAAACCCTAACCCTAAAACAAAACTAACCAACACAAACCCAAAACTATAAACCCTAAAACTAAAAACTTAAATCTTAAACCTAAACCTAAACTAACCCTAAACCCTAAGTAACCCTAAATAAAGCTAAACATTAAACCCTAACCTTAAACCCAAAAAAAACTTTAAATCTAAAAAGCTAAAACTAAACTAAGAAATCTAAAAAATACAATAATTAAAATATCTAAACCAAAAAAATAAAAACATAAACTAAAGGAACCTTAACCTAAAGCTAAAAAGAAAAAAATAAAACTAAAAATTAAACTAAAAAAAATAAAATAAAAAACCTAAACTATAAACTAAAATAAAACCTAAATAAAATAAAAACTAAACCTAAAATAAAATAAATTAAAAACTAAATAAATACCTAAACCTAAATAATAAACCTAAAAATAAAACCTAAAACAATAAAAAAAAATAAAAATTAAACTCTAAACTAAAAAGAAAAACCTAAACCTAAAATAAATATATAAACTAAACTTAAACTAAAATAAATAAACTAAAATAAATAAACTAAACTAAACCTAAAATAAACTAAACCTAAACCTAAACCTAAACTAAATAAAATAAAATAAACTAAAAAATAACATAAACCCTATTAAAACCTAGATAAACCTAAAATAAAACCTAAAACTAAACATAAAATAAAATAAAACATAAACTTTAAGAATAAAATAAAAATAAATACAAAATAAAAATAAAGCTAAACCTAAACACACTAAAAAACGTAAATAAAATATTAACTAAATAAAAATAAAATAAATAAAAAAAAAGAAATAAAATAAACTACAATAAAAAAAATAAACTAAAATAAACCTAAACTGTTTACTTAATTTTTTTAAAAAAACCATAAATTCTAAATCCTAAACCTTGCAAACCTAAACTAAACCTTAAACCTAAAATCCAAAACCCTAACGCTAAACCATAACAAAAACCCTTGAACCCTAAAACTAAATCATTAAGCATAAACCCTAAACCAAATATACAAATCTAAACCCAAACCCCAAACCAAACTAAGCTTTAAAAAGTAACTAAATAAATTAACTTAAACCCTAAAACCTAATAAACCTAAACCTAAACCTAAGAATGGGAACCGACAATAACATCACCATCTGACTATCAGATGCATTAGGCGGCGGTTGTTCAATGGTGGTGGGGGAATGTGAGGTGTTGGCAGATATGAAGGTAGTCATCAAAGCAGTGGTGGTTATGGAGATGGGAGGAGTGACGGTGGTTATAGCTATGGTTGTGGCAGAGGGAGAGATCGAGGATATAATAGTGGATCCCGCTACTCGAGAGGTCAAGGTGGTTCTGATGGGAACTAGACAAACTAAAAAAATGTGATCCGATTCTTTGCTTTAGAGCTGACTTTATAGTAGACGGTTTATGCTAAGGGTTTTGATTTATTCTATGCATGATCATTTTTTTATCTATATTGGGTCTTAGAAAACTTGGTGTGTTACTTGGTTGATAAAATCAAAAGAAGAAATATTGAATCAAGTTCTCTTTAAAACATACCAAAACCTAAACTAAAACCTTAACCTAAAACCTAAACCTAAACCCTTAACCAAAAAACCATAAACTAAACCACAAACCTAAACCCAAAATCTAAATCTTAAACCTAAACTAAACCTAAAACTAACAAACTAAATAAACCCATTAAACCTAAACCCTAAACCTAAACCTAAAAAAAATATGCTAAAATAAAACCTAAATTAAAATAAATAAACTAAACTAAATATAAATTAAAATAAACATAAAAATAAAAATTGAAATAAATAAAATGAACTAAATATCAAAACTAATTTTTAAAAAAAAACTCTAAACCTAAACCTAAAACCTAAGCACTAAAACTAAACACTAAACCATAAACCCTAACCACAAATATAAACCTCTAAACCCTAAAACTAAACTCACTAAACCAAACCTAGTTTTAGATTTTTTTATTTTGGGTTTTACTTTATAGTTTAGGTTTAGGTTTATTTTTAGTTTAGTTTATTTTATTTAGTTTAGGTTTGGGTTTAGGTATAGTTTATTTTAGGCTTAGGTTTAAGTTTTTTTATTTTATTTTAGGTTTAGGTTTATTTTATTTTAACTTTAGGATTAGATTTTTTTTTTCAGCTTATGGTTTAGTGTTTTTTTCAATTTATTTCTAAGTTTTACTGTTAGGTTTAATTTTTAGGTTTAGGTTTTTATGTAGTTTTTATTTAGGTTTATTTTATTATATTTAGTTTAAGTTAAGGTTTAAATTTAGTTTATTTTAGGTTTAGGTTTATTTTATTTTTTTTATTATATTTTTATTTTAGGTTTAGTTTTTCTTAGTTTAAGGTTTAGGTTTTATTATTTATTTATTTTTAAGTTTTATTTTTAGGTTTATTTTTTATATTTGATTTTTTATTTTGTTTTTTATTTTATTTACTTTATGTTTATTTTATCTTTATTTTACGTTTAATTTTTATTAGATTTAGGTTTTTAGTTCTTAGATTTATTTTTATTAGTTAGTTTAGGTTTTTATTTTTTTATTTTAGTTTTTTATTTGTTTATTTTATATTATTTTATGGTTTAGGTTTAGTTTTAGCTCAGGTTTTAATTTTATTTTATTTTATTTAGGTTTAGGTTTTTATATATAAATAAAATAAAACCTAAAACCTAAAAATGAAAACCTAAACAGATAAAATAAAAACCCAAACCTAAACCTAAAAATAAAAAATAAAACCTAAACCTTAAAAAAAATTTAAAATAAAACTTAACTAAAATAATAAGCTTAAACTGAAACCTAAACATAAAAAATAAACTAAAATAAAAAAGATAAACTAAAATAAAGAAACCTAAAATAAATAAACCTAAAATAAATAAACTAAACTAAATAAAAATAAAAAATAAAATAAATAAAAATGTAATGTATATGAGATGATGGGATTTGGCCAAATTTATGGTAGCTTTAGGGAACATTATTGTGTGCTATGGTGTGTCATTTAATCAAAAGAATGGAATTTTGTATCCAAAATAAATATTTGTTTTCAACCAAATTTGATAATTTTTTTGCTTAAAGTGATTCATTTTAAGGTGTAATGTAAGATAATATATTATATGAAAGCATATTAAAATATAATATACATAGTAACGTAACTTCACATATATATGAATATGGTGGTGTGTTACTAAATGATATTGTACATTTTAGTATGTTTTACTTTTGTTATAATACATTGAGTCAAGGCTCACAAAAAAGTTAATTTGAAGGTTGAGATGGATGAATTTAGCCTAATTGACACACCAAAAGCAACACCAAAATTATGCTATTTTATACCATTTCAAATAGAAAAAACAATTTTACATAAATGAACATTATTCATATTTTGAGAAAATTTTGTTTTGTTCATTTTAAGTGATTCTAATGAGGTCTAATGTTAGACATTATATTATATTATAGCAAATTATAATATAACATCATATATTATAATATATATAGTGTGTTAATTCATACTATAATATGTTTATGATATTGTATAGTTAGTTTGAGCTTGCACCATCACAATTCAAAAAATGTTGATTATAATGTTAAGATGATGTAATTTGAATGAATAAATTGTTAGGCTTTTGGTTGAAGTATTAAAGGTGTGCATAAGAGAAGAAATAATATTTGATGAGAATTCCATGTTAAGGACACGGAGGGAGATCCACTATGGGATCACACATGCATTGGACATGACATGTGAGGGGTCTATGTCGAGGGCATAGAAGAAAAAATCTGTTGGGGATAAGGTTTAAATTTGATTTGATTATATGAGTTGTTCAAAGAAGATATACTGGGGATAAGAATCTATTATCCACTGAGGATTAAGATCGAATTGACTATAATTTGATTTATTTTAATTAATGTGGAGGCATATCTGCTAGAGATATGGGCTTGGGTCTTTTGGGGATCAGGTATATGACCTTCCACTAGAGAAGCAGGTTTGGGCTATCCACTGAGAATTGGGATTTGAGTTTGAATTCATAAATTTGTTTGGTGTTATATCCACTGGGAATAAGAGTTTGGTTGGATTTCTTTGATTTAGACTCTACTGGGCAAGTTGGTTTAATTTGGCTCCACTAAAGAGGTTAGTTTTGAATTTGATTTATTTTCTTAACTTATTTATATATAATTTAGGGATCCACTAGGGATAAGGGTGTGATTTAACTCCACTGGGGAAAATCAAATAGGGTTTAATTTAATCTGAGTTAATGTAGGGACCCTGTTAGTGTGCAATGGACCCAGGAGGGCTACATCGACCTTGAATACCTACCTGGTTTACAAAATATAAAGGGATATAACGGTGGGGTAGAACTAGCCAACCTAAGGGGTTGCCTTTCAATGTGCAACGACTATGGTAGGAAGAAGGTGTAGAATTCTTACATCTTTCAAACCTAGGACCAATTACTGGGGTGACCTATTGGATGCATAACAAATCGAACCTAACCAACTGCGACTACTGAGTGAATCTCACTAAGGACTTATATCAACTCAAAAGTTGTTAGGAATAATTTTATATTAATTTCATGTGATTTAATATAGTTTTTTGGTTTAGTTTGATTTGGAAAAGACATATCCGCTGGGGATGTGAGCTTGATCAAATTTGATAGATTTAATTTATGGACCATGTCAATGTGTGATGGGCCCACTGAGAAGGGGTTATATCAGACTTATCCTATCTTAGATTTACAAATCCAAAAAGATAGTCTACTGGTCATGGGATAGAGCTAGCCAACCAAAGGGGTTACCTTTCGGTGTACAACGGTTGTGCTAGGAAGAAGGCGTAGCATACTCACATCCTCTAAAGTAGGAAACAACTACTGGGGCTGCATGTGGAAGCACAACAAGTTGAACCTGACTTAGAGGAGACTATTGAGTGAATGCCATTATGTACTTCCTGCTTGGGAAAAGGTACAACTAGGGGTGTCCTCCTAATCCAGAAGTGAATATATATTTTGTTTATATATTTGTGTAGACCTTGTTGGTGTGCAAGGGCAACACTAAGAAGGGGCTATGTTGGCCATGACCAATCTCAGATTTATTGGACCAAGGAAGAATTTGTACATCCACAGGATCGAATATCCAACCATAGGGGTGGTTACTAGGAAATGGGAACTATCCAATCTGATAGTAACTCGTATGTAGTGTCTAAATGGGGTCTCAAAGGATGTGATCCCAATATAGTGCTCATAGGGGAGCTGCTGCTAGGGGCATTATCTTGAGCCCTTGAAATGAAAGCTTATAGGTGTATGGCAACTCAAGGAGAAAGCATAACAATTTGCCAGTGGTATCTAATGTGCGAGAACCAACCAACCTATGGCATATCAATCAGCAAGAGTGGTGTATCCTCCAGTATAGTGAGAACCAACCAACATAAGGTGCCCGTTGACATCCAACGATCAATCTGGAAAGAAAAAATGTTTTCTTACAACTTTTGCGACATCGAGAGATGTCTATTATCGGCGGATAGATGCTATCGACCTAGGCGACTACTAAGCGAGCCAAGGAATGACTATGCTCAACTTGAAGTCAAGAGGGAAGGAGCCACTAGGAGACTTATCTAAACCTTAAATATACTCGACCTATGCAGAAGGCTAATCAAGAAGAAAGCATAAGACTCACATCCTCTTAAATGAAGCCAACATGAGGTAGCACCACATGCAATAAGGCCTACCAAACTAACAAGGCCTCTCGATTGTGCAGTGGCCAAATAAGGAAGGAAAGTATAGTAGACTTACATCCTCCCAAGCAAGAAGACCACTGAGGTGACACACTAGCAGGGTAGAATGTCAGCCTGACCTAAAGCAGCTACTGAGTGAGGGCCACTAGGGGCGTTATCTCAACTCATAGTAGCTTGAGACAAAAGATGTGTTTATTTTATATGTTTATGTGTAGTTTGTTTTTATGTTGTGTCGATGAAAGATAGGATGCCGCTCGGGTTCCTTACACCTAACCTAAACACATCGTGGTGGATTCACAAACAAGAATACATTCAACATGGAAGAGATTGAGTTCAAAATGGAAATATTTTTTATGATAATCATTTTCAAACCTGATTTATAATATTTTTTTAAGTAGAGACCATTAATTGTTTTTTGGACACTCCCCCTTATGATTAATAAGCTAATAAGATCCTCCTTGGTAGGCCTTCTCTATGTCAAAAGGGCCTTCCCAAGTGGGTACAAACTTTCCTCCCATATTACGATGGGAAACAATTAGTCTCCTTAAAACTAAAATAAGCTCTCCTACTTGAAAAGCTCTAGGATGGACCAACTTGCTGTAAGATTGAAACCTTTTAGCTTTGTACAACTCAAGGTTTTGGCATGCATGCATCTCTCTCTCAGCTCTTCTTATAACTTATCGTTATACTTTGTTGTGATCTTGCTACCCACAACTATCTTTAGTGATGAGAGTTGGACATCTAATGATAGATTGACTTTGGACCCATACACTAAGGATAAAGGAGTAGACTAAGTTGGAGTTCTATATATGGTGCGATAGGCCCATAATGCTTCAACTAACTGCTCATGCCACTATTGCTTATTGTTGTTGAGTGTCTTCATTAGAATTTTGATGATCATATTATTGAAGGATTTGATAAGCTATTTGCATTCAGGTAGTTGATGGTAGAATAAATCCAATCTATGATGTGTCTCCAAGAAAATTGTTGATCTCGATGCTCTTGAATGCAGTACCATTATCAGATATAATTCATCAAGGCACTTCAAACCTATATGACATATGGTTCTTAAAAAGCTGGAGCACATGTTGAGTTGTGATCTCTCGGCTAGCACTTTTGGAAAAGTAGTTAAGCTAAGATGAACCAATGACCCTTGGAAGAAAGAAGATCAATTAGACCCACTATGTCAGTACCTTAACACTTGAATGTCCATGAGGCCAATGTAGGATGTAGGATGTAGAATATTGGGTGGTTAGTGTAGGACCATACCATGTATGTGACATTGGTGGTATCGCCTAGTTGTATCCATGAAATCTTTATTCATTGATAGCCAGTAGTATCCTAGCCTCTTGATTTTGTCTTTCATCTTCGGACCGGATTGGTTGGCTCCACATAATCTTGAGTGTACCTCGATCACAATCTTATGGGCTTCGTGCTTGTCTAGACAATGTAACCACATATGATTGAAAGATCATTGGTACAAGACACCATCCACAAGAGCATAAGAAAGTGCTCTCTGCTTCATCTAATGGGCTTGAGACTTCTCTTGATGTAGTTTACCTTTATTAGGGTAATCCATGAATGATTTCCTCCAATCTAACTCCTCATCCTTCATGGCATTGGCAACCTCCCCTTCAGTAGAGTACTTTTTGATGAGTTCAATATCAATAAGAGATAGGACTTGTCAATTTTGGACCTTTATTGATATGGACTCATCCTCCGAACATGCCAACTCCCTAACAAGCTTGGCTAAAGAATATGCTATGACATTCTCTCCTCGAGGAATCTTATAAAAGGTAACCTCTGGGATTTGGGCCAATAACTCAATGGTGTACTTGTGGTAGTGTTGGAGCTTGGGCTTTATAACCTTATAGGACCCAACGATATGGTTGATAATTAGCTGAGAATCCATGAAGATGTTAATGTTCTCGATGTTTAGAGTAACGACTAACTCCAGATTGGAAATCAGAGCCTCATATTCAGTTAGTTGTTGGTGCAAAAATTGGACATTTAATATGAGAATCCAATCAAATCATAGTCCCGAGTTAAGAAAACTACCTACCCTAGCCTTTCCTGAGAGGAAGTCGCATAATCAAAGTATATCTCCTAGCGATGAATGCTAGGATCCCCTAAGTTCATGATTTGTTCATCGGCGAGATCATCAGTAAGCGAAGAATCAGCAAGAAGTTGGTGTACTGCTAAGCAATTTACTAGCATTTGTCATTTCACCGCACGGATGGGTACGAAGGTAATGTTAAACTATGAGAGGATCATGGATCATCATGCCAATCATCCAGACAACATCGATCGTGTCATGAGATACTGTAGTGGATTGATCCTAGAGATTAAGTTCACCTTATGAGGAATCATGTAGTGCTATAGGTTTTGGTATGCAAAGATTAAAGCTAAGCAATGCTTCTCAATGGGTGGATAATTAGCCTCATCAGGGATTAGACGATGGCTGAGGTAGTAGAGTGCATTTTCCTTTCCTTTGTCATTGGCTTTGGCCAACGCAAAGGAGTAATCAAAACAGTAATGTAAAGTATATGTAAACTTGCGGGATAGAGCTAGAGCCGATGTCATTAGGTAATACTTGATGTTCTTGAAGGAATGCTCACACTTGTCATCCCACTTGAACTGGGCATCCTTTTTGACAAGTGCTGAGAATGGTTGACATCTTTTTGATAAGTTGGATATAAAGCATCTTAGATATGTTAATCAACCTTACAATGATCTAAGTTGAGTTAAGCTTTTATGGGGTGGCATTTCTAATATTGCCTTGATCTTCTCCGGATCAATTTCAATTCCCTGGTGCCAGACAATAAACCCAAGGAATTTCCTTAAAGTTACTCTGAATGCATATTTTAGGGGGTTCATTTTGAGGTTAATTTAACTTAACTATTCAAGAACTACTCTCAAGTCAAAGAGATGGTCTTCCTTTTCTCTACTTTTGATCATGAGATCATCAACATTGCACTCGACTTGATGATGAATGAGTTCTTCAAAGATTCAAGCCATAGTCCACTGGTATGTAGCACCAGCATTTTTATGGATGGAAGGCATGACCTTATAGCAATAGATTCAGATTAGGGTGCTAAAAGTAGTGTTTATTTCATCTTCAAGAGCCATCTTTATTTGGTTATATCTAGCTGAGCCATCCATGAAAGAGAATACTACATTTGATGAGGCAATGTCCACCATCAACTTCGAGATTGGTAGTGGAAATTCATCTTTTCGACATGCCTTATTTAAATCCATAAAATCGACACATATGTGAATTTGGCCATTCTTTTTCTTAACTAGGATGATCAGCTAGTAGGGGTATTTTTCTTCGAGATGAAGTCAACATCGATGATTTAAAAACATAAATGATAGGGTTTAGTCTATTACTAATTTATGGCTGCAATGCGTTAGGAGCCAATCTAGGCATCTCTTCATAACTCCATGCAAAGTAGTCCTTAAACTCAATCAATAACCTACTAAGTAATTGATTTCAATTTCATTCTACAAAGAACTGATGTATGTCGACGTTGATCTTCTTCAGTTCCTAACTTGATTTCTTAGAGCTCATTAATGGTTAACTTGATCTCTTCTTCAAACTCTTGCGGTGCATCTTTGACTCCAAAATCATATGGATCATCTGAAGTTTCTAAGCACAACTCTTTATATGAGTTAATATGATTTGAAAAGAACCTATCAGATTCCAAATGATTGGTGATGACTAAGAAATAATCATCATTGTCGACTAGACCCATTGTACTGAATCTTAGTCTCGGTCTTGATTGAGAGATTTTTCATTTGTTCTTTCATATTCTTTCAAAATAGTCTGATTTGTACTTTGACCAAGTATGTGGGATTAACCCTTTCTTTGCTAAATTATGAACACATGGAAAGTACCAATCGAAGGTAATTATATTAAATCTTTATATGAATCATTCAAGTTCTACATCATCTTCTTGAGGATGATGCTCCCGAAAAGAACCTCAGTCTTCACACCTATGGATGACTTAGGGGCTTCCTTAATACCAAACCCTCACTTTTGAGAGAAAAGTTGGGTTAGCTAAGGTTCCCATGCCTAGCTTAACATATATATATTTGGATACACTTATGCTTTGCTTTGGAGCCGATCTTCATCACTATCTCAAGTGTCACCTCAAGGGAATCTACTGAGAAGAGCTGGTTGATGTGTAAACCATATAAGACTCATCCTAAGAACTAAATTCTAAGTCTATATAGAAAGTAAGTGTACTCTAGTATGGGACAAATCTTTTTATTGGGAGGTTTTCACCAATGGGAGAACTACCTCTTCCACTACACGGTGGAGGTCAATTGTCCTACCCATATGTTAAAATGGAGTAATGAACGGTGGGTTAAATATAATGTTAGGCTCCAATTCTTCCTCTAAGTCTATTTTCACTCCCTTTTCTTTTTCTTTTTCTTTTTTTTTTCTTTTATTTTTAAACTTTAGCCAAGTTCGGGAGAGTAGACTATTTGATTTTGAGAGAGGTAGTAAGCTACATCCTCATATATGCCAACCTCCAAAACTGTAAATGGCTTGAGATCTCCTTTGACACAGTAGACGATCCCACCTCTCACAAACTTCATACACTGATGTAGAGAGGATGGAACTATGTTATTCTCATGTATCCAAGGTCTCCCAAGCAAAGCATTGAAAGATATATTTGAGTATATAATATGAAACTTGGCTTCGGTCTTCCAATCATCTATCTCCAAAGGCAACACTATGGAGCCTAAGGCCTGTTGACCTCACTTTTGGAGTGCGGATTCAATCTTTCCATCTTAGACTTAGGAGTCTTCTAGACACTAAGACTTCTTTAATCATAAGACACTTCTAACAATTAGGTAAACATTTAACCTAAGCCTGAACACTTAGAAAGGTTAACCATTTGATTAGGTTATGCCTTAAGGATTAGGATAATCAACTTACTCTACAACCAAAATCTAATCCATGTTCACCTTCTCAAACTAAACCTCAAGTTCAATTCAAACATCAAATTCAAATCCAAATCCAAACCCAAATTCCAAAACCAAATGATTGAATCCCATGATCAAATCCAAACTTGAAACCCTTCCTAAGCCATAAGACCTTTCCCATGGACTTAGCCAAATCTTAATCCAAATCAATCCAAAATCAATTGATTTTCTCATAATTAATTTATATCTTTAATCATTTTCTTAAATATAAATCAAATCTACATTCAAATGATCAAAACTAAATCAAACTAAATCAAATTAAATCAAAACCCTTCATAAGCCATATGACCTATCCCATGGACTTAGCTAAATCTTAATCCAAATCAAATCAAACTCAATTGATTTTCTCACAAATCAATCTTATTTTCAATCAACTTGTAAAAATTAAATGAAATATACATTTAAATAATCAAAACTAAATAAAACCAAATCAAAATCCAAACCTAAGCCACATGACCCAACTCCATGGACTTAGCCAAATTCCTTCATTCCAAAACCCAAATTCAATCGATTTTTTCATGAGTCGTTCATACCTTTAATCAAATTCACAAATATAAATGAAATCTAGAATCATCAAGCCAAACAAAGATCAACCCAAGTCAAACCCAACTTAACCCTTTCGACTTGAAATGTTCAAATGAACCAAAACCCATTTGAACCGAGCCAATTGCAATTGAATTTATATATCAATCCAAAATCCATGTAAACTCAACTAAATCAAACTCAATCCAATATTAAGCTAACAAAACCCAATTGGTGCACTTGACCCAAAGTGGCTAACTATTTGAGCCAAGTTTTAATCCTACCCAAATTGATTGAACCAAGCCAAAACCTCCCATCATGATTGTTGATCATCCTAGGTTGATCAATTATCCCAAATTAGGTCAAACCAAGTCAACTTGGTCATTTGACCAAGTCAACCCCTTAACCCATATGAACCCAAACTAGCCAAATTTCAACCTAAGCCAAATCCCTTGAAACCAATGATTCATACCAAATCAAAATCAATATTTGTAAATGACTTTAACCTTGATTGAGTCAAAACAAACCAATTAGCCCTCTTGACCCAAGTTGACCCAAATTGACCTAAAAGACCAAATTGGGTCAAATATATAAACTAAATTGATTGCAACCAATGGATCAAGTTCATTCCAAATTGATTGTTGAACTTGACCAAAGCCATGATTGGACCCAATTGAACCCAATTGACCATCATAGCCCAAATTGACCAAAATGTTCAAGTTAGCCTAAATCAAAACCAAATACAAATTAATTGAACCAAAGCCTACAATCATCTTCAATTGGTCAACTAAACCCATACTAACACGCAAGCCAATTTGGCCAATTTGGTCAAATTGGTCAACTTAACCAATTTGACCCAAATGGATTCAGATGAGCCAAAATCAAATCTAAGCTAAACTAAACCAAACCAATTGAACCCAAATGATCAAATGAAACCCAACCCTTGGTTTGACCCAATTTGACCAATTGGTCAACTTTATAACCTAACCCAATTTGACCTAAATGAGGAAAATTGAGCTAATCAAATCACTCAATTGACTTGAAATTTGGGCTAACCCACTTTTGGCTCATTTCAAATGCACAAATATCCAATGTCAAATGATCATTCTATCCCTTGGGTCAAGGGCATCACATGAGATAAATCACCCATTTAAGTGGTCATTTCCATTCCTTGGCACTTTGTCTCCAAATGGTCCACCTAGGCACCTGGGACACTACCAACGACCAAATGGGTGGTTGGGTGACCCATGGGAGGTGAAATCACCTCACTCTCCCCATTGGAGAATTTGAAACACATAGGACACCCATGATTCCTCCTTGGCCACCTCCACACCTTCAACCAACCAAGCGAGCCAACTCTCCTCTTCCACCCACGACTCCACAGATGTGGATGGCATACTAGAATCAAACTGCTCTCACCATCTGATTAAGATGAAAAGGGGTATACAGCCCCTCATTTCCACTCAAACACACACAAAATTCATGCCTTAGAGCCCTAGCTACCCAAGATGAGTCACTAAAGCTATTCCCTAAGCTCCCAAGCTCATTCCTCAATCAAAAATGCCATTCTCGTCCATATCGAAATAAGACACTCTCATTTTTAACTTAGCTTCCATATTTATCCATCAAACTCAAATTAACATTGCAACGCACCTTTCCTAGGCCTTGTCAAGAAAGAACAAATATTCTCCCAAGCTTCCTGGGAACCAGAGGTAGGACTTGGATCAAAGTCGAGCTTCAAATCATCAATTCATCATCTTCCAAGTGATTTTCAAAGAATTGATCCAATTCTAGCTCAATAGGGCTCATCTCCATTACATGAAGCATCCTCAATAATTCAACCTGCCAATCTTGAGCTCCAGTGAGGTATGCTTCCAAAATTGATCCTTAGGAAAAAATGGATTGGAGCTTTTTGAAGAAAACTTGCATCTCATGTGATCTTGACAGTTGGATCCCCGACGATCGATGTTTTGAAGATGTGGGATCCATTTGGAGTTGATCCAAGCTTGGGTAAGCTCTAATCAAGTGAGCAATGGCAAATAGACTCCATTCTTGCTCATTCGCATGACGTAAGATCACGCACCATCGTCATGATCGAGCGGGCGATTAACATCCTTTTGATCTTTAATCCTATTAAGCTGTGGGATTAATCATAGTCATCTGATCATAGATAGGATGGCAAACAAGAAAGCACGTCTATCACCGCCACTTAGGCTCTAAGTTAGATAACTTTTAAAAGTGCATCGTGCTACATTAGCACGTCACATGGCGCCAACAGGATTATGCATTAATTAGGCTTAATTAATCATTTTTTTATACTAAAAATCATATAAAAATAAAAATGCAAATAAATACTCATTTTTTTTAAGGTAGAATTAATTAAAATTATCTTAACTAATTTTTTAGTAATTATAGTTTAATTAAGGTTTAATTACAAAATTAATTATCTTAATTACTCCTTAATTACTTGAACAATTAATCTAAATTTTGTTGGTTAATTTAATGTAATGTCCTCTACCTCCCATGATTTTCTTGGGATTTATTACTCACTTAATTAGGAAAATTGACTATTAAACCTTAACTCCTCTTTTAAGTTAATTAATGATTAATTAATCCCCTGAACAATAATAAATTAGTTAATTAAGTTTATTAATCATTGTTGAATAGTAACTGAACTAAGGAATAGGGTTGAGACCCCTTTCCCTAAGTTCATTTCACCCTTTTTAAAGTGAAATTAATTAAAATTTAACTAATTAATTAAATCACTTAACCAAATTGAAATTATAATCATATTAGAACTTAATTAATTAAATCATTGGGTAGATCTTTAGGTGTTTAATAACCTAGAAGAGTTTAATGAAATTATGGTTAGTCGGCATGTGCGCGAAAACCATATGAGTAATTAATTAAGTCCCTTAATCTAAGTAGCTATTAATCATGTGCCAATTGCATTAGGTCCCTTTTATTTCCTAGGATCATTGCAAATTTTCTATATATCATTGGCTCATAATTATTTAGTTAATTACATTAAGGTGACATAGGTAAGAGAAATTAATTCATATAATTAAGGGATCAACTTAATTAACCCATAAAATCAACTTAATTACATTTCCTTAAATTAAATCAAATTACTAATGTGGGAATGGGTTTAAAACTACAAGTGATGATTTCTCTTCTCCTCTTTAAATCAAATCAATCCAAAACTTAATTAATAAGAAGCTTTGGTTTTGCTTTAAATAATCTTATTTGATTTGATTGTCCTTAAGAACTAGTTTGTTGAATGAATCACATGCTTATATTTGATTGTCCTCTTTCCAATCATGTTAAATTTGGTATATCATTTTAAATTCATGCATCAATCTTTTCAAAATCAAATAAAATAAAATGGATTTCTTTATGTAAGTTTGCATGTGTTGATTTAATTTAATATATGTGTGACTATTATAAGTATTAAACCCAAATGTATTTTTCAAAAGCTTATAAATGAATAATATGTGTTATGATGCTAGTTAAATACATAAGAAAATGCATGTGCTTAAAGCTTAAGTGTATGAATGTTGATTTAACTTTCCTCTATTCATGTGTTGATTTATATAAGATTGAATGGTAATCGGTATATAGTCTGGACATCCTGGGAACATGATACTTTAGCTAGCCCCAAGGAGGTCATTTGATTACCTCACTTCCCTAGTTAAACAATGACACATAACCATTTGATTACATTCTTATGTATTTCAACATTAGAATTTGGATAGAGCTTTAATTCATATATATAAATGATTCAATAAAAAAATACAACTTGTGCATGATTTTCTTTCCCTCATTTATGAATACATCCATGTGTGTCCAATAAAAGCAAGTTTATAGTTTGGACATCCCGGGAATACGAGGCTTTAGTTAGCCCCAAGGAGGTCATTTGATTACCTTACTTCCCTAGTTTAACAATGAAATGTACTTGCCTATATCTTTGTACATGTATATGCATATGTGATTAGTTAATGAAAATCCCCTTTTACATTAAAATTGTAGGCATTCATAATTGACTAAGTGAATGAATTAATTATCCATATGATTTGGAGCTTACTTCTTATGTTCATGTATATGAATTTACATATGTTTGAATGCAAATGGGTATATAGACTTGACATCCCGAGAATACGAAGCTTTAGCTATCTCTAAGGAGGTAATTTGATTACCTCACCTCCCCAGTTTAACAATAGCACATATCTATTTAATTTCATTCTTATGTCCTTTTTGTATAAGAATTTGGGTAAAATTTTAAATTAATATGTTTAAATAATTCAATAAAATAAAATATAAGTTCTAAACATACACATACATTCATCATTTAAGTGTGCTAAAATATGTTGCATGTATAGATACACTTAGGATTAAATCATATGCATGTTACATGTGATGGAAAGGAATGATTTAATATATGTCATGTGGTAGTAATTGAATTATATTAATCTTAAAATGCCTTTCATTTTGAATAGGATTATTTAAAGTGAACCTAAACTTAGGATTAATTAAATTATTTAATAATCAATTCACTATAAAAACTAAATCCAATTAATATACTTTAGAAAGTGACTAAAGGTAGGGATGAAAGAGGGCAATCCTCTTTTCCTTTATAACACTTATTTGCTAAGTGTAATCAAATGAAAAAAACACAAATTAAAATTCTCAAATCAATTAAACTACTTCAAGTGAAATCAACCTTTCATGTTAAATTGAATCCTTCACACTTAGAAAATACAACACTAATGCCTAATAAGACCTACACAAGCCTTAATACATATTAGAATTAAGTCACCACTTCTAGCTCTAAGTTAGACGTATGAGGTGATGTATGTTTTGTTTTATGATGTATTATTTTAGATTGGATGTTAGGTGTATGCTTCATAGACTGATAGATCAATATTAGCTTAATCATGTTTTTTGCATGGGATTATGCTTAAGGGATGCTTAAAAATAAATGTGAATGCTCTTTTTGAAGGTTGCTTAAATCCTTAAGCAAAATCCAAGTTAGGATAGGTGGGCTTAGTTACCCATGAGTAATGTACTAAGTCTAAATTATAAATACAACTTCTTGGGATTATATGTATATTTAGCTAACCTCTATTTTCCAAATGTAGTTAGATTTACTCTTCCTACATAAATGTAATTTTTGCATTAGGAATTAGGATTAGGATGAGCAGTGGCTAGAAGGAATTATCCTAGGGCAACTATGATGCTTTTAACACAAGCACCATCCATATCAAAGAAGGAACTAAATCATAAATGGAGATATAAAAAAAGAATACTCTCATAGCATTTAATACAAATATAATTATTCTTTCATATTCCAAGTTGTATAAATGGAGGGACTATCTCCTCATTGGAACCAATGACTTGCTTACCCTTATCCTAAAGTGCTACCCTAGGAGGTAGAACTTTGCCACTACATAGATTGACTTCAGTGACTTCTTGGAATGATGAGCTTATGGAAAGTTCTACCTTCTCATCGAGCATACCTATAACTTCTCCTATGGGATCCTCAGTCTTGACTCCAAGTCACTCAAGAGGTGAACCTAATTGATTCAAAGAAGGAATGACTCAATTAGAAAAGAAAGATCAAACTACCGGAGCTATTATTTTTATTTAGACTCAAAGAGCTTTAAATAAGAATAAAATTAAGAGCATCACAAGTAGATAATAGAGTGAGCTTTCTTCATTAATTTATTTTGGGTGGAGGTACATGATATAAATCAAGTAAAGTAATCAGAGTAAGGGATTTAGTGCTCTTATCTGTAGATACAATGCTCCTTCCAGTATAAGAGAAGCTAGTAGAAGAGGTGGTAGAATCTGAGGGAGAGTAGTGTTTGTGTTAAGGACTACCCTAAGCAAGTTTGGTGAGCTACTGCTACTATTGGGCTGTCATCCTTCTTGAATTATCCTTTACAACTAGTAAACCTTCCTTGGTGTTGGAGGTTTGAGCTATGCACTTGCAAGGAAGGCTTGATCTTAAAAAATAATCTTGAGGTTTGGGATGTGGAGATTTTCTATCCTTCTTTGGTCTTAAGAGGACTGCAAGTATCCCCAAGGATTACTCTAACAGAATTGGATGGTTGTGCTAATAAGTATTCCTTAGAGATAACTAGGCTCCCAACTTATAGTTGCGCTCAAGCTAGTCCTGTGATACAATCCTAAGATATGGCTTAACATGCGGAGTATAAATGATCATCGCTCTGCCCATTTCCTCTTATGCTCTGTAACCGAAAGTCAAGTTTCTTTAATAGATTCTTAAAGATTTTCTAACTACATCCCTCAATGAATATGGCTTATTCAATCTATTGGCAATAGAAAGTAACTACTGGTGATGGATATGAATACCTCAAGGTGGAAATAATGGCCCTATGTTGATTCAGGTGGTGGAAGAGGACAAAGAAGGTTGGAGTCAGACTCAAACTTTCATTTACCATCACAAGCCCCAAGCTTCTTCTCAAACACCTTCATGGCCTAGATGATTGGTCAAGAAGGGAAACTATTTGGCTCTTGTAGGCTAGCCATCTTATTGATTAATTTATCGAATGTTTTGATCAAAAGCACTTAAGCATGAAGATCGTAATAGATATTCTGAGAAGAATCTCAATGGCATGTTGTCGACATTGTGGTCTAATTTTATGTTTTGTGCACCAGAAATAAATCAGGGACTCATTGAGTTTCTATTTTCCAATGAGGTTGCCTCTAGTCACCCTCTCGAAAGAAAACCTCATAAGGTGTTCCAACTAAATAAAGTCTTCAATCAACTATCTTCGGATACCAATCAAATGCAACAGACGATGATAACAAAAAAGGCAAGAGGATGCTACAATAGCAATGAACACTAAAGTGTAATGTTTTGAGGGTTTCCACCACCATCAAAGATCTTGAAGGATGGTGACAAAACCTAAATAAAATAAAAACTAAATAAAAACCTAAACATAAAAAATAAACCTAAAACTAAATAAAAAATAAAACTTAAACCTAAAATAAACATAAAACTAAACAAAAATAAACTAAACTAAAATAAATAGAACCTAAACCTAAACCTAAACCTAAAATAAACTAAACCTAAACCCTAAACTAAATAAAATAAAATAAACTAGAAATAAACCTAAACCTATACTAAAAAAACCAAAAAAATAAACCTAAAACTTAAACCTAAAAAAATAAAATAAAAACCTAATCCTAATCCTAAAAATAAAAAATAAAACCTAAACCCAAAAAAAAATAAAATAAAAATAAAATAAACTAAAAAATTAACGTAAACCTAAAAAAAACCTAAACTAAAATAAAAAACTTAAAATGAATAAACTAAAATAAATAAATAAATAAAACCTAAATAAAAAAAACTCAAATAAATAAAAAATAAACTAAATAAACTAAATAACCTAACTAAATTTTGAAAAATATAAACTAAATATTAAACCCTAAACCCTAAACATAATAAACTAACCCTAAACCTAAACCTAAACCTAAACCATAAACCCTAAAAAGCCTAAACTAAACTAACCCTAAACCCTAAACCTAAACCATAAAACCTAAACCCTAAACCTAAAATAAACTCTAAACCTAAACCCTAAAACCCTAAACCCTAAAACCTAAATAAACACTAAATACCTAAACCTACACTAAACCTAAACCCAAAAATAAAATAAAACATCACCATCAACCTAATATAAAAAAAATCAAAAAAAAATAAAAAAAAAAAAAAATAATATCATAAATCCCTACTAAAAAATTTTGATAAATAAAAACTAAAGAAATAATGAAAACTATCTAAATAAATAGTTCCACTAAAATAATTTACTAAATAAATAAAAACTAACTTATGAAATAAAAATAAATGTTGAATCTAATAAAAAAAACCTAAATCCTAAACTAAAACTTAAAATAAACCTAAAATGTAAACCATAAACCCTAAACCCTAAACCATAAACTAAAATAATAAAATCCTAAACCTAAACCTAAAATATCCCTAAACCCTAAACCCTAAACCCTAAACCTACAACCCTAAACCTACAACCCTAAACCTACAACCCTAAACCCTTAACCCTAAACCCTAAAACCTAAACTTTAAACCCTAAACCCTAAACCTTAAACCCAAAACCCTAAACCCTAAAAACCCAAACCCTAAATCAAAACCTAATAAACCTAAACCCATCCATAAACCCTAAATAAACCCCAAACCCTAAACCTAACAAAAAATAACCTAAACCATTAATCCCAAGAATGGGCAACCTTGACCAGAACATCACCAACCAGTTCACCTTGATCTAGGGAGAAAGGCTAAGGTGATTATCACAATGGTGGTGGGTGATCTGGAGGTGTTGGTGGATATGGAGGTGGTGATTTGAGGAGTGGTGGTTATGGAGATGAGAGGAGTGGCAGAAGTTACTATCATGGTGTGAAAGAGAGAGATCGGGATATGATGCGATCTGCTACTAAAGAGGTTGGTTTTGATAAATTGAAGAAACTAATGACCGACTGATCTACTACTTATGGAACTATCTCCTACTTATCGTAGGTTATTTGCTCTATAGGTGCTTTTTTATCTATGTTGTCGCTTGTTTCTTAAAAACTTGGTGCTACTTGGTTGATGAAATTGAAAAGAAGAAATGTTGAATCTGAATTTGCTCTCTGTTAAAAAAAAAACCTTAAATCTTAAACTAAAACTTAAACCCTAAACCTAAAATGTAAACCATAAACCCTAAACCCTAAACCCTAAACCCTAAACCATAAAACCCTAAACCCCAAACCCTAAAACATACAACCCTAAACCTTAAACCCAAAACCTTAAACTCTAAACTAATCCTAAACCCTAAACTAACCTTAAACTATAGCCCTAATCCCTAAACCCTAAACTTTGAATAAAGATGTCACTAGGAGTAGATCTAAAGATTGACCTAATCTTAACATAGTTATGGTAGCTAAAGAAAATATCCTCAAGAGACTTTCCCTTGACTATTAGAGATTTGAATACCCTAAACCCTAACCCTAAATCATATTATAATACCATATATTATAGTATAATGTAGAATCATCTATTTGAGCATGTAGTGATGTGTTCTTGGATGTTATAAGATGTTTTGAAAAGTTTTAGTATATTATGGCATTATGCTCTATAGTCTATATTAATAAATATTAAAAATATTGATTTAATAAATGAGATGATGAAATTTGTTAAATTTGAAGTGGGAATTAGGTTGTAGTACCAAAGGTGTGCTACACCACTTGTAGTCTAAAAAGTAAGATTTTATATTCAAAATAAATATTATATGTTGTATAAACCTAAACCAAAAATAAAAATAAAATAAAATAAAATAAAAACCTAAACTAAAACTTAAACCAAAACCTAAACCTAAAAATAAAATAAATTAAAATAAAAAATAAACTAAAATAAAATAAATAATAACCTAAACTAAACTAAAAAAATAAAATAAACCTAAGAATAAAAAACCTAAATAAAATAAAACTAAATGTAAAATAATATTAAAATAAACTAAAATAAAATAAAATAAAAACTAAATAATAACCTAAACCTAAAAAATAAACCTAAAATAAAAAAAATAAATAAAAATAAAACCTAAACCCTAAACTAAAAAAAACCTAAACCTAAAATAAATATAAAATAAACAAAATAAAATAAACCTAAACCTAAACTAAAATAAACTAAACTAAATTAAATAAAACCTAAACCTAAACCTAAGATAAACTAAAGCTAAACCAAAACATAAACTAAATAAAATAAAATAAACTAAAAATAAACCTAAATCTATACTAAAAAATAAAACCTAAAAATAAACCTATAATAAAAGCCTAAAACCTTAACCTAAAAAATAAAATAAAAACCTAAACCTAAACCTAAAATAAATAAAAAAATAAACCTAAACCTAAAAAATAAAATAAAATAAACTCAACTAAAAGTAAAACTAAACCTAAACCTAAACCTAAAAAATAAACTAAAATAAAAAACCTAAACTAAAATAAATAAACCTAAAATAAATAAATAAAAAACCCTAAACCCTAAACTCTAAACCCTAAACCTACAACCCTAAATCCTAAACTAAACCCTAAAACCCTAAACCCTAAACCTAAACCCTAAACCATAAACCCTAAAACCTACAACCTTAAACCCTAAACCCAAACACTCAACCCTAAACCCTAAACCTTAAAACCCAAACCCTAAATACCTAAAAACCTAAACATAAAGTAAATAAAACCTAAAATAAAATAAATAAATAAACTTAAACCTAAATAAAATAAAAAATAAAATAAAATAAAAACCTAAACTAAAACCTAAACCTAAACCTAAACCTAAAACTAAACCTAAATAAAAAAAAGTAAACTAAAATAAAATAAATAAAACCTTAACTAAACTAAATAAATAAACATAAAATAAAACCTAAATAAAATAAAACCTAAATAAATAAAAAACTAAATAAAATAAAATAAAATAAACCCAAAATAAAATAAAATAAAATTAATTTAAATTTAAACCTAAAAAATAAACCTAAAAATAAAACCTAAACATAAAAAGAAATAAAACCTAAAATAAACAAAATAAAATAAACCTAAACCTAAACTAAAATAAATAAAACCAAAAATTAAACCTAAAATAAACTAAACCTAAACCCTAAATTAAAAAAATAAAATAAACTAAAAATAAACCTAAACCTAAACTAAAAATAATACCTATAAAATAAACCTAAAACCTAAACCTAAAAAAATAAAATAAAAAACTAAAACTAAACCTAAAAATAAAAATTAAAACCTAAACCTAAAAAATAAAATAAAAATAAAACTAAACCAAAACCAAAACCTAAAAGATAAACTAAAATAAATAAACCTAAAATAAAAAACTAAACTAAATAAAAATAAAAATAAACCTAAATAAAATAAAAAATAAACCAAAAACCTAAACTTAAACTAAGTAAAACCTAAAAATAAAATAAATAAAAACCTAAACCTAAATAAAATATATAAATAAAATAAAAACCAAACCTAAACTAAACCTAAACCTAAACCTAAAAATAAAATAAAATAAACTATAAATAAACTAAAATAAAATAAATAATAAGCAAAACTAAAGTAAATAAAATAAAATAAACCAAAGAATAAAACCTAAATAAAATAAAAGCTAAACAAATAAAATAAATAAAATTAAAATAAACCTAAAATAAAGACTAAATAAAACCTAAACCTAAAAAAATAAACCTAAAATAAAACCAAAACCATAAACTAAAAAAAAAAACTTAACCTAAAATAAAAAATAAATAAAAAACAAAATAAAATAAACCTAAACCTAAACAAAATAAACTAAACCTAAACCTAAACTAAATAAAATAATAAACTAAAATAAACCTAAACCTAAACTAAAAAATAAAACCTAAACCTAAAAAAAAATAAAATAAAAAACCTAAACCTAAAAAAATAAAAATAAACCTAAACCTAAAAATAAAATAAAAAATAAACTAAAAAAATAAACTAAAACCAAACCTTAACCTAAAAAATAAATTAAAATAAATAAACCTAAAATAAAAAAACCTAACTTTAAATCGTAAACTCTAAACCTTAAACCTGCAACCCTAAACCCTAAACCCCTATACCATAAACCTTAAATCCTAAACCCTAAACCCTAAACCCTAAAACCTACAACCCTAAACCATAAACCCTAAACCCCAAACCCTCAACCCTAAACCCTAAACCCTAAACACAAAACCCTAAACACTAAACACTAAAACCCTAAAAACTTAAGCCTAAACTAAATAAAATAAATAAATAATACTTAACCTAAATAAAATAAAATAAAATAAAATAAACCAAAATAAAACCTAAACCTAACCAAAAATAAAATAAAATAAAAAAATAAAAACTAAACTAAAGTAAAATAAATAAAATCTAAACTAAACAAAAAAAATAAAATAAACCTAAAATAAAACTAAAATAAAATTGAACAAAAAATAAAAAATAAAAACCTAAATAAAATATAAAACTAAATAAAACCTAAATAAAAAAAATAAAACTAAACCTAAACTAAAAAAACCTAAACCTAAATCTAAACCTAAACTAAAAAAACTAAACTAAAATAATTAAAACCTAAAATAAACTAAACCTAAACCCTAAATAAAATAAAATAAACTAAAATAAATAAAAAAACCTAAACTAAAAATAAAACATAAAATAAACCTAAAATAAAACCTAAAATCTAACCTAAAAAAAATAAAATGAAAACCTAAACCTAAACCTAAAATAAAAAATAAAAAACCTAAACCTAAAATAAAATAAAAATAAAAATAAACAAAAAAAATAAGCATAAACCTAAACCAAACCTAAAAAAAAACTAAAATGAAAACCTAAACTAAAATAAATAAACCTAAAATAAATAAATAAAACTAAATAAAAATAAAATTAAGCCTAAATAAAAATAAAAAATAAAATAAACTAAAATAAATAAAAATAGACTAAATAAACCTAAACCTACCAATTTACTGAATTTAAAAATAAATAAAAAACACTAAACCTTAAACCCTAAATCTTAAACCCTAAACTAACCCTAAACCTGTAACCCTAAACCTACTACCCAAAATCCAAAACCCTAAACAAACCCTAAACCCTAACCCTAATCTTAAACCCTAAACCCTAAACCCTAAATGCTAAACCATAAAACCCTAAACCCTAAACCATAAAAACACTAAACTTAAAATCATAAACGCTAAACCCTAAAATATCCCTAAACCCTAACTAACCCTAAACCCTAAACCCTCAAAACTCTAAACCCTAAAGCTTAAACACTAGACCCTAACCTAAACCCTAAACCTAACTAAACCCTAAACTTAAAACCCTAAACCCTAAACTTAAAATAAACCTAAACCATAAACCTAAAACTTAAAACCTAAACCTAAACTAAATAAAACCTAATAATAAAATAAATAAAAAACATAAACCTACATAAAATAAAATAAAATAAAACCTAAACTAAACTAAAAAATAAAATAAACCTAAAAATAAAATAAAACTAAACATAAAATAAAATTAAAATAAACCTAAAATAATAAAATAAAAAAACTAAATAAAAAAAAAACCTAAAAAATAAACCTAAATAAATAAAATAAATAAAAAAATAAAACCTAAACCCTTATAATAAAACCTAAACCTAAAATGAAAATAAAATAAATAGAATAAAATAAACATAAACATAAACTAAAATAAATAAAACCTAAGCCTAAACATAAACCTAAACCTAAACTATAAAAAATAAAATAAACTAAAAATAAACCTAAACCTAAATTAAAAATTAAAACCTCAAAACAAACCTAAAACCTTTACCTAAAAAAATAAAATAAAAACCTAAACTTAAACCTAAAAATAAAAAATAAAACTTAAACCTCAAAATTAAAATAAAAATAAAACTCAACTAAAAAATAAACCTAAACCTAAAAAAAAAAAAAAAACCTAAACTATAATAAATAAACCTAAAATAAAAAAAAATTAAACTAAATAAAAATAAAAATTAAACCTAAGCAAAAAAAACTAAAATAAAAAAATAAACTAAATAAACCTATAACCGTAAACCTGAAACCCTAAACCCTAAACTAACTAAACCTAAACCTAAACTAACCCTAAACCCTAAGAATGCGAACCTGATGGCAAGAACATCACCATTAACAAGGCTACTAGATCCTAGTGGAGGCAAAGTCGAGGTGGCTTATCACAATGGTGGGGATCTAGGTGCTGGTGGATATGGAGGTGGTGGTCGGAGTAGTGGTAGTTATGGAGGCAGGAGGAATGATGGAGGTTAACCATGGTGGTGGTGAGAGAGTTGGATATGATGAGATCTACTGAGAATATAATTAGAAAACTAAAATGGCCAATCAACTGACCGCTATTATGGTGTCTTTAAAATTGAGATGATTCTACTTATCTAGGTTTTGATTTGCTATGGTGCTCATTTTTTATCTATGTGTCATCACTGTGTCTTAGAAAACTTATGGTGCTACTTGGTTGATGAAATCAAAAGAAGAAATGTTGAATATGAATTTGTTCTAAAAAAACCTTAAACCCTAAACTCAACCCTAAACCCTAAACCCTAAGCCTAAAACCTAAACCCTAAACCCTAAAACCTAAAACGAAAAAAAAACTCAACTAAAAAATATACCTAAACCTAAAAAATAAACTAAACTAAATAAAAATAAAAATAAACCTAAGTAAAATACATAATGAAATAAACCATAAATAAAAATAAACTAAATAATCTAAATAAACCTAAACCCATTTACTTTTTTAAAAAAAAATAAACCTAAATTAAAACCTAAACCCTAAATAAAATACTAAAAAACTAACCCTAAACAAACCCTAAACTAAACCTAAACCCTAAACTAAAACCCTAAACCCTAAACTAAACCTAAACTAAACCTAAATAAACCTAAACCTAAACTCCTAACCTAAACTTAAACCTAAACCTATTAAACCTTAAACTCCTAAACTAACTAAACCTAAACCCTATCTTAAATCCTAAACCCTAAACCTAAACCCTAAACTAACCTAAACCTAAATCTTAAAACCCTAAACCCAAAACAAACTTCCATAAAACCCTAAACCTCAAAACCTAAAACTAAACTCTAAAATAAACCTAAACCTAAACCTAAAATAAAACCCTAAACCCTAAACCCTAAACCCTAAACCCTAAATAAACCTTCACCCTAAAATAAAACCTAAACCTAAACTAAATAAACCTAAATAAAATAAATAAAATAAACCAAATAAAATAAAATAAATTAAACCTAAACCTAAACCTAAAAATTAAATAAAATAGAAAATAAAATAAACTAAAATAAAATAAATAAAAACCAAAATGAAACTAAAAAATAAAAACCTAAATAAAATAAAATAAAAATAAAATAAACCTAAAATAAAATAAGCTAAACCCTAAACCCTAAATCTTAAACCCTAAACCCCAAAATTAACCCTAAACCCTAAACCCTAAACCTAAAACCCTAAACCCAAATCTTAAAACCCTAAACCCTAAGCCCTAAATGCTAAACCTTAAAACCCTAAACCCTAAAACCTAAACCTTAAACCCTAAACCCTAAATCTTAAACCTTAAACCCTAAGAATGGACAAAACCTTGATGGAGGAACATCACCATCAACTAGCTCCAGATCTCATTGAGGTGAAGGTGGAGGTGGCTATCAAGGTGGTGGGATCCGAGGTGCTGGTGGATATGAGATGGTGGTCAGTAGTGGTGGTTATGGAGGAGGAGTGATGGAGGTTACTGATGGTGGCAGGGAGAGATCCGGGATATGATGGATCCGCTACTCGGAGGTGGTGGTTCTGATTTGAACCGGAAAATTAAAGAATGATCATCACCTTCGCTTATGGAACTATGTCACAAAGAGAGAATTCTACTTATCTAGATTTTGATTTTCTTATGGGTGCTCATTTTTATCTATGTCATCACTTGTGTCTTTGAAAACTTGGGTGCTACTTTGATGAAATCAAAAGAAGAAATGTTGAATCAATTTATTAAAAAACCTGAAATCCTAAACCTTAAACCCTAAACTAAAACTTAAACCCTAAACCTAAACCCTAAATACAAAACCCTAAACCTTAAAAATACTAAACCCTAAACACTAAACCCTAAACCCTAAACCCTAAACCCTAAACCTTAAGCCCTAAACCCTAAATCCTAAAACCCTGAACCCTAAATCCATAAACCCTAAACCCTAAAACCTACAACCCTAAACCCTAAACCCTAAACCTTAAAGCCCAAACCCTAAACCCTATACCCTAAACCCTAAACTAACCCTATGGTAGCTAAAGAAAATGTCTTCAAGAGACTTTCCTTGACTATTAAAGATTTGAATACCCTAAACCCTAAACCTAAATCATATTATAATACCCTATATTATAGTATAATGTAGCATCATATATTTGAGCATAAAGTGATGTGTTTTTGGATGTTATAAGATGTTTTGAAATGTTTTAATATATTATGGTACATTATTCTATATTAATTAATATAAATCATAAAATATTGATTTAATAAATTAGATGATGAAATTTGTTAAATTTGAAGTGGAATTAGTTGTAATGCTAAAGGTGTGACACCTTGTAGTCTAGAAAGTAAGATTTTATGTTCAAAATAAATATTATATGTTGTAGCAAATTATAACATCATGTATCATAATATATTGTTTTGCACATTTTAAATTTTTTCAATATTTTACAATCACAAAATAAGCCTACACTAGCATTATTTATGAAAAATGTTGATTTGGACTTTAAATGGTGGAATTTGGCCAAATTCATAATAGGTAGAGCATGGCATCATAATATATTATAATTTAAAAAATATGTAAGTGATATAATTAAATATATATTTTTTATTATTTAGACTATTTTTATGATTTTTTTATCTTAAGCAATCCCTTATGATGTGATATGCAATATAATATAATAAAATATGTTATAGTGTATTATAATGTAGGATGCCATAACATAATGTAGCAAAATACATTATAGCATACCATTGTGTATTACTACTTGTTGTTTAGAATATTTTAGTTTTTATAGTATGATGTAGAGTTTATAGTATAATTCATAAAAAATATTGATTTATAAGTCGAGATTATGGGATTTGGCCAAATATAAGCTTTAGGGAACATCATTGCTATGGTGTCATTTAATCAAAAGAATGAAATTTTACATCCAAAATAAATGTCCATTTTTCAACCAAATTTTATAATTTTTTTGCATGAAGTGATTCATTTTAAGGTGTAATGTAAGATAATATATCATATGAAAGCATATTAAAATATAATGTACATAACAATATAACTTCACATATATATGAATGTGGTGGTGTGTTACTAAATGTTATTATACATTTTAGTATGTTTTACTTTTGTTATAATACATTGGGTCAAAACTCAAAAAATGTTAATTTGAAGGTTGAGATGGAAGAATTTGGCCAAATTCACATCACACACCAAAAAGAAACACCAAAATTATGCTATTTTGTACCATTTCTAATAGAAAATAACAATTTTACATTGAAAATGAACATTATTCATATTTTGAGAAAATTTTGTTCTTTGTTCCTTTTAAGTGATTCTAATGAGGTGTAATGTTAAATGATATATATTATATTATAGCAAATTATAATATAACATCATATATTATAATATAATATAGTGTGTTAATTCACACTATAATATGTTTAGCATGATATTGTGTAGTTAGTTTGAGCTTGCGCCACAAATCATAAAATGTTGATTACAATGTTAAGAGGATGTAATTTGAACCAATACATTGTTAGGCTTTTGGTTGAAGTATTAAAGGTGTGCATAAGAGAAGAAATAAGATTTGATGAGAATTCCATGTAAGGACATGGAGGGAGATATTAGGGATCACACACATGCATTGACATGACATATGAGGGTCTATGAGGCATAGAAAAAAATCTGGGATAAGGTTTGAATTTGATTTGATTATATGATTTATGGAAAGAAGATCTCTTGGGATAAGAATCTATAATCCTGAGGATTAAGATCAATGACTTTAATTTGTTCTATTTTAATTGATGTGGAGGCATATCTAGAGATATGGGCTCGAGTCACCGGGATCGTGAATATGAACATTCTACTAGGGAAGCAAGTTTGGGCTACCTGCTGGGGATTGAGATTTGAGTTTGATTTCATAAGGTTTATGTTGGGATGTATCCACTACGAATAAGAGTTTGGTTGGATTTCTTTGATTTAGACTACCGGGGAGTTGGTTTAATTTGGCTCCAGGGAGGTTGGTTTTGAATTTGATTTATTTGACTTGTTTATATATGATTTGGGGCTCCATAGAGAACATTTGTGATTTAACTCATTGGGAAAAATCATATTTGTTTTAATTTAATCTGAGTTAATGTATGGACCGTGCATGGACCCACTAAGAAGGGGCTATATCGCCTTTACCTACCTCAAGTTTACAATCCAAAGGGATAGTCTACCACCATGGGTAAAGCTAGCAACTGGGTTATGTACAAAGGTTGTGCTAGGAAGAAGGTGTAGCACTTACATCTTCCAAAGTGAGGAACAATGGGGTGCCTATTGGATGCATACAACAAATTGAATTAACCTAGTGAATAATGAGTCAATGTCACTAAGGACTTATATCAACTGTAAAAAATAGAAGGATTTATTTTATCTTAATTTCATGTGAAGTGATATAGTTTGTTTGGTTTAGTTTGATTTCAAATGAGGGAATATCCCTGGGATGTGAGCTAGTCAAATTTGATAGATTTAATTTATGGACCATGTCAGTGATGGGGACTTATATCAACTCAAGAGTAGTCGATTCTTATAGGAGTTTTGTTGAAACTTAAAAGATAGATGCCCGCTTGGAAAAGTACTAGGGTGTCCTCCTAATCCACAAGTGAAAATATATTTTATTTATATGTTTTCATGACCTTGTGGTGAAGGACCACCAAAGGGGCTATGGGCCTTGACCTATCTCGTTTTACTATAAAGGAGAATCACATCCATAAATGGATTCTCCAACCGTGGGTGGTTACTAGAAAGGAGAACTCACCCAATAGTAGTAGTAGGTATTAAATGGGTCAAAGGACGTGATCCAAATATAGTGCCCATGGAAGATGCGGTGGGCATTATCTAAGCCGAAAAGAAATCTTATAGTGTATCAACTCAAGGAGAAAGTGTAGTAGACTTACATCCGCCATGAGTGGTGTATCCTAAGCGAACCAACCAACCTAAGGTGTATCCATTAGCATGAGTGGTGTATCCATCAGCATAGTGAGAACCAACCAACCTAAGGTGGCCATTGGTGTGCAATGATCAATCTGGAAAGAAAGTGTGTAGTTTTCATCCAAGTAGAACTAATCATTGGATAATCTATCATCGCATAAATAGATGTTATCTCACCTAGAGCACTACTAAGGGGAGCTCAGGAAGGATTGGACTGCATCAAGTAGGGAGGAAGGAGATGCTAGGGACTTATCCTAAACCTCAAATATACTCACCTAGTACATGAAGGCTAATCCAAGAAGAATGTGTACCAAACTCACATCCTCTTAAATGAAACCAACATGAGGTAGCTTATTGGCCACACAGTAAGGCCTACCAAACTAACAAGGCTCAAGCAATAGCCAAGTAAAAGGAAAGCATAGCACTTACATCCTCAAAGCATGAACATCACTGACACACTAGAGGGTAACACATCGCCAACCTAGAGCCTATTGAGTGAGTGGGGTTATCTCAACTCATAGAAAGAGACAAAGATATGTGTTTATTTATATTTATGTAGTTTGTGTTGTGTTATTTTGATGAAGGATAGATGCCCTGTTTTTTTACACCTACCCTAAACATATCATGATTCACAAATAAGAATACTTTCAACATGGAAGAGATTGAATTCAAATGGAATTTTCATTAATGATAATTATTTTAAACATGATTTATAATATTTTTTAAGTAGAGCACATTGATTGGAAGCATTGCTCTCCTTATGATTAATAAGAATAAGATCCTCCCAAGTAGCCTCTGCCAAAGGGCCTTCCCAAGTGGGTTAAAACTTGCCTCCCATCTTACATGGGCAACAATCGCCTCCTTAGAACTAAAATAAGCTCTCTACTTGAAAAGCTCTAGGATGGACCAACTATTGAGCTTAATCATTTTAGCTTTGTATCAACTGAGGTTTTGGCATGCCCGTAGCATCTCTCCTCCAAACCTTGAGCTTTTCAACCAACTTGACATTCTCGCTATGTTGTGATCTTGCTACCCACATATCCAAGTGATGGGAGTTGGACTTAATGGTAGAATAGCTTGGATCCATACACTAAGGAGAAAGGAGATAATTGGAGTTCTATATGTGTAGGCCCATAAGGCTTCAACTATTCATGCCACTCGCTTATTATTGTCAAGTGTCTTCTTATTTGGATGAGAGTTTTGAAGGCTTCTAAGCTATTTTCCCTCAGTAGATGGTAAAATATTTCCAATCTATGTAGTGTCTCAGCAAAGTTGTTGATCTCGGTGTTTGAATGTAATACGATATAATTCTTCAAGGCACTCAACCTATATACATATGGTTCCTAAAAAATTTGGAGCACATGCTTGCGGACCTCTCTGAGTGAAATCACCTTCTCCCCATTTGGAAAAGTATTCAAGAAGTAAGATGAATTGATGACCCTTGGAAGAAGGAGGATCAATCAACCACTATGTGGTACCCCAACACATGAATGGCCATGAGGCCAATGTAAGATGTAGAATGTTGGTGGTTGGTACCACACCGTATTTGACATTGGTGGCATTACCTATATCCATGCAATATTTGATCATGACCAATAGTATCCTAGTCTTTGATCTTGGTTTCATCTTCTGACCATTGGTTGGCTCCACATAATCCTCGAGTCTTAATCACGATCTTATGAGCTTCGTGTTCAAATAATAACAACATATGGTTGAAAGACCATAAGACACCATCCACAAGAGCGTAGGAAAGTGCTCTTGCTTCATCATCTAAGCTTGGGACTTCTCTTGAGGTAGTTTGCCTTTATTTAGGTAATCCATGAATGGTTGCCTCTAATCTAACTCCTCATCCTTCTTGTAATGGAAACCTCCCTTCAAGAGAGTACTTTTGATGAGTTCAATATCAATAAGGGATAAGACTTATCTATTTTGGACCTTTATTGATATGCTCATCCTCGACATGTCAACTCTTGGCACACTAAAAGCATATACAACATTCTCCTCGAGGAATCTTATAAATGGTAACCTCTGGATTTGGGGCCAAAACTCCATGGTGTAGTGATGGTGCTTAAACTTTATAACCTTATAGGACACAAATTTGGTTGATAACTAAGAATCCTCAAAGATGTTGATGTTTTGGATGCTTAGAAAATGTAACTCACCGCATGTAGAGATTCATATTTGGCTTCATTGTTGGTGCAAGGATTGATATGATATGAGAATCTCATCACATCAATCCGAGTTAAGAGAACTATTCTCAACCTTAGTAGATTTTGTTCTCCTTCGAGGAAGCCACACCATCAAAGTACATCTCCAAATGGTGAATGCTATCCACTAAGTTCATGATTTATTCATGGGGAGATCATCACTGTAGAGTTAGAGAAGTGGTGGTTTACTAAGAAATCCATTCGCTTGTTCTTTCACCAATGAGGGGTAAAGGTAATGTCAAACCATGAGAGGATCATGGACCATCATGCCAACGGGCTGATAGCATCGGCCATCTCATGAGATACTATAGTGGATTGATCCTAGAGATTAAGTTCACCTTATGAGGAAGCATGTAGTGCTATAGCTTTTGGGATGCAAAGATTAAAGCTAGGAAATGCTTCAATGGGTGGATAATTAGCCTCGAGGGATTAGATGGCTAAGATAGTAGAGTGCATTTTCCTTCCCTTCATCATTAGCTTGAGCCAATAAAGCACCAAGAGTCTCATCAAACATAGCAGTGTAAAGTATGAGTGGCTTACCCGATCTGCTAGAACTGATGATGTCATCGTAATGCTTGATGTCTTGAAGGTAAGCTTTTATCATCCCACTTAAACTTGGCATCCTTTTGACAAGTGCGAAATGGTTAACATCTTCCGATAGGTTGATATAAAGCATCTTAGATACTCCCTTAGAATGATAAGTTGAGTTAAATTTTAGTGGAATTTCTAATATCATCTTGATCTTCTCGATTGATTTCACCCCAATGTCGATAAACAAACTTAAGGAATTTTCCTAAAGCTACTTCGAATGCACACTTTAGGGGGTTCATTTTGAGGTTAAATTATCTTAACTATTTGAAAACTACTATTAAGTCAAAGAGATGGTTTTCCTTTTCTCTACTTTTGACCACAAGATCATCGACATAATACTCATCTTGATGTTGAATAAGTTCATCAATGATTCCAATACCCACCGGAGAAAATCGACATTTTTAAGCGTATGCATGACCTTATAGCAATAGATTTTGACATACAACTAGGTAGAGTATTTTTTTCTTGGATGAAGCCCATCAATTGACTTCATAAATGAGTTGGTCTTGCATGCATCTAGAGCTTGCTTGATAGAATTAGCTATACTAGTTTATGGACGCTACATCGTGAGCCAATCTAGGCATCTCTTCATAACTCCATGCAAAGTAGTCCTTAAACTCATTCAATAGCCTAACTAAGTCATTAGTCTCAATATCATTCAACAAAGAACTGATGTATGTCGCGGATCTTTTCTTAAGTTGATTTCCTTGAGCTCATCGATGGTTGACTGTCTCTTCCTCAAACTCTGGTGCATCTTTGACTTCAAAATCATTTGGATCATCCAATTTTCTAAGCACGCTCATATGAGTTAATGTGATTTGAAAAGAACCTATAAGATTCCAAATGATTCGTGATGACTAAGTAGTAATCATCATCACTGACTGGACCCACTGTACCGAATCCTAGTCCTAGTCTAGACTGAGAGCTTTTGTATTTGTTCTTCCATATTCTTTCAAAGCAATCTGACTTGCGCTTTGACCAAGTATGTGGGATTAACCCTTTCTTTGCTAAATTATGAACAGAAGGCAAGTCCTAATCAAAAGGTAATTCTATTAAATCTTTATATGAATCATCCTAAAGTTCTACATTCTTAACTTGAGGATGATGCTCCTAAAGAACCTCCAGTCTTCACACTGTGGATGACTTAGGCTTTCTTAACTACCAAACCTTAGCTTTTTGAAAGGAAAGGGTTTAGAGCTGGTTCCCAACCGATGCCTAACTATTTCACATATAGACTTGGATACACTTATGCTTTGCTTTGGCCCTTCATCTTTATTTGCTCAAGTGTCACCTCCAAGGGAATCTAATTGAGAAGATGCTAGTGTGCTAACTATGTAAGACTCATCTTATGAAATAGATTCTAAGTCTATATGGATAGGTGTGCTCCCGGTATGGGACATATTTTCTATTGGCCAATAAATAGGTTTTCCACCCCTGACCGCCTGAATTCCTCTTCCTCCTTGGTGGAGGTCGTCATCCTACCCATATGTTCAATGGAGTAACAAACTATGGGTGGAATCTAATGTTAGGCTTCACTTCCTCCTCCAAGTCTATTTCTGCTCCCTTTTATTATTTTTTCATTTTTTTCTTTTCTTTTCTTTTAAAATTTCTTTTTTTTTATTTTTAAACTTTGGCCAAGTTCACGAGAATAGACTTATTGATTTTGAGGGAGGTAGTAAGCCGCATCCTCATACATGTTGACCTCATAAATTATAAATGGCTTAAGATCTCCATTGACAGAGTAGGGGATCCCACCTCTCACGAACATCATACAATGATGTAGAGAGGATGAAACTATATTGTTCTCATGTATCCATGGTCTCCCAAACAAAGTGTTGAAAGATCTATCTAAGTCTATAGTATGAAACTTGGCTCTGGTCTTCCAATCATCTATCTCCAAGGGCAACACTTAAGAGTCTTCTAGACACTAAGACTTCTCTAGTTATAAGACACTTCTAACAATTTGGTAAACACTTAACCTAAGTCTAAAGACTTAGAAGGGTTAACCATAGGATTAGGTTTTGCCTTAGGGATTAGGATAATCCACCTACTCTACAACCCAAATCCAATCCATGTTCACATTCTCAAACCAAACATAAGTTGAATTCAAACATCAAATTCAAATCCAAATCCAAACCCAAATTTCAAAACCAAATGATTGAAGCCCATGATTAAATCCAAACTTGAAACCCTTCCTAAGCCATATGACCTATCCCATGGACTTAGCCAAACCTTAATCCAAATTAATCCAAAATCAATTGATTTTCTCATAATAAATTAATATCTTCAATCATATTCCTAAATATAAATCAAATCTACATTCAAATGATCAAAAATAAATCAAACTAAATAAAATTAAATCAAAACCCTTCCAAAGCCATATGACCTATCCCATGGACTTAGCCAAATATTAATCCAAATCAAGTCAAACTCAGTTGATTATATCACAAATCAATCATATTTTCAATCATCTTCACAAATTTAAATGAAATATATATTTAAATCCTCAAAACTAAATCAAACGAAATCAAAATCTAAACCTAAGCCATATGACCCAACTCCATGGACTTAACCAAATTCATTCATTCCAAAACCTAAATTCAATTGATTTTCTCATGAATCAATCATACTTTCAATCATATTCACAAATAAAAATGAAATCTACAAACATCAAGCCAAACAAAAATCAACCCAAGTCAAACCCAACTTAGCCCTTTTGACTTGAGAGGTTCAAATGAACCAAAACCCATTTGAACGTGAGCCAATTTCATTTGAATTTATATATCAATCCCAATTCCATATATAAACTCAACTAAATCAAACTCAACCCAAAGTTAAGCCAACAAAACTCAATTGATCCACTTGACCCAAAGTGGCTAATTTGACCTATTTGAGATAAGTTCTAATACTACCAAAATTGGATTGAACTAAGCCCATAAAACCTCCCATCATGATTATTGATCACCCTAGTTGATCAATTGTCCAAATTGGTCCAAGTCAACTTGGTCATTTGACCAAGTCAACCCTTAACCCATATGAACCCAAACTAGCCAAATTTCAACCTAAGCCAAATCCCTTGAAACCAATGATTCATACCAAATCAAAATCAATATTTGAATATGACTTGACCTTCAATTGAGTCAAGCCAAACCCAATTGGCCCTCTTGACCCAAGTTGACCCAAATTGTCCTAAAGACCAAATTGGGTCAAATCAAAATAAACCAAATTGATTGCAACCAATGGCCCAAGTTCATTCCAAATTGATTGTTGAACTTGACCAAAGCCATGTTTGGACCCAATTAAACTCAATTTACATACTTTGCCCAAATTGACCTAAAGGTTCAAGTTGGCATAATTCAAAATCAAATCCAAATTAATTGAAACCAAAGTGTACAATCATCTTCAATGGTCAACTAAACCCAACCAAACCCAAAAGCCAATTTGGTCAAATTGTCAACTTAACCCATTTGACCAAAATTAAATCAAATGAGCCAAAATCAATTCTAAGCCAAACTAAACCAAACCAATTGAAACAAAACATCCCAAATGATCATATGAACTTGACTCAACCTTTGTTTGACCACTTGAATTGGTCAACTTGACTCAACCTAACTCAATTGACCTAAATGAGTCAAATTGAGCCAACAACCAAATCAACTCCAATTGACTTGAAATTTGGCTAACCCACTTTTGGCTCATTTTAAATCTGCCCAAATCAAATCCAATGTCAAATGATCATTCTACCTTTGGGTCGTGGGCACCACATGAGACAAATCACCCATGTAAGTGATCATTTCCATTATTTGGCTACTTAGTACTCTCCCAATGGTCCACCTAGGCACCTAGGACATTGTCCAACCCATGGGTGGTTGGGTGACCCATGGGAGATAAATCACCTCACCCTCCCCATTAGAGCATTTGAAACCCATAGGACACCTATGATTCCTCCATAACAGCCACCTCCACACCTTCAACCAACTAGGCTGAGCCAACTCACCTCCTCCTTGTCACCCATGACTCCCTGAGATGGCCAGATGGCCACTAGAAGCCAAACTTGATCCCACCGTCCAATAAAGATAAGGAGGGGTATACACACCTCATTTCCACTCAAACACACACAAAAATCATTCCTCAGAGCCTTAGCAACCTAAGATGAGCCGCTAGAGCCATTCCCTAAGCTCCTAAGCTCGCTCGATAAAAAATGCCATTCATCCATTCTAAAATAGACACTCCCATTTCTAACCTAACTTCCCATTTCTCCATTAAACTCAAATTAACTTTGCACGCACCTTCCTAGCCTCATGCAAGAATGAATTATCTCCCAAGCTTTGAGCACCAGAGGTGGGACTTCATCAAATTCCAAATCATCAATCTTCAAAACGCTGAGGAATTGATCCAATTGTTACTTCTTCCATGATAGGTTTCTTCAATCTGCCACGATCTTGAGCATATGAGGTATGCTTCCAAACTGATCCTTAGACAAAATGGGTTGGAGCTTTGAAAAAATATGCATCTCGTGATCTTGATTGTTGATCCCCTCCATTGATGTAAGTGTGGGATCCTTGAGTTGATCCAAGCTTTAAGCTTAGATCAGCAATGGTGAACTCCATTCAATAACGCATGATGTTAGATCATGCACAGCTTGTGATCTAACATACGATTAGATCACTAGATCGATCTAATTTAATCCTTTAAGCTGGGATTAATCGTAGTTCCGATCTTAGATGGCGATGAGAAAGCACCACCAATCGCCATAGGTGCTCGCCGATATGTTTTAAGTAGCCAATCCATTATGCCAATGTAATGCGTGTCACATGGTGCCAATATGATTAGGCTTTTAATGCTTAATTAATCATTTTAATGGCTAAAACTTCTAAAATCATAATAAAAAATCATAGAAATAAAAAAATGCAAATAAATACTCATTTTAAAGTATTTTAGAGAGATAATTAATTAAAAATGATCTTAACTAATTTTGAATAGTAATTAAAGTTTAATTAAAAAAAAAATTAATTAGCTTAATTACTCCTTAATTACATGAGAAATTAATCCCAAATTTTACAGGTTAATTTAATGGGTTGAACTTTGCCTCCCATGATTTTCTTGGGATTTATTACTCACTTAATTAAGAAAATTGACTAATTAAACCTTAAATACTCTTTTAAGTTAATTATTGATTAACTAATCTCATGAATAGTAATAAATTGGGTAATTAAGTTTCTTAATCATTGTTTAATAGTAAGTGAACTAAGGAATAGGGTTTGGACCCTTTCCCAAGTTCATTCACACCTTTTAAAATGAAATTAATTAAGATTTAACCAATTAATTAAATCACTTAATCAACCAAAATCATAATCACATCAGACCTTAATTAATTAATCATGGGGTAGATCAAGGTGTTTAATAACCGGAGTTTAATGAAATTATGTTAGTCCATATATGTGGAAAACCATAAGAGTAATTAATTAAGTTCCTTAATCTAAATAACTATTAATCATGATCCAATTGCATTAGGCCCCTTTTATTTCCTAGGATCATTACAAGTTTATTTTCCATGCATATCATGTTTGCTCATAATTATTTAGTTAAACTTTAAGGTGACATAGGTGAGGGTAATTAATTCATCTAATTAAGGTTTCAACTTAATTAACCTATAAAATCAACTTAATTATATTTCCTTAAATTAAAAATCACTAATGTGGAATGGGTTTAAAACATCAAGTGATGATTTTCTCCTCTTTAGATCAAATCAAATCCAAAACTTAATTAACAAAGAAGCTTTGGTTTGCTTTATATAATTTATTTGATTTGATTTTCCTTAAGAACTAGTTTAGTTGAATGAATCACATGCTTATATTTGATTGTACTCTTTCCAATCATGTTAAATTTGGTATGTCATTTGAATTCATGCATCTTTTTCAAAATCAAGTAAAATAAAATGGATTTCCTTTTTTGTAAGCTTGCATGTGTTGATTTAATTTAATATATGTGTATTATCACTATTAATCCAAATGTATTTTTCTTATAAATGAATAATAATATGTGTTATGATGCCGTTATAAATACATAAGAAATGCATGTGCTTATAGCTTAAATGTATGAATGTTGAGTTCTCTTTCCTCTATTCAGGTGTTGATTCATATAAGATTAAATTATAATGGGTATATAGTCTGAACATCTCGGGAACACGAGGCTTTAGCTTGCCCCAATAAGGCCATTTGATTACCTTACCGCTTATCAATGACATGCCATTTGATTTCATTCTTATGTATCTCAAAATTAGAATTTGGATAGAGCTTTAATTAATATACATATAAATGATTCAATAAAAAAAATATATAATCATTGCATTGTTTTCTTTCCCTCATTTATGTATACATCTATGCGTGTCCAAGAAAAGCAAGTATATAGTCTAACATCCAGAATATGAGGCTTTAGTTAGCCTCAAGGAGGTCATTTGATTATTACTTCCTGTTTTTAACAATGACACATTCTTGCCTATATCTTTGTACATGTATATGTATATGTGATTAGTTAATGAAAATCCCATTTTACATTAAATTGCATTCATAATTGACTAAGTGGTTAAATTAATTAGCCATATGATTTGGAGCTTACTTATTATATTCATGTATACAATTTACATATGTTTGAATGCAAAGTATATAACATCCCGAGAATACAAGTACTAAAGCTAAAGGTCATATGATTACCTCACCTGTTTAACAACACATGCCAATTTAATTTCATTCTTATGTCCTTTTTCTTTAAGAATTTGATAGTTTAAATTAATATGTTTAAAAATTCAATCAAATAAAATATAAGTTCTAAACATGCACATACATTCAACATTTAAGTGTGCTAAAATATGTTGCATGTATAGATACACTTAAGATTAAATCATATGCATCTTACATGTGATGGAAAGGAATGATTTAATATATGTCATGTGGTAGTAATTGAATTAAATTAATCTTAAGATGCCTTTCATTTTGAATAGGATTATTTAAAGTGAACCTAAACTTAGGATTATTTAAATCATTTAATAATCCATCACTAAAGAGAACTAAATCAAATTAATATACTTTAGAAAGTGAGTGAAGGTATGGATGAAAGAGGGCAATCCTCTTTTCTTCTCTTTATAACACTTAGTTGCAAGAATAATCAAATGAAATTTCTCAAATCAATTAAACTACTTCAAGTGAAATCAACCTTTCATGTTAAATTGAATCCTTCTACACTTAGAAAATACAACAATAATGCCTAACAAGACATACCACACTAGCCTTAGTTGCAAGTATGATGTGTTGTATATTTAGTTTTATGATGTATTTTAGATTAGTTGTTAGGTGTATGCTTGTAGACGGATGATAGACCAATATTACTAAATCATGGAGGGATTATGCTTAAAGGATGCTTAAAAATAAATTGAATGCTCTTTTGCATTTGCTTATATCCACGCATAATCAAGTTAGATGTGGGCTTAATTACCCATGTAAGTCCAAATTATAAATACAATTATTTAGGATTATATGTATATTTAGCTAACCTCTATTTCGCAGGTGTATTTATATTTACTTTTCCCACATAAATGCATATTTTGCAATAGGAATTAGGACCCTAAAGCACAAATCCTAAACCCTAAACACTAGAACTAACCCTAAACCCTAAACCCTAAACCTACAATCCTAAACCCTAAACTGTAAACCCTAAAACTTAAAAAACCCTAAACCCTAAACCCAAAGAAACCCTAAACCCTAAATCCTAAAACCTTAAACCCTAAACCCTAAACTCTAAACTCTAAACCCTAAAGGCTAAACCCTAAACCCTAAAAACTTAAAAACCTAAACGTAAAATATAAAATAAAAATAAAACTCAACTAAAAAAAAACTAAACCTAAAAATAAAATAAAATAAATAACCTAAACTAAAATAAATAAAAATAAAAAATAAACCTAAATAAAAATAAAAAATAAAATCAATGAAATAAATAAAAAATAAACTAAGTAAACTAAGTAAACTTAAACCTACTAGTTGACTTAATTAAAAAAATCCTAATAAATTCAAAACCCTAAACTAAAAAATCCTAAAACTAACCTAAAACTAAACTATAAATACAAATAAACTACAACCTTAAACCCTAAACCGTAAACCCGAAACCCTAACCATAAACCTTAAACCCTAAAAGCATAAACCCTAAAACCCGAAAACCTAAACACTAAATCCTAAACCCTAAACCCTAAACCCTAAATCTTAAACCCTAAATCATAAACTCTAACCAAAAACCCTAAAGCTTAAACCCCAAACCTTAAATTTAATCCTAAAGTAACTAAATAAAAGAAATAAACCTAAACCATAAACCCTAAACCCTAAATCTTAATCCCTAACCCTAAACCCTAAACCCCAAAAAAATAAACCTAATCCTAAAAAAAACTAAAACACAATAAACCTAAACCTAAATCTAAACCAGAATGGTTAGAACCTTGGCAGCAGAACACATCACTCAACTAGGCTCGGCTAGATCGTGATGGAGGTGAAAGTGGAAGTGGAGGTTATTATAGTGTTGGTGGGAGATCAAGAGGTGTTGGTGGATATGGAGTTGGTGGTCAGAGTAGTGGTGGTTATGGAGGAAGGATGAGCAACATAGGTTACAACCATGGTGGTGGCGGAGGGAGAGATCGGGGTTATGATGGTGGATCCCACTACTCTGGAGGTCGGCATGGTTCTGTTGGGAACTAGAGAAGCTGAAGAACGGCCAATCCGATCTACTAGTTATGGGACTGTGTATTTACAGTAGAAACTATTCTAGTTATCTTTTGTATTTGATTTGCTCTATGCGTGCTTTTTTTTATATATGCCATCACTTGTGTCTTAGAAAATATGGTGTGTTACTACTTAGTTGATGAATTCGAAAAGAAGAAATGTTGAATATGAATTATTTCTCTACTCAAAAAACCAAAAACTCTAAACCCTAAACTAAAACCTGAACCCTAACCCTAAAACCTAAACCCTAAACCCTAAACCCTAAAAATAAAAATAAAAAAATAAATAAAATAAAAAAACCTAACCCTAAACATTAAACCATAAAACTAAACCTAAACCCTAAACTCAAAAACCCTAAAGCCTAAACCCAAAAACCCTAAACCCTAAATCCTAAAGCCTAAACCCTAAAATCCAAACCCTAAACCCTAAACCAATACCCTAAATCCCAAACCCTAAACCTTAAACCTTAAACTCAAAACCTTAAAAACTTAAAAACCTAAACCTAAACTAAATAAAACCTAAAAATAAAATAAATAAAAAACCTAAACCTAAATAAAATAAAAAACTAAAATAAAATAAAAACCTAAACCTAAAAATATAATAAAATATAAAATAAAAATTAAACTAAAATAAAATAATTAAATAATTAAACTAAAATAAAAAAATAAAATAAACCTAAAAATAAAAATATTAAATAAAATAAAAACTAAAAGAAAAATAAAATTAAAATAAACCTAAAATAAAATAAAATAAAAACCTTAACCTAAAATAAATAAATAATAAAACCTAAACCTTAAACTAAAAAAATGAAACCTAAACCTAAAATAAACAAAATAAAATAAACCTAAATCTATACTAAAATAAACTAAACTAAAATAAATAAAACTTAAACCTAAACCTAAAATAAACTTAACCTGAACCCTAAACTAAATAAAATAAAATAAACTAAAAATAAACCTAAATCTAAACTAACAAAAAAATACCAAAAAATTAACCTAAAATAAAAACCTAAAACCAAAACCTAAAAAATAAAATAAAATCCTTAACCTAAACTTAAAAATAAAAAATAAAACCTAAACCTAAAAAATAAAATAAAAATAATACTAAACTAAAAAATAAACATAGTCCTAAACCTAAACCTAAAAAGTAAATTAAAATAAAAAACCTAAACTAAAATAAATAAACCCAAAATAAACTAAATAAAAATAAAAAATAAATATAAATATAAATAAAAGATAAAAAAACTAAAATAAATAAAAAATAAAATAAAAAAACTAAAGAAAAATCTAAACCTATTGGTTTACCTAATTTTAAAAGACTCAAAACCTTAAATCAGAAAAGACCTATCATAAAGCAAAGCTCATAAAACCATAAAATTAACCCTAAACCACCACTAAACATACAAACCTACAACCTCTAACCTAAACTCTAAACCCTACCTAAACCCTAAATCCTAAACTATCCTAAGCCCTGGCTTCCTTAAACCCTAATGTAAACTAAACCTCCACCCTAAACTCTATCCCACCTAAACCAATTCTAAACTCTAAACCACCACCCTTAAACCCTTAATACATCTAAACCCACCCTAAACCCTAAACCTGACTAAAATTTAACCTAACATCCACTCCCATAAACCACACCCTAAACCTCATAAACTAACCCTAAATCTTTAACCCTAAACCTAAATAACTAAACCACTCCCTAAACTAACCAACTACCCAAACCCTAAACTAAAACACAAACCCTAAACCCTAACCTAATCCCACAATCTAACCTAAACCTTAAACCCCAAACCCTAAAAATAATCCTAAAGTAACATAATAAATTAAAAAGGAAACTCAAACCCGAAAACCTAATAAACCTAAACCTAAATCTAAACCCTAAGAATGGTCGAACAGAAGAACATCACTCAACCGTCGGCTGATCGGCAAGGTGGAAGCAGAGGTTATTACGGTGTTGGTGGGGATCTAGAGGTGGTGGATATGGAGGTGGTGGTGGGGTTCTGACCATGGTGGCTGACGGGAGGGAGAAGGCAGGGAGGTAATGATAGTGGATCAGAAAGAGGTCGGCGTGTTTGTTGGACTAGAAGGCGAAGAATGCCAATCGTCCACTACTTATGGAGCGTGTCTTTACAGAGGCGTTCTAGTTATCTCGGGTATTTAATTTGCTCTATGCATGCTTATTTTTTATCTATGTCGTCGCTTGTGTCTTAGAAAATATGGTGTGTTACTATTTAGTTGATGAATTCGAAAAGGGGAAATGTTGAATATGAATTATATCTCCGTTAAAAAAACCAAAAACCCTAAACCCTAAACCCTAAACTAAAACAAGAACCCTAACCCTAAACCTAAAACCTAAACCATAAACCCTAAACCCTAAAAATAAAAATAAAAAATTAATAAAATAAAGAAACATGAACCTTAAACGTTAAACCATAAAATTAACCCTAAACCCTAAATCCTAAACCTTAAACTGAGCCAAGCCCAAACCTGACCCCAAACCTAGGCACAGCCACAACCACAGGAAACCTGAGCCACAAGGCTAAAACTGACTCACAGGCCTAAAACTGGGCCCAACTCTAGGCCTGACCCACTGAGCCCTAAATCCCAGGCCATGAGCCTACCTAAACCCTAAACCCTAAACCACAAAACCCTAAAAATTAAAACCTAACCTAAACAAAACCTAAAAACTAAATAAAACCTAAAATAAAATAAATCTTAAACCTAAATATAAAAAATTAAAATAAAATAAACACTAAACTTAAAAAATATAATAAAATATAAAATAAAATTAAACTAAAATAAAATAATTAAAATAAACTTAGCAATAAAATAAATAATAAGATAAATATTAAATAAAACAAAAACTAAATGAAAAATAAAAAATAAAATAAAATAAAATAAAAACCTAAACCTAAAAAAATAAATAAAAAAATAAAACCTAAACTTTAAACAAAAAAAAATAAAACCTAAAATAAAAATAAACAAAATAGAATAAACCAAAATCTAAATTAAAATAAATAAAACTTAAACCTAAACCTAAAATAAACTTAACCTGAACCCAAAACAAAATAAAATAAAATAAATGAAAAATAAACCTAAATCTAAACTAACAAAAAAAACCTAAAAATTAACCTAAAATATATACTAAAAAAAACCTAAAAAATAAAATAAAATCTAAACTAAACCTAAAATAAAAATAAAACATAAACCTAAAAAATAAAGTGAAAATAAAACTAAACTATATAATAAACATAAACCTAAACCTAAAATGTAAACTAAAAAAAAAATCTAAACTAAAATAAATAAACCTAAAATAAATTAAATAAAAATAAAATAAATAAATATAAATTAAAGATAAAATAAACTAAAACAAATAAAAAATAAACTAAAACTAAGAAAACCTAAACTACTGGTTTGCCTAATTTTAAAGACTCGAGCCAGATCGTGAGCCCTGGACCCTAGGTTGTGTGCACTGGAATCAGGGCCTAAACTGGGAACCCTGAGCCACCCATGACCTGAAGCACAGTTATGACCTTGCTAGGCCACTGCACCAAGCTGAGCCCTAGGCTGCCCTACTGAGCCCAACCACTGATCACTGACCTAGGCCTTGGGCCACTGGGATATGGGCCAAGGCCTAAACCCTGAGCCACTGGGGGTTGGCTATAGGCCCTACAGGCCACAAGGGCCAGCCAGGCCTGAGGCACATGGCTAGGCCACACTGACACTGAGGCCACATGGGCCCAGATCTCTGGGCCCTGGGCCAGGCTAAGGTTGGGACCCTAGGCTGAGGCTGGGCCTGAGGCGTGACAAGGGCTTTGGGCCACTACCATAAAGGCTGCCAGCTGGCCAGGCCTTAGATCTTACCAGCAAGCCTAAATGGGTGAGCCCTGGGCCCTGATTAAGGCACGGACCCTATGCAAAATTTGAGGCTACACTGGGGCCCTGGGCCACCTTAAAGCCCTAAAGACCACTCCTACCGACCTGGGCCACTGAGCCACTCCACACCCTACCCTCTTACACAAGCCATAAATCATAAACTCTACACTAAACCTAAAGCCCATTCAGCTCATTTCTTGAGAGCAATGATTAATAAACTTAATTAACTAATTAATTACTATTCATGGGATTAATTAGTCAATAATTAACTTAAAAGAGTAATTAGAGTTCATTTAGTCAATTTTCCTAATTAAGTGGGCAATAAATCTCAAGAAAATCATGGGAGGTAGAGGTCATCCCATTAAATAAACCCACAAAATTTGGGATTAATTTCTCACTTAATCTAAACCTTAAATAAAAATTTGAATCCTAGACTTAAAACCTAAACTCTAAACTAAAACCTGAACCCTTGACCTAAAACCTAAACCCTAGACCCTAAACCATAAATCTTAAATGCCCTAAACCCTAAACCTTAAACCCTAAACCTTAAATCCTAACACCTAAACTAATAACCCTAAACCCTAAACCCAAAACTAGAAACCCTAAACCATAAATTAAGGCACGGACCCCGGGACATGCTAAACTGAACCACCTAAACCCTGAGCCTAAAACCCTAATCCACTAGCCACCCTAAAGCCCTACCTAAACCCCAAATTAAACTACCCATGCACAAAATTTGGCTAAACACTAGAAAGCCTAAATGGTGAGCCACTAAATCCTAGAGCACAAACCACAACCTAACAAAACCTAGCACAAACCACAAGGACACTGAGCCCTGAGCCCTAAAGCCCTGACCACACCTATAAAATCATAAACTCTACAACTCCTTGGCTAGACATTCTTTAACTTAATTAAACTTAATTAACCAGTTTATTCTATGGGATTAATTGGTCAATAATTAACTTAAAGGTAATAAGAGTTCATTTAGTCAATTTTTCTAATTAAAGTGGCAATAAATCTCAAGAAAATCATGGGTGGGGTCATCCCATTAAATAAACCCACAAATTTGGGATTAATTTCTCACTTAATCTAAACCTTAAATAAAAACTGAGATCTAGACCTAAACTCTAACTAAAAGACCATGACCTAAAACCTAAGACCCTAACCATAAATCCTAAAGCTAAACCCTAAACCTTAAACCCTAAACCTTAAATCTAACACTAAACTAATGACACACTAAACCCTAAACCCAAGCTAGAGCCATGCCATAAATTAACGGACCCAGACACATACTCACCTAAACCTCTGAGCCCTGGGCAGGCCACAAACCCCACAATCCCTAAAGCCCTGAGCCCTACCACTGAGCCACTGACCACAAACTAGCCCCAACCACGACCATGAGCCCTGACCATGAAGCCTAAACCATGAATTCTACAGCCTCTAGCCATGAAACCCTAATCCCTAAACCCAAACTAATCTGACATAAAGTAACTAAATATTAAAAAAGCTTAAACACAACCTAAACCCTAAAACCACAACCCTAAATCTTAAACCTAAATCGGGATCATAAACCTAATTTTAAAGTTACTAAATAAATTAAAAAATTAAACCTAAACCCTAAAACCTAATAAACCTAAACCTAAACCTAAACTCTAAGAATTTACAAAACCTTGATGACTGGAACATCACCATCAACTAGGCTCAGCCTAGATCTACAGGTGGAGGCGAAGGTGATGGTTATTATAATGGTGATGGGGGATCTGGAGGTGCTGGTGGATATGGAGATGGTGGTTAGAGTAGTGGTGGTTTTGAAGGTGGGAGGAGCGACGGAAGTTACAGTCCTAGTGGTGATGGAGGGAGAGATCAGGGTTATGATGGTGGATCTTGATACTCAAGAGGCTGGGGTGGTTCTGATGGAAAGTGGAGAAATTGAAGAACGGTCGATCTGATCTACTGCTTATAGAAGTGTGTCTTCACAGAAGAGACGGTTCTAGTTATCTAAAGTTTTCAATTTGCTCGATGCATGCTCATTTTTGATCTATGTCATCGCTTGTGTCTTAGAAAACTTGGTGTGTTACTACTTGGTTGATGAAATCGAAAAGAAGAAATGTTGAATCTGAATTTGTTCTCTATTAAAAAAAATTAAAAACCCTAAACTTTAAACTCAAACCAGAACCTTGAACCTAAAACCTAAACCCTAAACGGTAAACCCAAAACCTTAAACCCTAAAAATAAAAAAAAAATTAAAAAAATTTAAAAATCATAAACCCTAAAATCTTAAACCCAAACCCTAAACCCTAAACTCCCCACCCAAAACCTATACCCTAAAGCCTAAAATATAAACCCTAAACTCTAAACCTAAAAAATCTTAAAACTCCTACTAAACCCTTACCCCAAACCTGACCTCTAAATAAACTTGGACCCTGGACTAAAATCTACCCTGGGCCCAGGCCCTAAACCTACCAAAATCCTACTCACTCCTTCCCTAAACCCTAAACTAAATCCTAAACCCACCCTAAACTCCTAAACCCCAAACCTAAAACCCAAACTAGCACTAAACCTTAAAATTATAAACCCTAAACCCAAAGGCCGTAATCCCTAAAACTCTAAACCCAAGCTGCACCTAAACCTAAACCCTAAACTCAGCAGGTAAATCTAACCCTAAACAAACCTAAACATAAATCCTAAATCCTAAACCTTGTTCCTTGGTTCATTCTGATTGAATGATTAAGAAATTAATTAACTAAGTTTTTTACTATTCATGGGGTTAATTTAATCATTAATTACTTAAAAGGTAATTAGGATTCAATTAGACAATTTTCCTAATTAAGTGACCAATAAATTCCAAGAAAATCATGGGAGACAGAAGTCATCCCATTAAATTAACCCATAAAATTTGGGATTAATTGCTCACTTAATATTAACCATAAACTAAAACCTAAACCCTAGACCTAAAACATAAACCCTAAATTAAAACCAGATCTGACACAAACCCTGACCACACCACAAATCCTACCCAGCCCCCAAACCCAAATCCTAAACCCTAAAGGCCCAACACTAAACCCTAAACCCAAACCTAGGCCACCTAAACCATAAATTAAAACTTGGACCCCGGGATGTAAAGGCCTAAATCACAGGCCAAAAATCCATTAAACCCAAACCCTGGGTGTAAGGCCTTCCAGCCCAGGCCTAATCATAAATGTTGGGCACAGGCCCTAAATCTTGACCTAACTGGCCCTAAACCTAAAGCACCTAACCCTGACCCAAACCTAGGCCCACTCTTGGGCCCCTGAGCTCTGGCCTAACCTGATCACTCTCACAAATCCTAAACCTAAACCTAAAGTAACTAAATAAATTAAAAAATATTCCTAAACCCTAAACCCTAAATCGTAAACCCTAACCCTAAAGCATAAACCCTAAACTGTAAACCTCAAACCCTAAACCTAATCCTAAAGCAACTAAATAAATAAAATAATAAACCTAAACCCTAAATTCTAATAAACCTATACCTAAACCAAAAATCTAAGAATGGATAGAACCTTGACAGCTGGAACATCACCGTAAACTTGGCTCAGCCTAGATCTGGTGGTTGAGGTGAAGGCGGCGGTTATTGTAGTGGTGGTGGGGGATCTGGAGGTATTGGTAGATATGGAGGTGGTGATCAGAGTAGTGGTGGTTATGGAGGAGGGAGGAGCGACGGAGGTTACAATCATGGTGGTGACGGAGGGAGAGATCGGGGTTTTGATGGTGGATCCCGCTATTCGAGAGGCTAGGATGGCTCTGATGGGAACTGGAAGAATTGAAAATGACTGATCCGATCTATTGCTTATAGAACTGTGTCTTTATAGTATAAATGGTTCAAATTATCTAGGATTTTTTATTTGCTATATGCGTCCTCATTTTTGATCTATCTCAACGCTTGTGTCTTAGAAAACTTAGTGTGTTACTACTTGGTTGATGAAATTAAAAAGAAGAAATGTTGAATCTGAATTTATTCTTTGTTAAAAAAAATAAGAACCCAAAACCCAAAACCTAAAAACTAAATCCTAAACCCAAAATAGAAAACCCTAAAAATAAATAATAAATAAAAAACCCTAACCATGAACCCTAAACCCTAAACCCTAAACCATAAACCCTAAATCTACAACCCTAAATCCTAAACCCTAAACCCTAAACCCTAAACCCTAAACCCTAAAACCCTAAACCTTAAACCCTAAACCCTAAACCCTAAAGCTCAAAGTCAAGAAATACAAACCCTAAAACCTAAACTTGAACCTTAATGGCAGAGCCACAAACCCTAAAACCTACAAACCTAAACCGTAAACCCTAAACCCTAAACCCTAAACCCTAATCCCTAAACTTTCAGAACCTAAAAATATAAACATAAACTAAATAAAACCTAAAAATATAATAAATAAAAATACCTATACATAAATAAAATAAAAAATATAATAAAATAAAAACCTAAACTAAAACTTAATCCTAAACCTAAGCCTAAAAATAAAATAAAATTAAATTAAATATAAATACTAAACTAAAATAAAATAATTAAAAACTTAAACTAAACTAAAAAAATAAAATAAACCTAAAAATAAAAATCCTAAACAAAATAAAAGACAAGCTAAAATTAAAACTAAAATATTCCTAAAATAAAATAAAATAAAAACTAAATAAAAATAATATAAGCCAAAAATAAAATAAAATAAAAGCTAAATAAAACCTAAACCAAAAAAATTAACCTAAAATAAATAAAAAAAATACAACATAAATGATAAACTAAAAAAAACCTAAACCTAAAATAAAAAAAATAAAACAAACCTAAACCTAAACTATAATAAACTAAACTAAAATTAATAAAACCTAAACCTAAACCTAAAATAAATTTATCCTAAACCCTAAACTAAATCAAATAAAATAAACTGAAGATAAACCTAAACTTAAACTAAAAAAAACCTAAAAATGAACCTGAAATTAAAACTTAAAACCTAAACCTAAAAAAATAAAATAAAATCTTAAACCAAAACCTAAAAAAAAAAATTTAAAACCTAAACTTTAAAAAAATAAAAATATAACAAAACTAAAAAATAAAGATAAACCCGAACCTCAACCTAAAAAAATAATATAAAATAGAAAACTTAAAATAAAATAAAAAACCTAAAATAAACAAAAATAAAAAAATAAACATAAATAAAAATAAAAAATAAAATAAAGTAAAATACAAAAAAATAAACTAAAAAAACTAAAAAAAACCTAAACCTACGAGTTTACTTAATTAAAAAAACCCATAAACCTTAAACTCTAAACCCAAGACCCTAAATCTTAAACCCTAAACCCTAAACACTAAACCCTAACACTAAACCCTAAACCCTAAACCTTAAACCCTAAAACCCTAAACCTTGAACCCTAAACCCTAAAAACCTTAAACCCTAAACCCTAAACCCTAAACCAAAAAAAAACTCAAACTTAATTAAAACACTAGAAAACATAAAAAAAAAAACATAAACTTGAATAAAATAAGAAAATATAATATAATAAAAACTTAAACTAAAATCTAAACCTAAGCTTATATATACAATAAAATTAAAATTAAAATACACTAAAATATAATTAATAAAAACATAAACTAAACTAAAAAATAAAATAAACCTAAGAATAAAAAACCTAAATAAAATAAATAGTAAACATTAAAGAAATATAAAATAAACCTAAAATAAAATAAAATAAAAACTAAATAAAAACTTAAACCTAAAAAAATAAACCTAAAAATAAATAAAAAATAAAAACATAGCCTAAAAGAAAAATAAAATAAACAAATTAAACCTAAACCTAAGCCTAAACTAAAATAAACTAAATTGAAATAAATAAAACCTAAACCTAAACCTAAAATAAACTAAACTTAAACCTCAACCAAAAAAAAAAAAACAAACCTTAACCTAAACTATAATAAACTAAACTAAAATAAATAAAACCTAAACCTAAACCTAAAAGAAATTTATCCTAAACCCAAAACTAAATCAAATAAAATAATTTAAAAATAAACCTAAACTTAAACTAAAAAAAAAACTTAAAAACAAACCTAAAATTAAAACCTAAAACCTAAACCTAAAAAAAAATAAAATCCTAAACCAAAACTTAAAAATCAAAATTAAAACCTAAACTTAAAAAAAATAAAAATAAAACTAAACTGAAAAATAAACATAAACCTAAACCTAAACCTCAAAAAATAATCTAAGATAAAAACTTAAACTAAAATAAAAACATAAAATAAATAGAAATAAAAATAAAAAGTAACATAAATAAAAATAAAAATAAAATAAAATAACATACATAAAATAAACTAAATAAACTAAAACTTAAACTGGTTTGCTTGATTAAAACCACTACCTTCTCTAAACCCAAGGCCATAATCTTAAACCCTAAACCCTAAACCCTGAACCCACCCTACCCTAGGCCACAGGCCCTAAACCCCAGGCCTTAACCCTAACCCTACTTGATCCTAATGACCTCCATAAACCCTACCAAAGATCCTAAACCCTTAATCCTCCTAAACACTAGCTGAGCTATAACCATAAAATCTGACCATATGCCCCACATGCCTGTGCCCTCCCAAAATCTTAAACCCTAAAACATAAACCCTAAACATAAACCCTAAACCCTAAACCATAAACCCAAAAAAAAAACTTAAATTTAATTAAAACCTTTAAAAACATAAGAAAAACATAAACTTCAATTAAATAAAATAATATAATATAATAAAAACTTATACTAAAACCTAAACCTAAGCCTATATATAAAAAAAATTAAAATTAAAATACACAAAAATAAAATAAATAAAAACCTAACTAAACTAAAAAATAAAATAAACCTAAGAATAAAAAACCTAAATATAATAAAATGTAAACATAAAGAAATATAAAATAAACCTAAAATAAAATAAAATAAAACTAAATAAAACTTAAACCTAAAAATAAACCTAAAATAAATAAAAATAAAACTTTACCTAAAATAAAATAAAATAAATAAAATAAACTTAAACTAAGCTGACTAAAATAAACTAAATTGAATAAATAAAGCCTAAACCTAAAAAAAAAATAAACTATACTTAAACCTCAACCTAAACTAAATAAAGTAAAATAAACTAAAAATAAAGCTAAACCTAAACTATAAAATAAAATCTAAAAATAAACTGAAAATAAAAACCTAAACCTAGAAAAATAAAATAAAAACCTAAAGCTAAACTAAAAAATAAAAAATAAAACATAAACTAAAAAAATAAAATAAAAATAAAACTCAACTAAAAAATAAACCTAAACCTAAACCTAAACCTAAAAATAAACCAAAATAAATAAACCATAAATAAATAAACTAAACTAAATAAAAATGAAAATAACAAATAAAATAAACTAAAATAAATAAAAAACTAAATAAACTAAACCTCTGGTTCACTTTTTAAAAAATAAAAATAAAAACAAATAAAAAAATCCTAAACCATAACTGACCCTGACCCTAAACCCTCCCTGGACTCTAAACCTGCTACCCTAAGACCCTGGTACTAACTCTAAACTAACTAAATAATACAGGCCACAGACCATGGGCCACCCACTGACCACTCCCTAAACCCTAGGCCTTAGACCCTAGTGACCTAAACCCTAAACCCTAAACCCTAGAATACCCTAAACTCCCTGGACCACGGACAGCCAGGCAGGTGAACCTAAACTCCCAGCCTAAAGACTTAAACCTAAATAAACCTGACAAACATAAAATGGTGAGCTAAACAAGATAAAACCTAAACTAAAACCTACACTTTAAAAAAATAAAATAAAATAAAATACACTAAAATAAAATAAATTAAAACCTAAACTAAACTAAAATAAAATAAGCCTAAGAATAAAACCTAAATAAGATCAGTAAACATAATAATAATAAAATAAACCGAAATAAAATAAAATAAAACTAAATAAAACCTAAACCTAAAAATTAACCTAAAAATAAATAAAAAATAAAACACAAACCCTAGTCTAAAAATAAGAACTTAAACTAAAATAATAATAAAATAAACAAAATAAACCTAAACCTAAACTAAAATAAACTAAACTGAAATAAATAAAACTTAAACCTAAACCTAAAATAAACTAAACTTAAAGCTGAACCAAACTAAATATAATAAAATAAACTAAAAATAAACCTAAACCTAAACTAAAAAATAAAACCCAAAAAAAAACCTAAAATAAAAACTTAAAACCTAAACCTAAAAAAATAAAATAAAAACCTACAGCTAAACCTAAAAATAAAAAATAAAACCTAAACCAAAAAAATAAAATGAAAATAAAACTCAACTAAAAAATAAACCTAAAATTAAAAAATAAACCAAAATAAATAAACCTCAAACAAATAAACTCAATTAAATAAAAATAAAAATAAAAAATAAAAAATAAACTAAGTAAACCTAAACCCTAAAAAAAAATAAAAAACCCTAAACATTAAACCCTAAACCTTAAGCCCTAAACCATAAAACCCTAAAACCTAAAACTTGAATCGTAAACTCTAAAACCCTAAATCCTAAACCATAAACCCCAAACCCTAAACCCTAAAGCCTAAATCATAAACCCTAAAAAACTAAAAACTTAATCCTAAACTAAATGAAACCTAAAAATAAAATTAATAAAAAAAACCTAAAGCTAAATAAAATATAAAAACAAAATAAAATAAAAACCTAAACTAAAACCTTAACCTAAACCTGAACCTAAACGTAAAAATAAAAGAAAATAAAAAATAAAAACTAAACTAAAATAAAATAAATAAAAACCTAACTAAACTAAAAAATAAATGAAACCTAAAAATTAAAAGAAACTAAATGGAAAATAAAAATAAAATAAACCTAAAATAAAATAAAATAAAAACTAAACAAAAACTAAACCTAAAAAATAATCCTAAAAATAAAACTTAAAAATAAATAAATAATAAAGCCTAAAAATAAATAAATAATAAAACCTAAAACCTAAACATAAAATATACAAAATATAATAAACCTAAACCTAAACTAAAATAAACTAAATAAAAATAAATTAAACCTAGACCTAAACATAAAATAAACTAAACCTAAACCTTAAACTAAATAAAATAAAATAAACTAAAAATAAAACTAAACCTAAAGTAAAAAAAATAAAAACCTAAAAATAAACCTAAATCCTAAACCTAAAAATTAAAATAAAAACCTAAACCTAAACCATAAAATAAAAAAAATAAAACCTAAACCTAAAAATTAAAATAAAAAAACTAAACTAAAAAATAAGCATACCTAAACCTAAACTTAAAAATAAATTAAATAAAAACCTAAAATAAAATAAATAAACCTAAAATAAATAAACTAAATAAAATAAAAATAAACCTAAATAAAATTAAAATAAATAAAAAAAATAATTATATAAAATAAATAAACCTAAACCTATTATTGGTTTGCTTAATTTAATAAAAAAACCCAAAACACCAAACTAAATCCTAAACCCTAAAACTAACCCTAAACCCTAAACTAACTAATCACATACCCTATACCTCAAAACTCTAAACCCTAAAGCTCCATAAACCCTAAAACCTAAACCTAATAAACCCTATTCCTAAAATCATAAACCCTAAAACCCAAACCTAAACCACTCTAAACTCTTAAAACCTAAATCATAACCCTAAACACCAAACCCTAAAACAAAATGTAAAGTAACAAAATAAATTACAAAATAAACCTAAAACCTAAAACCTAATAAACCTAAACCAAAAGAATGGAGGAGAAGGCGAAGGCGGTGATTATCGTAGTGGTGGTGGGGGACCTGGTGGTGCTGGTGGATATGGAGGTGGTTGTCAGAGTAGTGATGGTTATAGAGGCTGAAGGAGTGATGAATATTATAGCCGTGGTGGTGGCGGAGGGAGAGTTCTGGGATATGATGGTGGATCTCCCTACTGAGCACAGGTGGTTCTGATGGAAGAAACAAGAATAGTCAATCCGATCTCAGAAACTATGTCTTCTGATAGAGACAACTCTAATTATCTAGGGTTATTTATTTGCTCTATGCGTGCTCATTTTTTATCTATGTCGTTGATTTTATCTTAGAAAACTTGGTGTTGAATCTGAATTTATTTCCTATTAATAAATAAACTAAAAAAAAACTAAACCCTAAACTAAAATCTGAACCCTAGAGCTAAAACCTAAACCTAAAACCTAAACCCTAAACCATAAACCCTAAACCCTAAACCCTAAACCCTAAACCCCAAACCCTAAACCCTAAACCCTTAATTAACCTTAAACCCTAAACCCTAGAAAGCTAAAAACCTAAACCTAAACTAAATAAAACCTAAAAAAATAAATAAAAATAATTAAACCAAAATAAAATAAAATAAAAACCTAAACTAAAACTTAAACCTAAACCTAAATCTAAAAAAAATAAAATAAAATAACAATAAAAAAAATAAAACTAAACTAAAATAAAATACATAAAACCTAAACTAAACTAAAATAATACCTAAAAATAATCCAAAATAAAACCTAAAACCTAAACCCAAAAAAAATAAAATCAAAATCAAACCTAAACCTAAAATAAAAATAAAACCTAAACCTAAAACTAAAATAAAAATAAAACTAAACTAAAAATAAACCTAAACCTAAACTAAGAAAATAAACTAAAATAAAAAACCTAAACTAAAACAAATAAACCTAAAATAATTAAACTAAACTAAATAAAAATAACAGTAAAAAATAAATAAACTCTAATAAATAAATAATAAACTAAATAAACTGAAACTTATTAGTTTTTTAATTCTTAAATCAATTTGAAATCATTGCTACATGAGACAAATTATTTAGGCCATAGCTTCTTTTTCTATTGCACCAATTAGAGCAAACCAAGTCAATTTGATCATTTGATCAAGTTAATCTAATTAGCCTACATGAGACAAATTGAACCAAACTCCATTCTAAATCAAATTGATTAAAACCAATGATCCCTACCAACTCAAAATTGATCTTTGAACATGACTTGGCCATCAATTGAAGCCAAAATCTAATTAAACCCAAATCAATTGCAATCAAAGCCATCAATCAATCCCAAATCAATTATCAAACTCAATTCAACCTAATTGAACCGAAATCCAATTCAATTGACCCATTAAATTCACTTGACCCAAAGTGACCTAAATAACCCATTTGAACCAAACTCCAATCCAACCCATGCAAAACTTCCTACAATGATTAATGATCATCCTTGATTGATCAATTCTAACCTAATTAGCCTACATGAGGCAAATTGAACCAAACTTTATTCTAAATCAAATTGATTAAAACCAATGATCCCTACCAACCCAAAATTGATCTTTGAACCCAAAACCTAATTGAACCCAAAACCAATTCAATTGACCCATTAAATTCACTTGACCCAAAGTGACCTAAATAACTCATTTGAACCAAACTCCAATCCAACCCAAATTGGATTGAGCCAACCCAAGCAAAACTTCCTACAATGATTATTGATCATCCTTGATTGATCAATTCTAACCTAATTAGCCTACATGAGGAAAATTGAACCAAACTTCATTCTAAATCAAATTGATTAAAACCAATGATCCCTACCAACCCAAAATTGATTATTGAACATGACTTGACCATAAATTGAGCCAAATCAAGTCTAATTAGCTTCTTGACCCATGTTGATCCAATTTGACCTCAAAGGTCAAATTGGACCAAATCTTAATCCAATCTAAATTAATTCAAACTAATGCTTCAAACCCATTACAAATTGATTATTGAACATCATCAAACCCTTGGTTGACCCATTTGACCCATTTAGCCCAAATTGATCTGAAGGTCAAACTAGTCTAAATCAATCCTAAATCTAAATTGATTGAAACCAAAGCCTACAATCATCTAAAAATGATCAATTGAATCGAAATTAACACCTAACCTAAGCCAATTTGGCCAATTTGACCAAATTGGTCAACTTAGCCCATTTGACCCATATGAACCCATATGAGTCAAATTCAAATATAATTCAAATCAAATCAAACAAATTGAACCAAAATATCTCAAATCATCATTTGAACTTGGCTTAACCCATGATTTGACCCAATTTAACCAATTTGTCAACTTAAGCCAACGTTGCCCAATTTGACCTACATGAGTCAAATTGAGCCAAACACAACAAAACCAACTCCAAACCCACTCAAAATTGGCATGACCCATCCTTGGGTCAGCCGAAATAAAACCCAACCTAAATCAAACCTGAATTGACCCATTACTGAGTGGGTAAAGCACTCCACATAAGACAAAATCCATTTTTGGGTGGTCAAACCCCCTCCTTCGCATTTGGCAGTCACTCTTAGCTTAGTTTGAACCCATAGCCCTATGGATAACCTGAGCTAAGGCTGGTTGGGTCAGCCATAGGTTAAAGGATGTGAGCAAACCAACCTCCTCACATTGGCAAACCTAAGAAACCAAGCACACTCCACCTCAGCCATAGCATCCTTCCTCCATTCACTCACCCACTCAAATCGAGCCACATCAACACTTCTTTGATGTCTGACCTGCGGCCGTCACGTCTACCCAAAGGCAATCGACCCATCGATTTGAGAGGAGAGTATACTCTTCCCCATTCAACTTTCACATATATCAAGCCATTCTCAAAGCATGAGAGAGTGGAGATGAGCTTTCTGAGCACTTCCCCGAGCTCCCCGGAGCTTCCCATCCGTGCCAACGCCAAACCTGAAATAGGACAAAGCCTATCTCCGTCTAACTTCACTTCACCTCTATCATTTTTAAATTAACTTCACCGACACCTTCCCCTAGCTTCATCGATCAAGAACGAATCAATTCAAGCACTAAAGACCCATCCAAGACTAACTTTGTTGAGGATTCTAATGACATTTGGTCCACAAAACCACCGACGAGGAGGCGAGGTGCAAGCTTCTAAGTAGGGCTTCCTCTCTTTAAGATGAAGCTACCTCAGTCGATAGACCACAGATCTTGAGCTCCAATGAAGTAAATTCAAGAAAATCATAGAAAATTCAATTTGTATTTAGATTTTGTGAAAAAATCATGATTTCATGCTATTTTCAACACAAGCTCTGGTGAGGTCGGATCGAATGGAGGAGGTTGGACGATGTCCGTCTTTCATCGCTCGGGGGATGAAGGATCATCCGCCGCCCATTCTGCATAATTTAAACAGAGGGCCATGATTAATCCAATTAGACTTATTCAATTTATCCCTATAGGAACCGCAGGATTAATCCCTACCGTTCCATCTGAGATCAGATGGTGGGGATGAAAGCACGTCAATTGCCATGATGGATGATTTAAGTGGCCAATCCCATGGTGCCACATGGAAAACACTGCCATGTCAGCCTCCTACATGGTGCCAACGGGATTAAGGATTAATTAGGCTTTAATATGTGATTAATTGCACTAAAACTTTCTAAAATCATAACTAATTGTAGAAAAATCCAAAAAATATAAATAAATATATTTTGGAAAGGCTAAATAGAGGAGAATTTAATAAAAATAATTTCATTTAATTTTGGATAGTAATTAAGGCTTAATTAGGGTTTGAATGTTTTCTTAATTAGTTTAATTAAGCTTTAATTACTCTATAAATTAATCCCAAACTTGGCATGTTGATTTAATGGGATGACCTCTACCTCTCATTATTTTATTAGGATTTATTGGCTATGTAATTAAGAGAATTTGAAATTCAAACCTTAATTAACCCCACTTAATTAATTTAATAATTATTTAGAGTCCAAAATAGAAAAATTAATTAATTTAACTTATTAATCATTGATTAATGGTGAGATGATGATGGAGAGAGATTATCATCTCTTTTCTAATTACTTTTCTAAATTCATTTCATTAAAGAGAGTTAATTAATGAGATGTTTAATTAAAAGATTAATTAATCAATTAATTATGAAATCAAATCAAACTGAAATGACAATCACATCAGATAATCTAATTTGAAATTAAGGGTTCCACTTTATGTGTTCAATATCATAAAGACCTTTAAGGAAATTATGATTAGCCCATAAGTGTGGAAAAAATCATAAAAGTACTTAATTAGATTCTTTAATCTAATTAATCACTAATCATGAGCCAATTACATTAGGTCCTTTAAGAGGGTTGCAAATTTATTTTCTTCATGTGCATATCATTTGTGGTTCATGATTAAATGATTAATTAAATTAAAGAAGCATAGAAAAGGGTAATTAAATGGATTATTTAATGGTTCAACTTAATCAAATTATAAAAAAACACTTAATTATCCTTTCTAAAATAAATTAAAATTACCAACATGGGAATGGGATGAAAAATAATAAATTATATTTCCTCTTTAAGTTCAATCAAAATCTGAAACCAAAATTAATAAGAAGCTTTGTTTTCCCTTAAAGGATTTCATTTAATTTGATTGTTCTTAGGAATTAGTGTAGTTGAATGAATTATGTAGAGATGTTTGACTATTCCTTTTCAATCACCTTAAATGTTGTATGTCATTGGATATCATGCATTCATATTTTCAAAACCAAATGAAATTTACTTATGTAAATTTGCATGCGTTGGCTTAATCTTATTATATGTGTGGCTATTATCACTAATAAATTCAAAATTATTTTTCAAAGGTTATAAATTGATGATAACATTTGGAGTGATAGTAGTTATGAATACATATAGGATTTTCATGTATTTATAGCTTAAGCATGTGAAGGTAGTGCTTTCTCTCTTATGTTCATATATGGATTTACATATGTTTGAATGATAATAAGTATATAGTCTGGACATTCTGAGAATATGAGGCTTTAAGTATCCCTAAGGAGGTCATTTGATTATCTCACTTCCCAGGTTAACAAAGGCACGTACTTATTTAATCTCATTCCTATGTATATTTGTATTAGAATTTGGATAAAGCTTTACTTTACATGTATAAAGAATTCAACCAAAAATATAATTTTTTGCATGATTTTCTATGGTGTTTATTTTTGGATGAAAGGGGGAGACATCATGCAGATCATATGGAGATCGGGTACGACACTGAGGTATGATGTACTATCTCAAAAGATAGAGGAATCACTCTTCAATGGACCTAATCACCTAATAAAGACTCCTAAGGCATGATGGGTCTTCGAATATACTAGAAATTTTTCCCCTACTTTATATGGATGAATAAAGTAGGGTTTATATTAAATTGAGTTCTTAAGTTCCCTATGGAAGAAAACCTCTATAGTTAATTACAACCTAGGGATTGAAATTTATTAAGAATACTCTTGATTAAAGTAGATAATTATCATCTCCAAAGATTTCAAGGTTAGACTATCAAAGGATTCATTATGTTTAGAAAATCAATTGAGAAAGTTCAAGGAGAAGACTTATTTTTAGAATCTAAAGAGAGGAAGTAGGAAATGCTCATGATACTAGGAGGCCTAGTGCGTATTCCAATCTATCCTATGCTTGAAATTTATATATTTGAAAGTGAAGAGATTTATTTATTTGAGTTAAATTTTATTAGATTGCTAGGGCTTTTAATCCGCAACACAAGATTGTGGAGATGCCTAAGAGGTAAGGATTTATGCTTGCAGCCTGAAGGAAATAGCTGTCTCAAATCCTAAATCTAGAGAGCTTTATTATGAGCTAAAGCATGATATAAATCAAAGCGGCAGTTGGACATAAGGGTTTATCTCCACTAGAGAGAGTGAACCCGTCTGACTTATGGACTTACAACCACTTGGAGTAGCCTCCAGCTAACTCATCCTATGATTTTAAAACCATGTAGTTCAATCTTATGAATTATAAGATAGCTAAAGTAGTTATTTAATTGAAAAGAGACTAAAGTCTTAAACTCACTCCCTAAAAGACTATAGCATGAGTGGTATGAGCATATGACTTAATCTATAAATGTAAAATCTTTTCAAGTTAATTTTTCATTTTTTGAAACATCACTTAGACAAAAGCTTTGGGGTTTTTGTATGATTAAATGCATGATGAAGTAGATTATTGGCCAAATCAAAAGAGAGATGGTGAAGCTCCATCGTTAGGGGTTGCTAGATTATTGGCCAAATCAAAAGAGAGATGGTGAAGCTCCATCATTAGGGGTTGCTCTCATAGGTCAAGCGGTCCCTATAGTGTAAGGATGGAGCCTCTTATTTTTGTAGAAGTGACTCAAGATGATATGCATGATGCAAGACATACTATCATACAACTAATGGGTTGCTAAATCTTTTAATTATCTTATTTATGTCCTAAGCTTTATGGTGAGATTATGAGTTATTTAAAATTTAGTTTTGAGTGATTGGTTAGGTAGAAATTTTATTTTTATTCTGAGAGCCTACCATATCCAGGCCACACATTAAGGCATCATTCATAAAAAACTATGAAAAAGCATTCCATTTCTACTAAAAAATTTAAACAAATCATTAATTAATTTTATAAACTACTGCAAAAAATAAGAGGTAGGTGCGGTCGGGTTCCACCGTACAACCTGAAGAAGAAAAGATGGGTAGCCTAGCTCTACCCTTATACAACCTAGAATATGAAAGAATACTTACAATTAGAATGACTACATGTTATGGGGATCTTCATTCTTCACTCTTCCATCTTCCTCCTTTCTCTTGATTTGGTTTGCTCTTTCTTTGACTTGGATGGTGCTTACTTCAAAGGCATCACAGGGCACCCGGATAAAGCCTTCGCCGTTGCTCATCCTAAATAGAACTAATCCTAATTCCTATTAAAAAATTACATTCATATAGAAAAAATAAATCTAACTACTCCTATAAAATAGTGGTTAGCTAAACATACATACAATCCCAAGAAATTATATGTATAACTTGGACTTAACACCCTGCACATGGGTAACCAAGCCCACTTGTCCTAACTTAGATTATGCTTAGGGGTTTAAGAAACCTACAAAGAGAGCATTTATATTTATTTTTAAGCATCCCCTTAAGCACGATCCCTTGCAAAAAACATGATTAGGCTAAGAGTGGTCTAACATCTAGTCTATGAAGCATACACCCTAACATCCAATTTAAAATAATACATCATAAAATAAAACATACATCACATCATGCACCGTCCTAACAGAGATCTAGAAGTGGTGACTTAATTCTAATGTGTGTGTTAAGGTCTTGTGTGGTATGTCTTAACTAAGCATTAGAGTTATATTTTGCTAAATTTGGGAATGTTTAACTTCACATAAGGGTTGGTTTCACTTGAAGTTGTTTAATTGATTTTCAAATTTTAGTTTGTATTTTTATTTTGTTTCATATGATTTACACTTAACAACTAAGTGTTGTAAAGAGAAGGAAGATGATTACCCTCTTCCATCCCTACCTTAAGCCACTTTCTAAAGCATATTAATTTGATTTAGTTTTCTTTAGTGAATGGCTTATTAAATAATTTTTAATTATTCCTAAGTTTAGGTTAACTTTAAATGATCTTATCAAATATGAAAGGCTTCGTAAGATTAATCTAATTGAATTATTTTCACATGAAGTATACTAAGTCATGTTTTTCCCTCACATGTAACATGCATATGATTTAATACTTAGCATATCCATACATACAACATGTCTTAGCACACTTGAATGATGACTGTATGTGTATGTTTGAAGTTTATGTTTCATTCAATTAAATTATTTGATGTATATCAATTTAAAGCTTTATCCAAATTCTTAAACAAAAATACATAGGGATGAAATTAAATAGGTACGTGTCATTGTTAACAAGGGAAGTGAGGTAATCAAATGACCTCCTTGGGGCTAGCTAAAGCCTCGTATTCCTGGAATGTCCAGACTATATACCCATTTTCATTCACACATGTAAATTTGCATACATGAACATAGGAAAGAAAGCTCCAAATCGCATGATTAAATAATTCAACCACTTGAACAATTATGGATGCATGTATTTTTAATTGAAAAGGGGATTTCCATTATTTAATCACATATACATACACATGTATAAAGACATAAATAAGTACGTGCCATTGTTAACCACGGAAGTGAAGTAATCAAATGACCTCCTTGGTGCTAGCTAAAGCCTCATATTCTTGAGATGTCAAGACTATATACTTTCTTGCTTAGATACATATGAATGTATGCACAATTAAGAGAATTAAAATAATGCAAATGTTATATTTTTCTTTAATTGAATTGTTTATGTATATGAATTAAAGGTCTATCTAAATTCTAATATCAAAATACATAAGAATGAAATCAAATGAGTACGTGCCTTTGTAAACAAGGGAAGTGAGGTATTCAAATGACCTCCTTGGGGCTTGCTAAAGCCTCGTATTCTCGGGATGTTCAGATTATATACTCACTACCATTCAAACTTATGAAAATTAACAAATGAATAAAAGAAAGAAGACTTCACTTTTTATACTTAAGTTATAAGCACATACACCTCCTCTGTATTTGTAACTATCATCACAACATATATTGTTTTCCCTTTATAAACTTTAAAAAAATATATTTGGATTTAATAGTGATAATAGCCACACATATGATGAGTTAATCCAACACATACAAGCTTTACATAAAGGAATTTCATTTGATTTAATTACTTTTAAAAGGCATGAATGCATGAAATCAAATGACATACAATATTTAATGTACTTAGAAAGAAATGAGTAAACATAACCACATGATTTAATTTAATCACATTAAGCCCTAAGGACATTCACATTAAATAAAACTATTTAAGGAAAACCAAAGTTCATTATTGATTTATGATTTGGGATTTTGGTTAATTTTAAAGAGGAGAAGAATTACTTGCTATTTCAATCCCATTCCCATGTTGGTACACTTAATTGGTTTAAGAAAAGGTAATTAAGTGAATTTAATGAATTAATTAAGTTGGATCTTTAATTAAATTAATTAATTACCCTTATGTGTGTTTCTTCAATTTTATTAACCACTTAATTATGAGCCACAAATGATATGAATATGCGAGGAAATAAAATTGCAATGCTCCTGCAAGGACCTAATGCAAATGGCTTATGATTAAGAGTTAATTAAATTAAAGAACCTAATTAAGTATTTTTATGATTTTCTCACACTTATGGGCTAATCATAATTTTCTTAATGGGTCTTTATGTTATTAAACACATAAAGAGGAACCCTTAATTTCATTGTTAATTATATGATGTGATTATGATTTTGATTTGATTAATTAAGCCACTTAATTAACTAATTAATCTCTTAATTAATGTCATTTTAATTGATTTTCCTTTTGAGAGAAATGGGCTTTGGAAAAGAGGTTAGAAAGGAGGTTCTAACCCCATTCCCCTTGCCCATTCACTATTCAATAGTGATTAGTGCACTTAATTAATTAATTTTTACTATTTGAGAGGTTAATTAATCAAATAAATTAGTTAAGAGAGTGACTCGGGCTTAAATAGTCAATTCCCCTAATTAACCAAGTAATAAATCCCAAGAAAATTATAGAAGGTAGAGTTCATCCCATTAAACTAACACACAAAGTTTGGGAACAATTACTCAAATAATTATAGGGTAATTAAGCTAATTAAATTTGTAATTAAATCTTAATTAAGCCTTAATCACTATTCAAATTTAATTGGAATTAATTTTCAATGATTCTCCTCTAAAATACCTTCTAAACAAATATTTATTTATATTTTTTTAGATCTTTCTATAATCTGTTATAAATTTTCAAAAATTTGGCCATTAAAACTAATTAATTAATCCCATAAGCCATGCGACACCGACGTGGCACGCTTTAAAAGTGGCACCACAGGATTGGTTACTTAAAGTAGTTTGATGTGGCACTTATATGGTGGAGGAGGATGCACTTCCTTATCTGCCATTCGATCTAATATTGGATGGCCAGGATTAACCCCATAATTTTAATAGGATTAAATTGGACTTTATCTAGTGAATAATCACAACCATCCGTTTCGATCACGCATAATGGATGTTATGTGATCCATCATCTCCCAAGCAATGAGAGATGGATGTCATACACCTTCCTTCGCTCAATTCGAGCTCACCTAAGCTCGAAATGATTCAGGATTCAACCCACACCTTCACGAAGTAGATTTAAAGGGATCTACTAGTTGGATTTGTGCGACATACAACTTTTCTTCAAAAATGCCCAAATTTTTTTCACCAAAAGCTCAGTTTAATGGAATTACCTTGCCGGAGCTCAAGACTGACGGCCCAATGCTTAAGGTAGCTTTGTTTAGTAGATACGATGTCGTGTTGAGCAGCACACATCCTGATTCCTCATTGTTTGCTCGGAAGGCCATAGACTATCACTGTGCAAGCTGATGTTGATCAAAATCACACCTCAGGTGGTCAGAGGGCTCGGGAGTTGATTCATTCTTGCTTGAAGGAGGCTGGGGAAGGTGTGTGTGAAGGGAATTTGAGTTTGGTAGAGAATTGGGAGAGTTGGATCGAAAATGGGGTTGCCCTATTTTGGAACGGTGAGCTCTGATGTTGGGACAACTTGGGTGCTTGAGGAGAGCTCTAGGGATTTCAAAATGGTCTCTAGAAGCTCTCTAAGTGTGAATGGTGTCATTTTGGATTGAAATGACGGGGGTATATCCCCCCTCCCTTAGATCATATGGATGGGATCCAATCCCTATTATTGGTTGGTTAGCCACTATCATGATATCGAAGAGGTCGATGTCAACTCCATGTGGCTCAGTTTGGTTGGTGGGATGCTTAGTTGGTAGCTCAAGGCTGCCTTAAGGTTGGGTTCCATTAGGCTTCGGCTAGTGTGGGGAGGTGAGTTAACTCACCTCCCCTTGGTCCATGGCTGACCTAGCCCACTTAGGTCGGGCTAGGTGGGTAGGTCAGGTCCTCATTTAGGTCTTGGATGGCTGCCACATGGGAAAAAGGGGAGTTTACTTGCCAATTTTGGGTTTAATCCCACGTGGGGAGGAAAATCCAATGGGTAAGGCTTTGGATTGGAGCCAACTTGGGTTGGGCTAGTTTGGCACTGACTAAAGGTAAGTTTATGATGGGTTATATTAGGTCTCATTGGGTTTGGTCTTGGTTTAAGTGGGTTTGGCTCAATTTGACCCTTATAGGTCAAATTGGGCTAGGTTGGGTTAGTTGACCAATTGGTCAAATTTGGTCAAACTAAGGGTCAAGCCATGTTCAAATGAGTATTTGGGATGTTTTGGTTCAATTGGTTTGAGTCAATTTGGCTTGGAATTGATTTTGGCTCATTTTAAGTCACATGAGTCAAATGGGTCAAGTTGACCAATTTGACCAACTTGCCCAAATTGGCTTGGGTTAGGGGTTGATTCTTCTTCAATTGGTTAATTGAAGATGGTTATAGGCTTTGTTTGAATTAATTTAAATTTTATTTATATTTAGGCTAAATTAACCTTTAGGTCAATTTGAGCTAAATCAATCAATTAGGTTTAATTATGGCTTTAGTCAAGTTCAGTAATCAATTTGGATTAAACTTAAGCCATTGGTTGTAATCAATTTGGGTTAGATCATGATTTGACCTAATTTAATCTTTTAGGTCAAATTGGGTCAACTTGGGTCAAAGGGCCAATTGGGTTAGGTTTGGCTCAATTGATGGTGAAGTCATGTTCAATCATTGATCATAGGTTGGTGTAAATTAATGATTTCAATTAATTTGGCTTGGGTTGAGATTTTTCTAGTTTGTAGGTTAAGTGGGTTGACTTGGTCAAATGACCAAGTTGACTTGGTTTCACCCAATTGGTAACAATTGGTCAATCAAGGATGATTGATGATCATCATAGAATGTTTTGGTAGGTTTGGTTCAATCCAATTTAAGTAGGATTGGAATTTGGTTCAAATTGGTTAAATTGATCATTTTGGGTCAAGTGGACCAATTGGGTTTAGTTGAGTAGATTTTGGGTTGAATTAGTTTAGTTGGATTTATATATGGATTTAGGATTGATTTTTAGCTTTGATTATAATTGATTTGGGTTAAAATAGATTTTGGTCCATTTGGATATTTCAAGTCAAATGGGTTAGGTTCGGTATGATTTGATTGAATTGATTTTGGCATGATGATTGTAGATTTCATTTATATTTGGGATGATGATTTAAGAAATAATTGATTCATGAGAAAATCAATTAAACTTGATTTAGTTTGAAAGGAATTTTGGCTAAGTCCATGGGATTGAATTATGTGGCTTAGGATAGGTCTAGCATGGTTTGGAATTTGGTTTAGGACATGTGAATGTAGATTTCATTTATTTTTGGGAAGATGATTGAGGAAATAGTTGGCTCATGAGAAAATCAATTGAAATTGATTTGAATTGAAGGGGATGTTGGCTAAGTCTATAGAATCAAATCATATGGCTTAGGATAGGTTTGAATTTGATTTAGATTTTAGTTGATTTGATTGTATATTTGTTTTAGGACATGTGAATGTAATTTTTATTTATATTTGAAAAGATGATAGAAGAAATAGTTGATTCATGAGAAAATTAAATGAATTTGATTTTGTTTGTATGGAATTTTGGCTAAGTCCATGGGATTAAATTATATGGCTCAGGATAGGTCTGGCTTGGTTTAGGATTTTGGACATGTGAATGTAAGTTTTATTTATATTTGGGAAAATGATTAGAGAAATAATTGATTCATGAGAAAATCAATTGAAATTGATTTGAATTAAACAAGATTTTGGCTAAGTCCATAGGATCAAATCATATGTCTTAGAATAGGTTTCAATTTGGTTTGTACTTTGGTTTAGGATATTTGAATGTAGGTTTCATTTATAATTGGGAAGATAATTAAAGAAATAATTGATTCATGAGAAAATCAATTGAAATCAATTTGAATTGATGAACATTTTGGCTAAGTCCATGGGATCACATCATATGGCTTAGAATATGTTTGGTTTGGATTGATTTTGGTTTAGTTGATTTGATTGTATATTTGATATGGATTGATTAGAGAGTTGAATTGACTTTGAGATTTGGTTCGAATTTGTCTTGGATAAGTCCATAGAATTGAATTATATGGCTTATGATAGGTTTGAATTTGATTTGAATTTGGCTTATAGATTTCAATCATTTAGTTTGAAATATTGAGTTTGGAATTGGTATGTGAATTTGGATGAATTGAATTTGAGGTTTGGTTTAGGCTAAAGAGGTAGACATAGATTGGGTTTAAGCTATAGGATAGGTAAATCTACCTAAGTCATAAGGCATAGCTTAATCTTATGATCAACCCTTCTAAGTCTTTAGGCTTAGCTTAAGTGTTCACCTAATTGCTAGAAGTGTCTTATGACTATGGAGAATCTAGTGTTTGGAAGACTCCTAAATCTAAGAAGCGGAGACTGAATCCTCACTCCAAAAGTGAGGTCAACAAAAGGACCCCACAAAGGCGTAATGGCATAAGGCACCACACACGCATTGACCGAGGTGATCAACAATATCTGAAAGATTGCAAGCGCTAATGGAAATGATCTCTGCTTAAACTCGAGGGATAGATAGAATCATGATCTTATTGCAATGCAACTCACCTCATGCCAACAACATAAGAGAGAAATTCACTAGGGGTTGAGATTTATTGAATTTTTTTGGTAGGCATTCGCTAGGATGAAGATTTGATTTAATTTGTTTTAATTTGTTTGATTTGATTTATAGAGGGGAGATCCACTGGGGATACAAGTTTGAGTTTGATTTGATTTAGTTTATGTTTGATTCGGGGGCATATTCATTGAGGATATAAGCTTGAATCCATTGGGGATCAAGACTGGATTTACTGGATGTAATTTTTTTAAAGTTCTACATATCCGCTAGGGATATGGGCCTGAATCCATTGGGGATCAAGACTAGGTTTAATTTGTTTTAATTGGTGATGGCTCCACTAGATAGAGTTGTTTTGAATTTGTTTTGTTTGTTTGATTAGTTTGTATGATTTTAGCTCCACTAGTATGATTGATTGATTTAATTTGGATTTAATTATCGGCCATGATGGACCCACTGAGAAGGGGCTATAACTTCCTTAACCTATCTAAGATTTATAAACCCAAAGGGGCAGTATACTGGTTGTGGGGTAAGACTAACCAACCTAAGGGTTGTCTTTCAGTGTGCAATGACCATGCTAGGAAGAAAGTGTAGCAGATTTACATATTCCAAAGTAGGAAACAATCACTGGGGTGACCTATTGGTAGCACAATAAATTGAACCCAACCTAAAATGACTACCGAGTGAGTGTTGCTGGGGACTTACAACAACTTGAGAGTAGTCATGACTAATTTGATTTTAATTTTATTTAATTTTGATATCATTTGTTTGAATTGATTTAGTTTGATTTAATTCATGGAACCTGTAGGTGTGTGATGGATCCACTGAGAAGGGGTTATGTCAGCCTGGACCTGTCTCAGATTTATCGATCCAAAGGAGTAGTCTACCAGCCAAAGGGTGAGACTAATAAACCTAAGGGTTGCCTTTTGCTATGCAACAACCATGCTAGGAAGAAAGCATAATAGACTTACATCTTCCAAAGTGGGGAACAACCGCTGGGGTGACCTGTTGGTAGCATAATAAATCAAACTTGACTTAGGGTGACTACTGAGTGAGTGCTGCTGGGAGCTTATGTCAACTCAAGTGTAGTCAAGCAATTCCTATAGGTGTCTTGCTGACAATACCCTAAAGATAAGATGTCTTCTTAGGAAAAGGTACTGTTGGGGGTGTCCTTCTAATCCACAAGCGAATATATATTATGTTAGTTTATATGTTTGCGTGGACCTTGTTGGTGTGCGAGGGACCACACTGTGAAGGGGTTATGTCAGCCATGACCTATCTCAGATTTACTAGACCAAGGGAGAATCTGCACATCCATAGTACGGATTCTCCAACCATAGGGGTGATTACTATGAAAGGGGAACTATCCAATCCAGTAGTAACCCGGGTAGTGTCTAGATAGGGTCGCAAGGACATGATCCAAATAGAGTGTCCACAGAGGAGGTGCTGCTATGGGCATTATCCTGATCCCTAAAAAGAAAGCCTACAGGTGTACGGTGGCCAACTCAAGGAGAACATTTAGCAAACTTATATCTGTCATGAGTGGTGTATCCACCAAGTGGGTCACTATCAGTATAGCAAACATTAACAAACCTAAGGTGTGTCTGTCGGTGTGCAATAATCAATCTAAGAAGAAGGCGTAACAGACTTACATCTTCATAGACAAAAATGATTACCAGGATAGTCTGTCGTCGGCGAGACAGATGCTATCTGACCTAGGGAAACTACTAAGTGGGGAGTCTCGAGGAAGGACTGGAACCAGACTTGGTCTGGAGGGAAGGACCTGATAAGGGACTTATCTTGAACCTTAAGTATACTTGACCCAGTCAGTGCACGAAGGCTAGTCAAAGAAGAAAGCACAGCAGATTTAAATCTTTTTAAATGAAGCCATCAAGAGGTAGCTTACCGGTTGTGCAGTAAGGCCTACTATACTAACAAGGAACTCATCGGTGTGCAGCGGTTAAGCCAGGAAGAAAGCGTGGGAGACTTACATCCACCTAAGTAAGAAGACCACTGGGGTGGCACACTAGCTAAGTAGTGGATTGACCCGACCTAGAGCAGCTACTGAGTGACTATCGTTGGGGGCATTATCTCAACTCAAAGTAGCCCGAGAAAAAAGATATGTGTTTATTTTATGTTTTATATGTAATTTATGTTTGTGTTGTGTTGATGAAGGATAGGATGCCACTAGAGTTTCTTACACCAACCCTAAACATATCATGGCAGATTCATAGACAGAAATGCTTTCAATTTGAAGAGATTGAATTTGAAATGAAATTCTCATTGATGATAATTATTATCAAACATAGTTTTATGGGTAATATTTCTTTAGGTAGAGCCCATTGACTGGAAGCATTAGGCACTTTGGTGAATTATTTTTATTCTTTATCTACCTTTCTGAGAGAAAAATAAATGAAGAACAAAAATAACAAACACTTTCTTGTGTTGTACACCACGCAGATTCCCAGATGTTTTTATTAGGGTGATCGGGTACAGCATTGAGGAATGATGTACTATCTCGAGAGACAGAAGTCACCATCCTACAATGGACCTAATCACCATAATAAGGACTCCTAGAGACTATGAGTCTTTGGATGTACCAGAGATTCTTCCCCTACTTTATATGGAAAAGGAAATCAGGGTTTATTTTAAATCAGGTTAATTTTTTCATATTTTCTCATTTTCTATTTTATTTGACACTGATTGTAATTTGAAACAAAATAAATTTGAGATATTATAAATGTATTTGAAGTTTCAATAAATAATACATAAATTATCTGTATAAAATAATGATATATAACACTGATCGAAGGTAGAATGATAAACTAGTGCCGAGCATGCCAATACTATATATATATATATATATATATATATATATATATATATATATATATATATATATATATATATATATATATATATATATATATATATATATATATATATATATACATTCAAGATAATTGATATAATTTTAATTAAAATTTTCTATTAAATAAATAAAAAAATAACTTAAAATATATTTTTAAGCAAAATTAATTATTAAAGATAATTTTAATTACCATTCTAAAAAAACTAAAATAACTTTTAATCTATAATTTTTTGATTCTTATCATACTGATAACACATGTTTAATATACATGTCATTAATTTATTTATTATTTTTTAATAGGATACTTTTATGGCATATTAATTTATGCATATACTTTGATATAAAATCATGTGTCATTTTTCAATATATATATAATGTGAATTTAAAAATATTGAAATATAAGATGTGAGAATTAAATATTAAATTAAATAATTATATTCCAATTATATCATATTTTAAATTCAAAATTACATAATATGATGAGTAATTTTAAATTGTATTTGAATTTAATTTTATTAACAACTACCTTCTAGTTCAATATAAAGATATCTAATCATCTTTGCTCAATCATATTGACAATCATATAAAAGGATTGACCATTTACCAATAGTCTCACATGCCCATAGACCTTACAATTGTTGAGCATATGTTAACTTTTCCACATACACTCACTTCATAATGATCTCATAGTGCAGAATGTCTTTATTGGTAGTCACATAATTTAGTTGGTCATTAGTCTCAATCATTACTTTCAATCATAATTAAGTTGTTCTAATCTTCTTAAATTGATGAATTTTTCATTACGTGGGTATAATCATACTAGTCTAGTATATATCCGTGATCAACTTAGGATTGATTGGCCCAATTCTTATCAACCTTCTCAACTATCCTGACATGTCATAAAAAAGATCGACTAAAAAACTCAAGTTAAAATTTTCATTATTTATAAATTAATTATTATATAATTTTATTTTGTTTAATTCATGAGAATATGACTGAATGATACTTGATTATATCAAATCAGATGCAATAATAAACCATTAATCCCATTCACATACATAATGCTACAAACTGAAAGTAGAAAGGAGAAGCACAACATATTTATGTGGAACAAATCGGTTCAGGAAGCACAAGCACCAGCTTAAAAGCTACAAAAAGTATTGTTACAAAGCGATGTCAATGTCTCCTAACTTATTCATTTTGACATCATCATTATTACATCTATTTATTGCTCTAAATGAACCTTCATCAAGCACACAGGATAATAGGCTAATAAAGTAATGGCCACCCTATTTATGGGCATTTAAGTGATTTAGCTCCTCTCTATGCTCTCTTGTAGTTGCTCGCACAACATCTCAAAATTAATCCATATCATTTAATTCTGATCAGTTTCAAAAGCTTCAAGATTATCTAGATTTGTTAGAAATTTTAAAGAGCATAACAGAGAACAAGTTTAGAAGTCTTGGTTCAATCATCAATTTGTTTTCATTATTTTTTTTTCTTTCAGTCCACACTTTCTATCACAAAGCTTCTATTGACCTTCTCTTGCCTCTTCCGGTTGTTTTTTTTACCAAAATAAATTATATTGTCATTTTGAATTAATGAACATTAAATAAGAATTTTGAAATGAAGGAAAAAAATAAATCATCAAAAAAACTCATTGCCAAATGAAACTTAATTGTATCAAATCATATACGTGGTAGTCAACCAACGGTGCGATTTGATTGGAGGAATTTAAAATTTAAAACAGTATTAATCATGATGAACCGATCATAAGGTCAGTCCGATCACCCGAAAAAATCAAATTCACATTAAAGTGGAGTAAACGAGAGAGAACTGCTTGGTAGTTATACTCTTATTACAAATTATATTTTATAATACCTTATATGTTGCATATCAACTCTGCATCACTATTTATATTTCGTCGTCTCTTTCTCAAACCCAATTGTTGGGAATTATTTTGCATATTCTTCAACCTCATGAGGAAGCTTAGAAATCTCTGATTGGATGTTGGCTGAATGGTGGCAATAAAATCCTTAAGCTTTCTTCCTTGAGTTAAAGGGCAATTATCGATATAATGACTCATTCATAAATTAATATTCTCAAAGTTTAGAAAAGGAAATTGGACCTTTAGTTCAGAGCTTAGTAGTACCTGTTGTTTCAGCCTTGACTTTCAGAGATAATTTCGCAGCAGCGTCAAAAAAGTCTGTGACTCTGACGTAGGCTTCCTCAAAGAATCCCTTAGATGTGAGTGTTGGTGTGCCTGTGTTAAGTAAAAGAAACTCATCAAGGAATCTCTTTAGTCTTATAGAAATGATTGTAATGACTTAATTATGATTATAATCGACATTAAAGTATGTACAGTCTAAGAACAGACAACTAATTGATATCATGCATTAAAATGTTTCCCTGTAATGATATACATCATCAGCTTAGTGTACCCTTCAGTTGACTGATTGATTGTTGAGCTTGAATTAAATTCCTAGAATAGATATCATATTAGTTAATGATATGCAACAGCATGACTGACGGGTTTTTTGTGCATACCTCTGAAACCCACTCTGACATAATAGAAAAATGTGTTGCAATGGGTGACTCTACATGTTCTCCACCCCTCTCAGATTGTTCTTTGGTCTCTGTAACAACAAAAATAGGATGGTTTAAAGTTTAAAAGCAATATTAAAATACTATAACTTCAGAGCAAAATAGAAAATTACTCTTGCTTTCTTGGTTCTCTCCCAATATCCTTTAAGCCTTGTAATTGAAACACCCTTTGGCCTCTGCTTAACTAGATCCTTTAAAATGTCATTTCCTTTATCTGTTGTGGTTGACTTCTTTAGCTGTTCTGTCAGTTGGAGGTGAATTCCCACATAATATAGAGTCAACATTATCAGATAGTTTTTTAAGGATCCAAGCATATACTCTCAGCTATCTTATTACCTTGTGCCCTTGTGCTTATTTGATATGCATATCGACTGATGTGATTCTGAAAAATAATGTCAGTTTCATTTCCATCATTATCTTGCACATCTTTTAAGTTCTTGTAAGCACTGTCAAAGTAGATATCCCTCTTTGCTCTGGTAGACCATCACATGAGAAGATACTTATCTGGAATGCGCATACAATATCTTCCTAACTAAGAACTCGGATGTAGTGGGCACAAAGAAATCCCATCATTTCAAATTTTTTACAACTACAAGTTACATTTAGGCATGTCTTGTCAAAATAGATGGTCCATATTTTGGAAGCATATTTATTCTCTAAGTTTCTCACCAAATACTCCATGGGATTGTCATCTGATACATTTTCGCTAATCCTCCAACTCCATGGAAAAATTCTTTCTCAAATATTGTATAAAGCTTTCTTGTATAAAACATAGTGACTTATTTTAGAATTGGACTGGTCTTAACAACAGGAACAATTGATGACTGGTTGCACTTAAAATCTTCATCATATTCATTCCGGTGCAATGTGTCCATAACCTTCTCCAATCCTAAGAAATAATCTGTGATTGAACTTGTTGGTTTAGAGATTCCATGACATACATTATTCGTGGACTGATTATATTGCGTTGACAAGATTCTCATAAAGAATGAGTCTTTGTAGAAAATGGTGGATCACTTGCATCTAATTTTATAAAGCTCAGACAACCAAGCATGATCATGCAAATTACCTCCATCTAGCATGGTAGACCAAGCTTGCTCGAACTCTTCTTGTGAGTCACACTTGCTCATGCATGTATATAATAGACTTTGTACTGTCTTATTACTATTAAAGTAATGTACCTTCAAAGGAGCTTTCTTCCAAATATGTCATTGGCACAATCTATGATGAGTATGTGGTAATGTAATTTCGATAGCTCTCGCCATTGCCTGATCTTGATCAGTAAATATTGTTATAGGATGTCTGTCACTCATTAACCGGAGAAATGTTTTGAATAGCCATATGAATGACTCAATTGTCTCTTCTAATAGAAAGACTACTCCAAATAAGATATTTTCTAGTGATGATTCACTCCAACAAAAGGGCACAGACAAGATTATATTTATTGACTTGATAGGTTGTATCAAAAATTATGACATCCCCAAAATAATCATATTTTATCCTTGACATGTCATTGCTCCAAAAAAAAATAACCAAGCAATCTGACTCATCAACTTGGACATCCCATGCAAACATCCCATCCTCCACTTGTCTTTCTTGAACAGTTGTATTAATGTATTACTATCACCATTCGTAATCCTCGATCCTCTCTCTTTTTGGATGAAATTGAAAGCATCTCTTTTCGTGAAGCCAATATTCTCCACGCCTCGAACTTCCTCACTTAGATAGCTAAAGCGCGCTCATTGTCTTCAACAGTAACCTCTCATCATATTTATATGGTCTGCGATTTTTCCAATAAATGATTATGCCTTTCTATATATTTTTTAACCTTCCAATTCCCATATAAATCAATAAAAAATCTAATCATGGTTGGATAACTACTCCTTGTATCTATTTTCTAGAATTTTACCGGCTTTAGATTGTGACTTTCTTCCTACTTTTGCACATAAAAAATCCTTTGATTTCAATTTCTTAGTTTGTCTAATAACTAGTATGATCCTTCCTACACAACCTAGTTTGATGTGCATAATCACAAGTGATAAATACATACCGCTTTCATTATGAACAGTGGTGCCAAGGAGTTTCCCCAAATTTGGATCATTAGGCATCACGACTTCATCATCGCACCACTCATTTATCACAAAAATAAATATGTCACATGCAAAATAGCTCCAATATATGAGAAAATGGAGTGTACTCTCATGAGAGTACAGGGAGTACACATGGAAATCTGCCCCCAAAACCAACCAATCAGCCTCCAAATTATTTCTAATAGAATCTATTAAACATATTCTCTCCAAACATGCCAAAAGAGCTGAAAAATTTTGAAAAAATATGGTGTACTCTCATGAGAGTACAGAGAGTACACATGCAAATCGCTCCAAATTCTAATTAAATGGAATCTATTAAACATATTCTCTCCAAATAGGCCACAAAATCAGGAAAAAATATGAAATTTGTCTATACTCTCATGAGAGTATAGAGAGTACACATGCAAATCTACCCCCCAAAATTAACCAATCAGCCTCCAAATTATTTCTAATAGAATCTATTAAACATATTCTCTCCAAAGAGGCCAAAGAGCTGAAAAAATGAGAAAATGGGGTGTACTCTCATGAGAGTACAAAGAGTACACATGCAAATCTATCCCCAATACCAACCAATCAACCTCCAAATTGCTTCTAATGGAATCTATTAAACATATTCTCTTGAGACAGGCCAAAAGAGCTGAAAAAAAATGAGAAAATTGGGTGTACTCTCATGAGAGTACAGAGAGTACACATACAAATCTGCACCCAAAATTGACCAATCAGCCTCCAAATTACTTCTAATGGAATCTATTAAACAAATTCTCTCCAAACATTCTACAAAATCAAAAAAAAAAGAGAAAATAGGGTGTACTCTCATGAGAGTACAGAGAATACACATGCAAATCTGCCCCAAAAATCGATCAATCAGCCTCCAAATTGCTTCTAATGGAACCTATTAAACATATTCTCTCCAAACATGCCAAAAGAGCTGAAAAAAATGAGAAAATAATCTGTACTCTCATGAGAGTACAGAGAGTACACATACAAATCTGCCTCCAAAACCAACCAATCAGCCTCCAAATTGCTTCAAATGGAATGTAATAAACATATTCTCTCCAAACAGGCCAAAGAAACTCAAAGAAACGTGAAAATGCTCTGTATTCTCATGAGAGTACGAATGCAAATCTCTCCTAAAAGCCAACCAATTAGCCACCAAATTACTTCTAATGGATTCTAATAAACATAGTCTCTCCAAACAAGCCAAAAAATCAGGAAAAAAAAATGAAATTACATTGTATTCTCAAGAGAGTATGGAGAGTACACATGCAAATCTACCCCCAAAACCAACCAATCAGCCTCCAAATTACTTTTAATGAAATCTATTAAACATAGCCTCTCCAAATAGGCCATAAAATCAAGAAAAAAAATATGAAATTAGTCTATACTCTCATGAGAGTATGGAGAACACACATGCAAATCTACCCCCTAAACCAACCAATCAGCCTCCAAATTGCTTCTAATAAAATTGATTAAACATATTCTCTCCAAACAGATAACAAAATGAGGAAAAAATAAGAAAATGGGGTGTACTCTCATGAGAGTACAAAGAGTACTCATACAAATCTGCCTCCAAATTGCTTCAAATAGAATCTATTAAATATATTCTCTCCAAACAAGCCAAAAAATCTAAAACAAAATGATAAAATGGGGTGTACTCTCATGAGAATACATAGAGTACAGATGAAAAACACCCCTAGAAATCAAACAATCAACCTTTAAATTGCTTCTAATAGAATCTATTAAACATATTCTCTCTACACAGGCCAAAAGAGCTGGAAAAAAATGAGAAAATAATCTGTACTCTCATGCAAGTATAGATAGTACACATACAAATCTATCCCCAATATCAACCAATCAGTCTCTAGTTTGCTTCTAATACAATGTAATAAACATATTCTCTCCAAAGAGGCCAAAAGAGCTGAAAAATATGAAAAATGGGTGTGCTCTCATGAGAGTACAGAGAGTACACATGCAAATCTGCCCCTAAAATTGACCAATGAGCCTCTAAATTATTTCTAATAAAATTTATTAAACATATTCTCAACAAACAGGCCACAAAATCAGAAAAAAATATGAAATTGGTATATACTCTCATGAGAGTACATAGAGTACACATGCAAATATACCCCAAAACTGACCAATCAGCCTCCAAATTACTTCTAATGAAATATATTAAACATATTCTCTCCAAACAGGCCAAAAGTGCTAAAAAAATATGAGAAAATGGAGTGTACTCTCATGAGAGTACAGAGAGTACACATGCAAATCGCCTCAATACCAACCAATCAACCTCCAAATTGCTTCTAATAGAATTTATTAAACATATTCTTTCCAAATAGGCCAAAAGAACTGAAAAAATATGATAAAATGGGGTATACTCTCATGATCATTTGATGGTAATTTCTTGATACCCTCTTAGCCTCTCTAAGCTATGGCTTTCCTCTCTGTGTTGCTGCTTATCTCCTACTATTTTGCTATTTGGGTGGTGGTTTTTCTGTTGGATTTGTCTTGCTAGTGCTCTAGAGATAGCCGTGGGTTGTTGTTTTTCCTTTGGGATTGTTTTGCTCGATTGTGTTGTTCCCCCTATTTATGCTAACTGCCCCTTTTTCATTTTTCTCTTCCTATTGGTGGTGGCTTCGGTGGAGTTATTTCTTTGTTTATTTTAGCTTGGCCACTGATCTTGTTGTAACGTCTAGGATGTTGGCTTTAACTGATTGGTTTGTTGTGGGTTTTGGTTGGTGGGTTGGCTGCTGGCTGACTGCTAGCTGGTTGTTTTTCTCTGTTTGTTTGGAGCAGGAACTGGATCACAATGGACTATTTTGCTTTGGATGGTTACTTATATCATGTATGCTGGCTATGATGGCCTTGATGTTTTCTCATATCTTCTCTCTGGTTGGTAGCATGCATACGATTGTAACCCTTCTCATGAAGTTTGGATGCTCATATGTATTATTGTACTTAAGATGATCTTAATTGAGCTTGAGCCTTCTCTTTCTCAGCTATTTCTAAATTGTTTACTTTATCATTTGCCCTTTGTAGTGTTTTGCAGATTTCTTTTGCAGGTTGGAACTTCACAAATGGAATGATCTTTACTCAGTCAACTCAAGTACTATTGATGTGGATCTTGCTTATCTTGACTTCTTAAAGAGATCATGAGCTACTGCTCACTAGTCTTTTTACTGCTTTCTCTCTTTTGCTTTTAAGCTATTAAATTTGATCTTTAATTTTTTTTTCCGTTGTACTTTGATGGGGGTTTGGCTCTTTAGGTATCTTGTTCTTCTGCGAGGAGTTGAACTTTGAGCTTTACCCCTTTTAAGGACATTGTATCCTTTATTTTTATGGTAATAAAATTCTAACTTTCCCTAAAAAAAACCTAAATACTAAACGCCAAACCCTAAACACTAAACCCTAAACCCTAATCCTTAAAAAGCTAAAAACTTAAACTTAAATGAAATAAAACCTAAAAAATAAATAAAAATACCTAAATCAAAATAAAATAAAAAACCTAAACTAACACCTAAACCTAAACCTAAACAAAAAATAAAATTAAATTAAAATATAAAAACTAAACTAAAATAAAAGAAATAGAAACCTAAACTAAACTAAAAAAAAGTAAAAAAAAACCTAAATACAAATAAAAACTAAAATTAAAATTAAAATAAAATAAACTTAAAATAAAATAAAAACCTAAACCAAACAAATAAACCTAACAACAAAAAATAAAACATAAACCCTAAACAAGAAATATAAAGCTAAAAGAAAAATAAAATAAACTTAAACCTAAACAAAAATAAATAAAACCTAAACCTAATCTTGAAATAAACTAAATCGAAACTTAAACATAAACAAAATAAACTAAAAATAAACTTAAACCTAAACTAAAAAATAAAACATTAAAATAAACCTAAAATAAAAACCTAAAACCTACATCTAAAAAAATAAAATAAAAGAATAAACCTAAACCTAAAAATTAAAAATAAAACCTAAACTTAAAAAATAAAATAGAAATAAAACTAAACTAAAAAATAAATCTAAACCTAAAAATAAACTAAAATAAAAAAATGAAACTAAAATAAATAAACCTAAAATACAAAAACTAAACTAAATAAAAAACTAATACACCAAAATAAAATAAAATAAAACAAAGTAAAATAAATAAATAAAACTAGATTAAATAAACCTAAACCTACTTGGTTTACATAATTTAAAAGAAAACAAAAACCTAAAAAAATAAACCCTAAAAAACACCCTAAACCAAACCCAAACCTAAACCAAACTAAAAAACCTAAACCCTAAACTATAAAACCTATAACCCTAAATCAAACCCCAAACCCTAAACCCTAAACCCTAAATACTAAAAGTTAAAACTAAAAATAAAACTAAATAAAAAAAAATAAAATAAATAAATAAACTTAAATCTAAATAAAATAAAATAAAATAAAAAAACTAAAACTAAACCTAAAACTAAAATCCTAAACTTTAACCTAAAACTTAAAAAATAAAAAAATAAAAAAACTAAACTAAAATAAAATAAATAAAAAACCTAAAACAAACTAAAAACAAAATAAACCTAAATAAAAAAAATAAAATAAAATAAAAAATAAAAAATAACATAAATAAAATAAAGTAAAATAAAACTAAATAATAACCTAAACCTAAAAAATAAACATAAAAAATAAAATAAACCTAAACCCTAAACTAAAAAAAAACTAAAATAAACAAAATAAAATATACCTAAACTTAAACTAAAATAAACTAAACTAATTAATAAAACCTAAACCAAAACCTAAAATAAATTAATCCTAAACCCTAAACTAAATAAAATAAATAAACAAAAAATAAACCTAAGCCTAAACTAAAAATTAAAACCTAAAAATAAACCTAAAATCTAAACCTAAAAAATAAACTAAAAAAAAAAATAAAATTAAAATAAAACTAAAAAAAATAAACATAAACGTAAACCTAAACCTAAAACCAAACTAAAATAAAATAAACCTAAAATAAAATAACTAAATAAAAGCTAAAATAAAACAAAATAAAAAATACAAAATAAAAATAAAAATAGAATAAATAAAAATAAACTAAATAAACCTAAACCTACCAATTTACTTAATTTAAAATAAAAACCTAAACATAAAATAAACCTTAAACCCTAAACCCTAATCCATAATAAAATCCTAAACCTTAAACCCTAAACCCTAAATCTAACCATATATAAACCCAAACCTAAACCCTAAACCCTAACCCCTCAAAAACCTAAACCCTAAACCCTAAACCATAAACCCTAAACTTATTTTCACTTTTTGGCCTGAGTTGGGTTATGTTTTTGACCTCTTGCTTTTGGGTTGGCCTGGTGGTTGCTACCTGGTGGTTCCTTTTTTTGTTGCCTGGGTTGGCTTGGTTTTTTATGCCTACTGGATGCTATCTTCTCTGCCTTGTTACTCTGGTTGCTGCTGGATGAGATTGCTTCTGCTCTAGCTTTATTTTATTTTCTGCACTAGTTAGTTTGCTGGCTCTCCTCTTGAACTCAAATTACTTTTTGCTAGTTTTTCATGGATGGATGGGTGTCCTTTTTAGTGGGAACTACTGTTGGTTGTTGCCTTTCTGAACCTCCTTTTATAGAATTTCTTGGCTACATTTTGGTGTTGAGTCCTAGTTCCTTGTTATTTATTACTAGATCCTTCTTTTGCCTTGGTTTTGCATTTGGTAATTCTTGTGAGGTTAGCCTCTACTGGGTGCATTATTTGCACCACATTTTTTGTTATTATTATGCTTTCTGTCTGGTTAATATCTGTTACAAAGGAAGTTTGGTTTTTTGGCAAGTCCTTGCTGGCTACTGTTGTTGCCTTTCTATGGTTGTTGTGCTTCTTTTGGACCTCTATTGTATGGTGCTTTGTTGTTTTTCTACTTTTCCTTGGCTATTGAGGATGCTACTTTTGTTGGTTATGGGCTATTCTCTGGTGGTTGCCTTATGGCTGATTTATGCAGCTGGTTTGGTTGAAGGACTTTTAGTTGTCCTTGAAATCTTAGTTGGTTGATTTTTTTTCTTTGTTGATCTTTCCCTTATTCTTGGAAAATTTGTTGGAGCCTTTTGTTGTGTTGGATGAACCTTTATTGATCTTTTTAGATTGGACTTTTTGGTTTTTAGTGGTTGGTGGCTTCCTTTGGCCCCCTTTTATGTGATTATTTTGTGTTCTGTTGATTTGCACTAGATGTAGCTTAGGTTTCCTTCAGTTGATGGTTTCATTTCTGAGCTGTTTAGTCATTTGTGGTTGCTCACCCTAGTTTGTCTTAGTGACTACTACTTGTTTGGACTTTGGCTTGAGGGATACTATCTTAGTTTTGTTGGCTATTTATCTATTAATTAGCATGGGTTTGGTGGTCGCTGACTACTAGTTCTGGGTTTTCCCTAGTTTAGAGCTTGGATGGGTATTTGGATAATGGTTATTGTTGGTGTTTTGACTTTATTCTAGCCTCTCTCTGGGTTATTGTGATTAGTCCATTGTGGTTTTTGTTTGGTGGTTTGGTTGCTAGTTGGTTGCTGGCTGGTTGCTCTTTATTAAATGGTGCAGGATCTAGAACTCTATGAATTTTGGCCCTGGAGGTTTGCATGTATCAGGTATGCTAGCAATGATGGCTTTGATGTTACTCACCTCTTCTCTGTGGTTCGTAGCATTACATATGATTGTAACCCTTCTTTTATGAAGTTTTGATGCTCATATGTATTGTTACCCCTTGAGATGATCCTAACTGAGCCTAAGCCTTCTCTTTCTTAGCTCTCTCCATTTCCTCTCTTTATCGTTATCATTTTTAGCTATGACTTTTACCGTTGTAGTGTGTTGCAGATTTCTTTTATAGGTAGGAATATTATAGAGGAAATGGTCATTAATCAGTAAACTCAAGTGCTGTTGTTGTGGATCTTGCTTATCTTGCTTTCTCAAAGAAATCATGAACTATTGCTCACTCATTCTTTTACTATTTTCTAGATTTGATTTAGTCTTACTCTGTGTCTTTTTCTCTTATGCTTTTTAGGTATTGTATTTTCTCTTTTGTTTTGTTTTCTTTTTTTAATGTACTTAAATGGGAGTTTAGCTTTTGGGTTTCTCGTAGCTCTGAGAGGACTAGAATTTTAGAGATTTACTCCTTTTAAGTACATTGTATCTTTTCTTACTATGGCAATAAAATTCTAACTTCCCCCTCCCCTCCCTCCCCAAAATAACCCTAAACCCTAAAACCTAAACCCTAAACCCTAAACCCAAACCCTAAACCTTAAACCCTAAATCTAAACCTTAAACGCTAAACCCTAAAACCATAAACTCTAAGTCGTAAACCCTAAACCCTAAACCCTAAGGCATAAAAACAAAACCCTAAACCCTAAACCTTAACCATAAACCCTAAATGCTAAAAGCAAATAACCTAAAACCCTAAACCCTAAACTTTAAACCGTAACCCTAAACACTAAACCCCTAAACCATGAACCTCAAACCATAAACCTAAACTTAAAGTAATTAAATAAATTAAAAATAAACATAAACCCTAAAAACTAATAAACCTAAACCTAAACCTAAACCATAAAAATAGGTAGAACCTTGACGACAAGAACATCACCATCAACTAGGCTAGCAATGGAGGCAAAGGCGGAGGTGGATGTTATTGCAGTGGTGGTGGGGGATTTGGAGGTGCTGGTGGATATGGAGGTGGTGGTCAGAGCAGTGGTGCTTATGGTGGCGGGAGGACCGATGGAGGTTACAGCCTTGGTGGTGGTGGAGGGAGAGATCAGGGATATGATGGTGGATCCAGCTACTCAAGAGGCTGGGGTGGTTATGATGGGAATTGGAGAAACTGCAGAATGACCGATCTGATCTGCTGCTTATCGAACTATCTTTACAGTAGAGACTGCTCTAGTAATTTAGGGTTTTTAATTTGCTCTATGCCTGCTTACTTTTGATCTATGTTGTCTCTTGTCTCTTAGAAAACTTGATGTGTTACTTGGTTGATGAAATCGAAAAGAAAATATGTTGAATCTGAATTTCTTCTCTATTAAAAAAAACCAGAAACCCTAAACCCTAAACTAAAACATGAACCTTAAACCTAAAACCAAAACCCTAAACCCTAAACCCTAAAACCCTAAACTCTAAACCCAAAATCATAAAATCTAAACCCTAAACCCTAAACCTAATCCTTAAATCCTAAACCCTAAACCCTAAACCCTAAACCCTAAACCTTAAACCCTAAACTAACCCAAAACCTTAAACCCTAATAAGCTAAAAACCTAAACATAAACTAAATAAAACCTAAAAATAAAATAAATAAACAAACCTAAACATAATAAAATAAAAAATAAAATAAAATATAAACCTAAACTAAAACGTAAACCTAAACCAAAAACTAAAAAAGTATAAAATTAAAAAAAAACAAAACAAAAATAAAATAAATAAAAACCTAAACAAAACTAAAAAATAAAATACCAAATTAAAATAAAAACTAAACCTAAAATAAAAATAAAATAAAACAAAAGCTAAATAAAATCCTAAACCTAAAAAATAAATTAAAAATGAAGTAATAAATAAAACATACACTCTAAACTAAAAAAAAAATTAAACCTAAAGTAAAATAAAATAAAACTAAACCTAAACTAAAATAAACTAAGCTAAAATAAATTAAACCTAATCCTAAAGCTAAAACAACTAAACCTAAACATAAACTTAAACTAAATAAAATAAAATAAACTAAAAACAAACCTAAACCTAAACTAAAAAACAAAACCTTAAAATAAACCAAAAAAATAAAACCTAAAACCTAAACCTTAAAAAAAAAACAAAAAAATCTAAACCTAAACATAAAATAAAAATAAAACCTAAAACAAATTAAAATTAACATAAAAATAAACTAAACTAAAACATAAAATAAACCTAAAAAATAAACTAAAAAAACCTAAAATAAATAAACTAAACTAAATCAAAATAATAATAAACCTAAAAATAAAATAAAAATAAAATAAACTAAAACAAATAAAATATACTAAATAAACTAAATAAACCTAAACTAAAGTTTACATAATTTAACAAAAAAAAAAATTAAAAAATCCCTGAGAACCTAAAAAACCTAAACTCTACAACCCTAAACCCTAAACCATAATCCCTAAATTCATAAAAACTAAATACAAACCCCTGAACCAAACCTAAAAAACCCAACCTAAATCTAAACCTCTAAATAAACCTAAAAAAAATAAAATAAAATAAAAAAAACATAAACTTAAATAAAATAAAATAAAATAAAATAAAATAAAACTTAAACTAAACTAAATATTAAAAGATAAAATAAAATAAAATAAAATAAGAACTAAAAAAATAAAATAAAATAAAATAATTAAAACAAAATAAAAATAAAACCTAAAATAAAATCATAAAATAAAATAAAACAAAATATAAAATAAAATAAAATAAACTTAAAATAAAATAAAATAAAAACTAAATAAAACCTAAACCTAAAGTAAATAAAATAAAATCTAAACCCTAAAAATAAAATAAAAAATAAAATAAACTAAAAAAAAATAAGATAAACTAAAATAAAATAAATAAAACCTAAACTCAACCTAAATTAAACTAAACCTAAACCCTAAACTAAATAAAATTAAATAAATTAAAAATAAACCTAAACCTAAACTAGAAAAATAAAATCTAAAAATAAACCTAAAATAAAATTCTAAAACCTAAACCTAAAAAATAAAATAAAACCAAAACCTAAACCTAAAATAAAAAAATAAAAAACCTAAAAAAAATAAAAAATAAAACTAAACTAAAAGTAAACATAGACCTAAACCTAAATCTAAAAAATAAACTAAAATAAAAACCCTAAACAAAAATAAATAAACTGAACAAAATAAAAAAAATATTCCTAAATAAAAGTAAAAAATAAAATAAACTAAAATAAAGAAAAGACCAACTAAATAAACTATGTAAACCTAAACCTTTCAGTTTACTTAATTAACAATAAAAACCCTATACCTAAATTAAACCACTAAACCCTAAAAATCATGAATACAAACCCTAAACCCTAAACCCTAAAAAACCTAAATAAACCCTAAACCTTAAAAACCCTAAACTCTAAATAAACTAATAACCATAAACCTTAAACTCTAAACTAACGCTAAACCCTCAAAACCCTAAACCCTTAAGCTTAAACACTAAACCCTAAACCCTAACTCTAAACCCTAAACCTTAAACCCTAAACCCTAAACTTATTTTCACTTTTGGGCCTGAGTTGGGTTATGTTTTTGACTTTTAACTTTTGGGTTCACCTGGTGGTTGCTACTTGGTGGTTCCTATCTTTCCAGCCTAGGTTGGCTTGGTTTTTTCAGCCTTGTGGCAACTATCTTCTCTACCTTGTTACTCTAGTTACTAGTGGATGAGATTTTTCTGCTTTGCCTTTATTTTGTTTTCTGCATTGGTTGGTTAATTAGCTCTCCTCTTGAACTTGAATTATTTTTTACTAGTTTAGGGTTTCATTTCTGAGTTATTTAGTCATTTGTGGTTGCTCACCCTAGTTTGGCATGATGACTGTTACTTCTTGTGACTTTGGCTTGAGGGCTCCTATCTGAGTTTGGTCGGTTGTTTCTCTGTTAATTGGCATTGGCCTGGCGCTTGCAAATGGATGGTTCTGGTGTTTTGTCTTTGTTCTAGCCTCTCTTTGTCTTATTATGATTAGTCTATTGTAGGTTTTGTTTGGTGGTATGGCTACTAGCTGGTTGCTAGCCGATTGCTCTTTGTTAAATGGTGTAGGATCTCAAACTTTATAGATTGCTGGCCTTGGATGTTTGCTTGTATCATGTATGTTGGCTATGATGGCTTTGATGCTACTCACCTCTTCTCTCTGGTTGGTAGCATTATATATGATTCTAACCCTTCTTTATAAAGTTTGGATGCTCATATGTATTATTGCCGCTTGAGTTGTTCCTAGCTGAGCCTGAGCCTTCTCTTTCTTGGCTCTCTCCTTTTCCTTCCTTTATCCTTTTTTGGTAGGAATTTGGAGTCTTTGAGGTTACTGATGGTTATTGAGGTAGGAGGGCCACATTACAGCTGGTTGTGGCAGTGATGGACGGATATGATGGTTGCTCATAACTCAGAGGATGGATTCATTCGATGGGCGGAGAAATTAAATAATGGTTAGATGTACTTATGGAATTTTGTCTTTATAGTAGAGATGGTTCTAGTTATCTATTTTGATTTCCTATGCTCTTTTATCTATGTTGTCCTTGTGACTTAGAAAACTTGGTGTGTTACTTAGTTGATGAAATCAAAAAGAAGAAATGATGAATCTGAATTTATTCTCTGTTAAAAAAAAAACCAAAACCCTAACCCCAAAACTAAAACCTGAACCCTAAACTTAAAACCCAAACCCTAAACCCTAAACCCTAAAAATCCTAAACCCAAAACCCTAAACCTCCTAAACCCTAAGTCCTAAACCCCAAAATCTAAACCCTAAACCCTAAACCCTAAACCCTAAACCCTAAAAAACTAAAATCCTAAACCTAAACAAAGTAAAACCTAAAAATAAGATAAATAAAAAAACCTAAACCAAAATAAAATAAAATATAAACCTAAACTAAAACCTAAACCTATAAAGAAAAGAAAATAAAAAATAAAAACTAAACTTAAATAAAATAAATAAATACTTAAACTAAAGTAAAAAAAAAACTTAAATAAAATAAAAACTAAACCTAAAATAAAAATAAAATAAACCTAAAATAAAATAAAATAAAAACAAAATAAAAGACTTAAACTAAAAAATAAATCTAAAAATAAAACCTAAAAATAAATTAAAAAAATCTAACTTAAAAAAAAACCTAAACCTAAAATAATAAATAAACCTAAACCTAAACTAAAATAAAATAAAAAAACCTAAACCTCAAATAAACTAAATCTAAACCAAAACCTAAACTAAAAATAAAGTAAAATAACTAAAAAAAAACCTAATAAACCTAAATTAAAATAAAACCTAAACTTAAAAAAATAAAATAAAAAATGTAAACCTAAACCAAAAAAATAAAATCTTAACCTAAAAAATAAAAAAAATAAAACTAAACTAAAAAATAAGCTTAAACATAAAAAATGAAGTAAAATAAAAAACCCTAAACTAAAATAAATAAACCTAAAATAAATAAACTAAACTAAATAAAAATAAAAATAAACCTAAATAAAAATAAAAAATAAAATGAACTCAAATAAATAAAAAATTAACTAAATAAACATAAATATACAAATTTAATTAATTTTAAAATCATAAAAAATAGAATAAAAACCTAAATCTTAAATCCTAAAACTTACCTTAAATCGTAAATCATAAACCCTAAAACCCTAAACCCCAAAAGCTAAAACCTAAACCCTAAAACCTAAATCTTAAAAATCTAAAAAAAATCTAAGCCTAAACTAAATAAAATCTAAAAATAATATAAATAAAAAAATCTAAACCTAAAAAAATAAAAATGTAAACTAAAAAAAACTAAAAATTAAAAATAAAAACATAAACCTAAACCTAAACCTAAAGAATATAATAAAAACTGAAACATTAACCTAAAAATTCAAAATAAATCCTTAACCTAAAAAATAAAATAAAAATAAAACTAAACTAAAAAACTAAACCTAAACTAAACCTAAAAATAAACTAAAATAAAAAACCTAATCTAAAATAAATAAACTTAAAATAAATAACCTAAACTAAATAAAAATAAAATACACCTAAATAAAAAATAAACTAAATAAACCTAAACCTACTAATTTACTTAATTTAAAAAAAAATAAAATAAAATAAAAAACCCTAACCCTAAACCCTGTCGGTTATTCTTTTGCCTTGGTTTTGTGTTTGGTTATTCTCCTAATATAGCCTATTGGGTCTTGTTTGCATTTTGTGTTGTTATTATGCTTCATGTTGGTTAGTCTTTGTTCTTGGAAGTTTTGTTTTTTTTTGGTCTTATTTTTTACTATTACCTTTCTACTGTGGTTGTGCTTCTTTTGGACCACTGTTGTGTGGTAATTTGTTGGTTTTCTGCATTTGCTTGGCTGATGGGGATGCTTCCTTTGTTGGTTACTTATGATGGGTTGTTCTTTGGTGGTTTCCTTATGGCTGTTTTACTTAGCTGGGTTTGTTGGAGTTTTAGTTGTCCTTGGAATCTTGGTTGGTTGATTTTTTCATTGTTGGTCTTTTCCTTCTTCTTGGACAATTTGCTGGAGCCTTCTGTTGTGCTTGTCAAACCTTTGTTGATCCTTTTGGATTGAACTTTTTAGTTTCTGGTGGTTGGTGGCTATCTTTGGTCCCCTTTTGTGTGGATGTTTTTTGTCTAGTGATTTGATAGTTCGCCATGTTTCCAGTTTATGGTATCATTTCTAAGCTATTTAGTCCTTTTTGGTTGCTCACCATAGTTTGGCTTGGTGATTGCTACTTATTAAGACATTGGCATGAGGGCTCCTATCTTGGTTTTGTTAGCTATTTATCTATTAATTAGCATTGGTCTGGTTCTTGCTGAAGGCTGGTTCTAGTTTTTCCTGGTGGTTTGGCTACTAGTCATTGGCTTCTCTTTGTTTAATGGTGCAAGATCTGGAACTCTGCAGATTATTGGCCTTGGATGTTTGCTTGTATCAAGTATGCTGGCTATGATGGCTTTGATGTTACAAACCTCTTCTCTCAGTTGGTAGCATTACATATGATTGTAACTCTTCTTTATGAAGTTTGGATGCTCATATGTATTGTTGCCCCTTGAGATGACCCTAAGCTTGAGCCTTCTCGTTCTCAGCACTCTCCTTTTCCTCTCTTTATCCTTATTCTTTTTTACTCTGACTTTTGCCTTTGTAGGGTTTTGCAGATTTCTTTTATAAGTTGAACTTTACAGAGGGAATGGTCATTACTGAGTCAAGCCAAGTGTGTTGTTGTGGATCTTGCTTATCATGCTTTCTCAAAGGAATCATGAACTACTAATGACTCATTCCTTTATTATTTTTAGGATTTTTTTAGTCCTACTCTATGTCTTTTTCTCTTATGCTTTTTTATTTGAATTGCTCTTTATTTTCTTTTCTTTTCTAATATACTTAGATAGGGGTTTAGCTCTTTAGGTTTCTTGTAGCTCTAAGAGTAGTATAATTTTAGAGCTTTAGCCCTTTAAAGGACATTTTATTTTTACCTTTTATGGTATTAAAATTCTAACTTTCTAAAAAAAACCCTAAACAACCCTAAACCTTAAATCATAAACCCTATATAAAACCTAAACCCCAAACCCTAAACCCTAAACTATCAAAAAAAACCCAAACCTAAACCCTTAACTAAACTAAACCTAAAACTAAAACCTAAACCTAAACCTAAAACCTAAATCATAAACCCTAAACACTAAACACTAACACTAAACCCTAAAACCAAACCCAAAAACCCTAAACCATAAATTAACTTAAACCTAAATTAAAAAAATAAAATAAAACCTAAACTAAAACCTAAACCTAAATCTAAAAACATAAACCTAAACCTAAAAATAAAATAAAATAGAATATAATAATTAAATTAAAATAAAGTTAATAAAAACCTAAACTAAACTAAACAATTAAATAAACTTGTAAATAAAAAACCTAAATAAAATAAAAATTAAACCTAAAATAAAAATTAAACAAACATGAGATAAAATAAAATAAAAACTTAAAGCTAAAAAATAAACATAAAAATAAATAAAAAATAGTACTTAAACCCTAAACTAAAAAAAACAAAAAACCTAAAATAAAAATAAAATAAACCAAAATAAAATAAACCTAAACTAAAATAAATAAAATAAATAAACTAAACCTAAACCTAAACCTAAAATAAATAAATTAAAATAAACAAAAAATAAACTGGCTAACTAAAAAAAAATAATACCTAAAATAAACCTAAAATAACTAAACCTAAACCTAAAAAATATAAAACTAAACCTAAACCTAATAATAAAAATAACCTACTAAAAATAAAATAAAAATAAAACTAAACTAAAAATAAACCTAAACCTAAACTAAAAAAAAAAACTAAAATAAAACTAAACCTTAACTAAAATAAATAAACCTAAAATAAATAAATTAAACTAAATAAAAAAATAAACCTAAATAAAAATAAATAATAAAAGAAGCTAAAATAAATAAAACATAAACTAAATAAACTTAAACCAACCGGATTACATAATTTTTTTTAACAAAAACACTAAACCTTAAACCTTAAACCATTTACCCTAAACAAACCCCCAAACCCTAAAACCATACCCTAAACCCTAAATCTAAACCATAAACCCTAAACTTACAAAATAAACCTAAACACTAAACCCCAAACCTACCTAAACCCTAAACAATAAACCCTAAACATTAAACCTTAAACCATATCTTTAAACATTAAACTAAACCTTTCTTTCTTTCAATCAAACTCTTGGCCATTCGAGAATTTGATCCGCAGTCAGTTAAAGTAACTTTCAATGTCATTCCAGTGATAGCCTATTACTGAATCATAGCCCAACCTATGGGGCCTTGTCTAACTAGATCTATTTGGGAGATCTGGGCTAATAGTCAGAATTCTTTCTTCTATCATTTCATGCCTTTTTTTATGAAAGAAAAAAACTATCCCCTTGGTAGACAAAAAGTCATTAAAACCCTAAAACCTAAATCGCAAACCTTAAACCCCCTGTAACCTTAAACCCTAAACCCTACAACCCTAAACTCTAAACCCTAAACCCTAAACCTAAACCATACTCTAAATCTAAATACCCAAACCCTAAACCCTCCCTCTTTAAACCTTCCACCCTCTAAACCCTAAACCCCAAAACCCACCCAAACTAAACTACCAACCAAAACTAAACCTAAAACTAAACCCTAAACCCAAAATAAACCCCCCCAAACACCTAAACCCTAAACCCAAAAGCATGGGACCTATAACCTAAACCCCTACTAAAGCTAACTACCCTCCCTAAACCTAAACCCCAAAATCTAAACCTAAAGTAACTTAAATAATTAAACTAAAAATAAACCTAAACCTAAACCTAATAAGAATGGATAACCATGGTGAATGAACATCACCGATAACCAGGGTCAATATAAATCTAACAGTGGAGGAAAAGGTAGAGGCGATTGTTATCATAGTGGTGGTGGGGGATCCGAAGGTGCTGGTGGATATGGAGGTGGTTGTCAAAGCAGTGGTGGTTATGGAGGTTGGAGGAGCGATGGAGGTTATAATCATGGTGGTGATGGAGGGAGAGATCAGGGATATGATGGTGGATCCCGCTACTCGAAAGGCCGGGGTGGTTCCAATAGGAACTGGAGAAATTGAATAATGATTGATCCAATTTGTTGCTTATGGAACTGTGTCTTTACAATAGAGATGGTTCTAGTTACCTAGAGTTTTTGATTTGCTCACTCGCTCATTTTTATCTATGTTGTCACTTGTGTCTTAGAAAACCTGGTGTGTTACTTGGTTGATGAAATAAAAAAGAAGAAATGTGGAATCTGAATTTGTTCTCAATTAAAAAAAACCAAAACCCTAAACTAAAACCCTAAACTAAACCTAAAACATCATAAAACCCTAATCCCTAAAACCATAAACCTATCAACCCTAAATCCTAAACTTTAATCCGTAAATACTAAACCCTAAACCCCAAACGCCAAACCCTAAACATTAAATCAGAAACCCTAAATTAACCCTAAACCCTAAAATCCTAAGACCAAAACCTAAACTAAATAGAATTTAAGAATAAAATAAATAAATAACACAAAACCAAAATAAAATAAAAAATAAAATAAAATAAAAACCTAAACTTAAACCAAAAATAAAATAAAAATAAAAAAAATAAAATAAAATAAATATAAAACTTAAGCTAAATTAAAAAAATAAAAAAAAAAAACCTAAAATAAAATAAAAAAACTTAAAATAAAAAAATAAACCCAAAATAAAAATTAAATAAAAAACCTAAACCTAAAAAAAATAAATAAAAATAAATAAAATAAAACATAAATCTAAACTAAAAAAACCTAAACCTAAAATAAAATAAAATAAACCTAAACCTATAAAAATAAAAACAAAATAAAAAATAAACTAAACTTAAACCTAAACTAAAAATAAAATAAACTAGAAATAAATAAACCTAAATTAAAAAATAAAACCTAAAATTAACCTAAAATAAAAAAATTTAAACCCTAAAAAAAATATAAAAAACCTAAACCTAAACTAAAAAATGTAACCTAAACCAAAAAAAAAAAATAATACTAATAAAGTAAACCTAAACTTAAACTAAATAAAATAAACTAAAATAAAAAAACTAAACTAAAATAAAATAAACTCATAATAAACAAACTAAATAAAAAATAAAACAAACCTAAATATAAATATAAAATAAACTATAAATAAATAAAATTAAATAAACCTAAACTACTAGTTTACTTAATTAAAAATAAAATAAAATAAAATAAATTTAAAATAAAAAAATCCTTACAAACCCTAAACCCTAAAACCATATACCATATAAACCTAAAACTTAAAATAAAATAAAATAAAAATAAAACTAAATTAAAATAAAATAAATAAAACCTAAACAAAATAAAAAATAAACCTAAAAATAAAAAACCTAAATAAAATAAAAATTATAAGTAAAATATAAAAAAAAAATAAGTCTAAAAAAATAAAATTAGATAAAAACTAAATAAAAACCTAAACCTAAAAAAAACGTAAATATTAAACCTAAAGATAAATAAAAAGTAAAACTTAAACCTAAATTAAAAATAAAACCTAAACCCAAAATAAACAAAGTAAAATAAACCTAAATCTAAACTAAAATAAATTAAACTAAAATAAATAAAACCTAAACCTTAACCTAAAATGAACTAAACCTAAACCCAAAACTAAATAAATAAAATAAACTAAAATAAACTAAATAAAAAAATAAAAAAATAAAACCTAAAATAAAATAAAATAAAAACCTAAAAAAATAAACTAAAACTTAACATAAACCTTAAAAAACCTAAACCAAAAAATTAAATAAAAAATAAACTAAACTAAACAAAAACATAAACTAAACTTAAAAAAGACAAACTAAAATAAAAAAACCTAAAAAATAAAATAAATAAATAAATAAACTAAATAAAATAAAAATAAAATAATAAAATAAAAATAAAATGAACTAAAATAAAAAATAAACTAAATATAATACTAAACTCTTGGTTTATTTAATTTTTTAAAATAAAAAACCTACTAAAATATAAACCAAACCTAAAACTAAACCTAAACCAAAAACCTAAACCTAAAACCTAAACCTAAAACCTCTAAATGTAAATCAGAAACCCTAAAAAATCTAAACCCTAAACCCCAACCCTAAACCCCTACACAAACCATAAACCCTAACAAACCCAAGCCTGAACCCTAAACCATAAACCCCAACTAAACCATAAACCACAACCATAAACACTAAACTCTAAACCCTAAACCTAAGCCCTAAATCCTAAACCTTCAAAACCCTAAACCTAAAGCCTAAAACACTAAACCTAAACCCTAAACTAAACCACAAACCTAAATCATAATCCTAAACCTAAACTTATTTTGACTTTTAACTTGAGTTTGTTTTGTTTACTCTTACTTTTGGTTTGGTCGAGTGCATGCTCCGTGGTGGTTCCTGTCTTTTTAGCCTGGGTTGGCTTGGTTTTTTCGGCCTGGTGGTTGCTATCTTCTCTAACTTATTACTCTGGTTGTTGGTGGATGAGATGGTTTCTACTCTAGCTTTATTATATTTTCTACACCGGTTGGTTTATTAGCTCTCCTCTTGAACTCGAATTACTTTTTGCTGGTTTTTCATGGTTGGATGGGTGGCCTTCTTAATGGGAACTATTGTTGGTTGTTCCATTTTTGGGCCTTCTTTTGTAGAATTTCTTGGCTGCTTTTATGGGGGTTGCCTCCAAGTTCCTTATTATTTGTTGTTGGATCCTTCTTTTACCTTGGTTTTTTGTTTACTTATTATCTTGGGATTAACTTCTGTTGGGTGCATTATTTGCAACACATTTTATGTTGTTATTATGCTTCTTGTTTGGCTAGTCTTAGTAGAAAACCAACAAAGCACCATTAAACAATAGCCATTTTCCTAGCTAGCTGCTGCTGTGGCCTTTCTATGGTGGTTGTGCTTCTTTTGGACTTCATGTTGTGTGGTGCTTTGTTGGTTTTCTACTTTTCCTTGGTTGTTGGGGATGCTTCTTTTATTGGTTACTTAAGATGTGCTATTCTTAGATGATTGCCTTATATTCTTTTACTAAGCTGGTTTGGTTGGAGGACTTTTAGTTGTCCTTGGAATCTTGGTTGGTTAATTTTTTTTTTCCTTTTTGTTGGTTGTTTCTCTATTAATTGGCATGGGTCTGGTGCTTGCTGATGGCTGGTTCTAGTTTTCCCTAGTTTGGAGCTTGGATGGGTATTTGGAAAATGGCTATTGTTGGTGTTTTGATTTGTTCTAGCCTCTCTCTAGGTTATTGTGATTAGTTTGTTGTGGTTTTTAATTGGTGGTTTGCCTTCTACCTAGTTACTAGTCAATTTCTCTTTGTTTAATGGTGCAGGATCTTAAACTCTATGAACTATTGGCCTTGGATGTTTGCTTGTATCAAGTATCCTGGCTATGATGACTTTGATGCTACTCACCTCTTCTCTCTGGTTGTTACCATTTCATATGATTGTAACCGTACTTTATGAAGTTTGGATGCTCATATGTATTCTCCCCAAGCTGATCCTAACTAGCTCTTTTCTCTCTCTCTCCTTTTCCTCTCTTTATCCTTATCCTTTTAGCTATGACTTTTGCCTTTGTAGCATTTTGCAGATTTCTTTTATAGGTTGGAACTTTACAAATGAAATGGTCATTACTCAATCAAGTGTTGTTGATCTTGCTTATCTTGCTTTCTCAAAGGAATCATGAATTCGACTCATCCTTTTATTATTTCAGATTTGTTTTAGTATTACTTGTGTCTTTTTTTTTTATGCTTTTTTAGTTGTTGTTTGCTCTTTACTTTCTTTACTTTTTTTTAATGTACTTAGATAGGGGTTTAGCTCTTTAGGTTTATTATTGCTCTGAGAGTAGTAGAATTTTAGAGCTTTAGCCTTTTTAAGGACATTGTATCTTTTTCTTTTATTATAATAAATTCTAACTTTCCTAAAGAAAATCCTAAATCATAAACAACCCTAAACCATAAAACCTAAACCCTAAATTCTAAACCCTAAACCCAAAACCCTAAACCCCAAACCCTAAAAACCCTAAACCCTAAAACTAAACTAAAACCTAAACCCTAAACCACAAATACTAAAGCCTAAACTAAATAAAACCCAAAAATAAAATAAATAAAAAAGCCTAAATAAAAATAAAAAAAATAAAAATAAAATAAAAATAAAATCTAAACCTAAATCTAAATCAAAAAAATAATAAGAAATGAAGTAAAATAAAATAAATAAGAACCTAAACTAAACTAAAAATAAAAAAAAACATTACTAAAATAAAAATTAAACCTAAAGAAAAAATAAAATAAAATGAAAACTAAATAAAAACTAAACCTAAAAATAAACATAAAATCTAATAATAACCTAAACCCTAATGTAACCCTAAACCCTACCCTAAACCTACCCTAAACCCTAAATCCTACTATAAACTTAAACCTAATCACACTAAACCCTAAACTACAGGCCCCACCTCCACTAAACCTACACCCACCCTAAACTCCACCCTATACTGAGCCCCCAAAACCCCAGGCCATACCCTAAACCTAAACCCCTAAACTAAAATAAATAATAAAATAAAATAAACTAAAACTTAAACAAAAATAAAATAAAAAAAATAAAAATAAACTAAATAAAATATAAATAAAACCTAAAACTAAACTAAGAAAATAAAGAAACCTAAAAATAAAACCTAAATAAAATAAAAACTAAACTTAAAATAAAAATAAATAAACTTAAGATAAAATAAATAAAACTAAATAAAAATTTTAACCTAAAAATAAACCAAAAATAAAGCCTAAAATAAATAAAATATACTAAACCCTAAACTTAAAAACCTAAACCTAAAATAAACTAAAATAAACAAAATAAAATAAACTAAACCTAAACTAAAATAATTTAAAATAAAATAAATAAAACCTAAACTAAAACCTAAACCAAAACTAAAATTAAACCTAAACTAAACTTAAACTAAATAAAGAAAATAAAACCTACATTAAAGAAACAAAATAAAATAAATAAACTATAAATAAAAATAAAAAAAAATAAAAAATAAATAAAAATAAATAAAAATAAAGTTAATAAACTAAACCTGTCTTTGCTTAATAAAAACCCTAAACCCCTAAATATTAAACCCTAATCCTAAACCCTTCTGACTAAAACCTAAACCTAAACTACCCAACCCCACCTACCACAAACCCACCAACCAAATCCTAACCCTGAGCTCTATTAAAACCCTAAACTGACCCTAACCCTATAACCACCTACCAAAACTGACCTAAAACCTAAAACTTCCATAAAACTAAAACTATACCTTAACTGAGCCCACCATAAAACCTAAACACAAACCTAAATCTGAGTCCAAAACCCTAAACCCTAAAACCTAACCCTCTGAAACCCTAAAAAACCTACCTAAAACCTAAAGCTAAACCCCTACCTAAAACTCTAAACCAAACCCTAAACCACAAACCTAAAATCATAAACCCTAAACCCACTCTACTAAACCTAAACTTAATCCAAAACTCTAAACCCTAAAACTAAACCTTAAAATCATAAATCTAAAACCCTAAACCAAAATCCTAATCCCTAAACCTAACCCTAAACAAACTAATTTTAAACCTAAAGTAACTAAATAACTAAAATAAACTAATCCTAAAACTGATCAGCAAGTCAAAGCCTAAACCTAATCCTAAACCTAAACCTAAAGTAACTAAATAAATTATAAAATAAACCTAAAGTTATACATATAACCTACAAATGGGCAGAACCTTGATGGCAGAACATCATGTCAACTTGGCTGATATGGCGGTGGAGGTGAAGCCCGGGAGAATTTGTAGTGGTGGTGGGGGATCTAGAGGTGGTGGTTAGATTAGTGGTGGTTATGGAGGCGGGAAGAGTGGCGAGGTTATAGTTATGTGGTGAAGAAAGGGAAATGATGGTGGATCCTACTAGAGTGTGGGGTGGTTAATGGGAACCGAGAAAGTGAAGAACAACCAATTCTATCTATTTCTTATGGAATTATGTCTTTATATTAGAGACGATTCTAGTTATCAAGGGTTCTTGATTTGCTCTATACGGGCTTATTTTCTATCTATATTGTCACTTGTGTCTTAGAAAACTTGGTGGGTTACTTGGTTGATGAAATTGAAAAGAAGAAATATTTAATCTGAATTTGTTCTCTATTAAAAACCAAAACCAAAACCATCAAAACTAAACCTAAACTAAACTAAAACCTAAACCTAAACTAAACCAAACCCTAACCCTAAACCTAAAACTTAAACCCTAAACCCAAATCCTAATCCCCAAACCTAAAACCTTAATCCTAAACCATAAATCTTAAACCCTAAAGCTAAAACTTAAACCTAAACTAAATAAAACTTAAAATAAAAATAAATAAACCTAAATAAATAAAATAAAATAATAAAATAAAATAAAATCTTAAACTAAAACTAAACCTAAACCTAAACCTAAAAAGAAATAAAATAAAAAAAATAATATAAAATAAAATAAATAAAACTAAACCTAAAAAACCTAAAAAACTAAAATATAAAATAACTAAAATAAAACCTAAAAATAAAATAAATTAAATTAAATAAAATACAAATAAACCTAAAAAAAATAAATTAAAATAAATAAATAATAAACTAAATAAATCTAAACCTAGTTTACCTAATATTAAAAATAAATAATAAAAATAAAAAAAATAAAAAAACCACCCCAAACCATAAACCTAAACAAACCAACCCTAAAATCATGAACACTAAACCTAACCCTAAATCCTAAATCATGAACACTAAACCTAAACCCTAAAATAAACCCTAATCTCTAACCTACCCTAAACTACCATAAACCAAATCCAAAATAAAACTAAAACCTAAAAAAAACCTAAATAAATAAATAAAACCTAAAATAAATAAAATAAATAAACCAATAAATAAATAAAATAAAATAAAAAAACTAAAATCTAAAAATTAAAATAAAATTAAATTAAAATATAATAAATAAAACCTAAATTAAACTTAAAATTAAATAAACCTAAAACTAAAACCTAAATAAAATAAAACTAAAATGTAAAATAAAATAAAATAATAAAATAAATAAAATAAATAAATAATAAAAAATAAACCTAAAATAAAAAACTAAACTAAAATAAAAAAAATAAAATAAACCTAATCCTAAACTAAAATAAATTAAATTAAAATAAATATAACCTTAATCTAAACCTAAAATAAACTAAACTTAAAACACTAAACAAAATAAAATAAACTTAAACTAAAATAAATCTAAACTTTAAAATTCAACAAAAAAATAAACGTAAAATAAAAACCAAAAACTTAAACCTAAAAAACTAAAATAAATACCTAAACATAAACCTAAAATAAAAATATAAACCTTAAAAATAAAAAAAATAAAAAAATAATAAAAAATAAATAACCAAACCTAAAAAAATAAACTAAAACCTAAAAATAAAATAAATAAACTAAATAAATAAAATAAAAATAAAAATAAACTAAATAAATAAAAATAAAATAAACTAAAATAAATAAAATAAATTAAATAAACTAAACTGGCTTTACATAATTTTAAACCCTAAACCTAAAATAAACCCTAAACCCTAAATAAACCTAAACCCTAAATCCTAAACCCAAACCCTAAACATAAACCCTAAACCTAAACTACACCCAAACCTTAAACCCCTAAACCCTAAACCCTAAAACCTAAACCCTAAACCCTAAACCTAAACCCTAAACCCTAAACCCAAACCATAAACCTAAACCTAAACCTAGGCTTAAACATGTTTTCACTTTTTTGGCTGGGCGGGATATGTTTTGACCTCTTTCTTTTGGGTTGGCTTTGGTTATCTACAGTGGTTGCTTCTTTTGCCTTGGTTGGCTTGGTTTATTATTATCTTATATTTCACTAATTGGCTTTTATTGAAATTGAATTATTTTTCCTAGTTTTTGGGTTGGATGGGTGGCCTTCATAGTGAGAACTACTATTGGTTGTTGCCTTTAGGCCTTCTTTTTAGAATTTCTTGCTTTTTGGGGTTACCTGAGTTCCTTGTTGTTTATTGTTGGATCCATCTTTTGCCTTGGTTTTTGTTTACATATTCTCTTGATTAGCCTCTGGTGCTTGATTTTGGACATTTTATGTTGTTATTATGCTTCTGTCACTTAGTCTTTTATTTGGGGAAGTTTAGTTTGGTTTTTTAGTGTTGTTATTTCCTTTCTATGGTAGTTGTGCTTCTTTTTCCTCTTATTGTGGTGCTTTGTTGGTTTTCTACTTTTCCTTATGGTGGGGATGTTTCCTTTATTGGTTACTTATGATGGGTATTCTGGTGGTTGCCTTATGATTATTTTACTTAGCTTGTTTGGTTGGAGGACTTTTAGTAGTCTTTGGAATCTTGGTTGGTTGATTTTTTTCCTTGTTGGTCTTTTCCTTCTTCTTGGATAATTTGTTGGAGCATTTTGTTGTGCTAGCCAAACCATTATTGATCCTTTTGGATTGTACTTTTTGGTTTATGGTGGTTGGTGGCTACCTTTAGCCCCCTTTTGTATGGCCATTTTATCTTCTTGTGATTTACATTGGCTATAGCTTATGTTTCCATCAATTGATGTTATCATTTATGAGATGTTTAATCATTTGTGGTTGCTCACCCTGGTTTGGCTTGGTGACTGCTACTTGTTGGGACTTTGGCTTGAGGGCTCCTATCTTGGTTTTTTTGGCTATTTCTCTGTTAATTGGCATGGGTCTGGTGCTTGTTGATGGCTGGTTCTGGTTTTCCCTGGTTTGGAGCTTGGATGGGTATTTGGATAATGGCTATTGTTGGTGTTCTGACTTTGTTCTAGCCTCTCTCTCTAAGTTATTGTGATTAGTCTATTGTGGTTTTTGTTTATTGGTTTGGCTGCTAGCTAGTTGCTGGCCAGTTGCACTTTGTTTAATGGTGCAGGATCTAGAACTCTACAGACTACTTGGGATGGTTGCTTGTAGTATGCAGCTATGATGGCTTTGATGCTACTCACCTCTTCTCTCTGGTTGGTAGCATTACATATGATTGTAACCCTTCTTTATGAAGTTTGGATGCTAATATGTATTATTGCCCCTTGAGATGATCCTAATTGAGCAGTGACTATAGCTCTAAGAGGGAGGGGTGGGGTGAATTGGGCGATATTAAAAATTTTAAAAGTTAAATCTTAAATTTTAAGTTTTAGTAGAAAATTAATTTTTGATTTTATAATGACAAAATACAATTCTTAATGCAAAAGAAAAAAAATAAAAGTACAGTAATGTAAAGAGAAACAATAGGCACACAATTTTTTTTGTGGTTCAAACCCCAAAGCGGCCTACTCCAGCTTTAGGAATCCACTAAATGAAAAATAGCTTACAAATAGTACTCTCCTATAATGGGCTAAGTACAACCCTACAATAATATGTACTCTCTACAAAGGGGCAAGTATAACCCCAATATAATTTATAACAAAAAGAGAAATACAATATAATAAATTTTGATAAAATATATCTCTCACAAATATACCAAGCTATCCAATTCAAAAAGTGATCTCACAACTTATAAATGACCATTTTACAACTTACTAATTTTGATAAAAAAATATTAAATAAATATCTTAAAGTGATCTTACTAATATGTTTATGTGATCTAAACTAATATCAAAATGATTTCAAAATAAATTCATAATAGTCTATTGCACAATAAATTAAATTTCAGCAAGGAATAATTTTAAGTTTAAGAGAAACTATAACTAGTATGTATATAATAGTGTAAGAAAGATTAACTTTCTACTAAACTTCCTTTTCTTCATTATTAAACAATGAAAACAATGCTTTACTAAATTTCAGCAAGATAAAATTTTAAAATAAAGGATATTAGTTGAAATAAAATGATAAGTGATAAATTAAATAATTTAATTTTTATAAATTTTATTTTGATAAAGAAACTTGATTTATAATAGATCTAGCATATACTCTAAAATTCCAGCAATAATTTATTTTATTTTAACCAAAATGTAGCTTTTAATTAAATCAACTAATTACAAAATACTTAAATAAAATTAGTATATGATATATTTAAGTAAATTAGTAAGATTTTAATTAAAAAGAGAGATCTAACAAATATGAAAATAATTTCAGCACAATAAATTAATTTGAAATGCTTAAAATATACTTCTAAAATAGATCTAAGAATAAATAATCTTTCAAATAAGACTAATGAAGAAATATTTCAAGAAACCAAAAGAAATTTATAGGAAGATAAAAATTTCAACAAGTTGAAATAAATCCTACAAATTATCACGAGAGTTTTTCACAAAAAAACTATTGAAGAAACTTTGATGTGAAAAACTTAGACTTTGATGTCCAAAGACTAATCCACCAAAAGTATAAATTGGAAAGAATAAATAGATGGTGAAAATAGTATGAACAACTAAAAAGGGATTAAGATCAAGAAAACAAACTCAAGTAATTTGAGAAAGCTTGCTTAGTTGAAGATGTTGAAACTTCCAAACCAAGGATTTGATCTTACAATATTTGGAGAACACTTGGAAGGAAAATCTAGGAAATTTCTCTTAGATTTGCTGGAGGGATTTTGAATTTTAATGAGGAATACTTTCATGAAGAAAATGAGGGTTATGTATAAGCAAGAAGATCATTTTGAATTATTTCAAAAAATATATTATTCTAACATCATTTTATCATATAATAATTTAATATTCAATAAAAATATAATTTATATTAAATAAATATTAAATTTAAACAACCAAAATTTGGCTATTCACATGGGCAAGTAAAAAATAATCAAATATGGCTCTTAATATATTCAAAGCATGTAGCATGCATTCATTATTAAAATCAACTAATGTTTGAAAAGTCATATTAAATTCAATTTTAATTTTAATCAAACGTGGGTCATGTAACCTATCAAATTAAAGGAAAAAAAATCCAATGAATTTTGGAGATGAAATCGATATAAATTCCTTGATTATAAAATGACTTTGTAAAATACAAAATTCCACATATTTTTGTTAATTTTGAAATATGACATTTAAATATTATGATATAATTTATATATAATCATACATATGTTAGTTATCATATATAATTAAAATTATATTAAGTATATAAACTAATTACACTTAATAGTCATACTTTATTCATTTTTATTTTGACAATTAAAATGCTACGTATGAAACATATAATTGAATTTTAATTAGATAGAGATTTATATAAATTAACCTCAATATCCTTATTTAAAATAACTAAAAATAATATGTTAAGTTGTGAGTAAATTGATTCATGCCAATGAACTCATATGAATTTCTAAGATAGTTATAAATGCATATAAAATATTGTATCTTGAGCTTCACATTATCCATTTTGATCTATCTTTCATTCTTCTATTCGACAATTTCCTCAAACATATTGTGAGATGTATTGGATATGTAATTAGCAATTAATATACAATAAAACATACATTAGAACATCGAAGCATTCATTTGTTATCATCAAAATTGATCGGATTGAACATGAGGCTCATTAAGCCAACATGAGCCTTCTCTTTCTCAGCTCTCTCCTTTTCCTCTCTTTATCCTTATCCTTTGTAGCTATAACTTTTTTCTTTGTAGTGTTTTGAAAATTTCTTTTATAGGTTGGAACTTGATAGAGGGAATAGTAGTTACTCAGTCAACCCAAGTGTTGTTGTTGTGGTTGCTTAAATTGCTTTCTCAAAGGAATTATGAACTGTTGTTGAATCATCCTTTTACTATTTTCAAGATTTGTTTTAGTCTTACTTTGTCTCTTTTTCTCTTATGCTTTTTAGTTGTTGTATTTGCTCTTTTGTTTTCTTTTGTTTTCATAATGTACTTAGATGGGCTTCTAGCACTTTTGGTTTCTTGTTGCTCTGAGAGTAGTAGAATTTTAGAGCTTTACCCCTTTTAAGTACATTGTATCTTTTCCTTTTATGGTAATAAAATTCTAACTCAACCCCCCACCCCCACAAAAAAACCCTAAACCCTAAACCCAAATACTTAAACCCTAAACCTAAATCCTAAACCCTAAACCCCAAACCCTAAACCCTAAACCCTGAACCCTATAAAGCTAAAAACCTAAACCTAAATTAAATCAAACCTAAAAATAAAATAAATAAAAAAATAAAATGAAAAGAAAACTAACCTAAACTTAAGCCTTAAAAAATAATAAAATAAAAAACTAAACTAAAATAAAATAAATAAAACCTAAACTAAACTAAAAATAAAAACCTAAAAAACATAAAATAAAATAAAATAAACCTAAAATAAAAAAATAAAACTAAATAAAACCTAAACCTAATAAATAATCCTAAAATAAAACATAAAATAAATAAAAAATAAAATTTAAAATACAACTAAAAAACCAAAACCTAAAAAAAAAATAAAATAAAATAAAATAAAATAAACTAAAATAAAATAAAAAAATAACCTAGACCAAAACCTAAAATAAACTAAACCTAAACTAAAATAAAACTAAATAAAATAAATAAACTAATAAACCTAATCCTAAACTAAAAAATAAAAAAAAAATAAATAAAACCTAAAACCTAAAAAAAAAATTAAAAAAACTAAACCTAAAATAAAATAAAACCTAAACCTAAAAAATAAAAACTAAAACTAAAAAAATAAACTAAAAAAAAAAAATAAACTAAAATAAAATAAATAAACTAAATATAAATAAAAATAAAAAATAAAAAAATAAAATATAAAATAAAAAAAAAATAAACTAAATAAACTAAATAAACTAAACCTATAATTTACTTAATTTTTTAAAAAAATAAAAAAAAAAATAACCCCTAAACCTAAACCAAACCTAAACTAACCACCCACCACCCTAAACCCTAAACCTAACACTACACCTGCCCCACCTACCACAACCCTACACTAAACCCCTAAACCCTAAACTGACCCTAAAACCTACACTACCAAACTCACTACCCTAAACCACTAAAACCTAAAAACCTAAAAACTAAAACCAAATAAAAATAAAATAAATAAATTTCTAAACTAAATAAAATAAAAATTAAAATAAAATAAACTAAACTAAACCTAAACATAAAATAAAATAAAATAAATAAAACTAATAAAATAAAATAAAATTAAAATAAACTAATAAATTTAAAATAATAAAATAAAAATAAAATAAAAATAATAAATAAATAAATAAAAATAAACCTAAAAAAAATAAATAAATAAATAAATAAAAAATAAAAAAATAAACTAAATAAAACTAAAAAAAAAAAAAATAAAAATAAAATAAAAAAAATAAAAATAAAATAAGTCTAAACTAAACTAAAAAAATAAATAAAATAATAAACCTAAACCTAAACCTAAAATAAAATAAACTTAAACCTAAACATAAACTAAATAAAATAAAATAAACTAAAATGAACCTAAATCAAAATTAAACATTAAAAAAAAACTTAAAATAAAACATAAAACCTAATCCTAAAAATAAAATAAAACCTAAAACCTAAAATAAAAAAATAAAACCTAAACCTAAAAAATAAAATTAAATTAAAATTAAACTAAAAAAATAAACTTAAACCTAAACTTAAAAATAAACTAATAAAAAACACAAATAAACCTAAAATAAAATAAAATAAATAAATAAATAAAATAAAAGAATAAACTTAATTAAATAAATAAACTAAATAAACTAAACAAACCTAAACCTACTAGTTTACTTTGTTTAACAAAAAAACTACCAACCCTAAACCCTAAACCACCAACCACTAAAAGCATAAACTATAAAACCCTAAACCTTAAACCCTAAAACCTAAACTAACTAAATAAATTTAAAAAATAAACCTAAACCCTAAAACTTAGTAAACTTAAACCTAAACCTAAACCTTGAGAATGGGCAGAACCTTGCCAGCAGGAACATCACCGTCAGTAGCCTAGATCTGCGGTGGAGGCGGCGAGGCGTTGTTATAGGGGTGGTGGGGATCTAGAGTGCGGTGGATATGGAGGTGGTGGTGAGACTAGTGGTTATGGAGGCGGAGGAGCGGCGAGGTTATAGCGTGGTGTGGCAGAGGAGAGATTGGGGATATGATGGTGGATCCGCTACTGAGAGGTGGTGGTTGATGGGAACTAAGAACAATCGATCTTATGCTACTTATGGAACTATATCTTTATTATAGAGATGGTTCTATAGGGTTTTGATTTGCTCTATGCATGCTCATTTATAATTTATGCCGTTGCTTGTGTCTTAGAGAACTTGGTGTGTTACTTGGTTGATGAAATCAAAAAGAAGAAATGCTGAATCTGAATTTGTTTTCTATTAAACAAAAACCAAAAATCTTAAACCTAAAACTTAAACCCTAAACCCTAAACCCTAACCATAAACCTAAAATACAAACCCTAAAATAAAACTAACCCTAAACCCTAAACCCTAAACCTAAACTAAACTTAACAACCAACCATAAACCTACTAAAAACTAACCTAAATCATAAATAAACAACCCTAAACCCAAACCTAAAATCCCAAAACTCTAAACCCTAGCCTAAACCCTAGGCCTGAGCCACAACCCTAACACCTAAAACCCTGCAACTACCCTAAACCCTAAACCAAACCTGGGCCCTAAACCCTAAACCCTAAATCCCATCCTTAAACCCAACCTCCAAACCCTGACCTGACCTAAATACCTGGCCCTAAAACCTAAAACCTGAAACCTCTATATAAATTCTAAAAGAAAATAAATAAAAAAAAACTTAAACTAAATAAAATAAAATAAATAAAATAAAACTTAACCTAACCAAAATAATAAAATAAAGATAATAAAAATAAACTAAAATAAAATAAATAAAACCTTATACTAAAAAAGATAAAATACCTAATAAAAAAGATAAATACTATAAATGTAAAATGGGCTAAAATAAACATAAGATAAACCACTGCACTCTACAGGCCCTAAACCACTAGCTATCCAAAGAAATCTAGGCTGGGGCCCTAAACCCCTACTCCATGACCCCAGGCCCTGGGCCTGGGCTACCCCAGGCTACTGACTCTACTAGCCTAAACCACCCCAGGCCCTGATCTTACACCAGGCCACCACTCCACCTAAACCTAAACTCTCCACAGCCCTAAACCACCACTCCTAAACCCTAAACCTAGGCCCTGTGTGCACCCAAACCCACTGACCCTAACCACCCTGAGCCCACCTAAACCTGACTAAATAAATCCTAAAAATAAAATAAATAAAAGGCCAAACCTAAATAAAATAAAATACAATAAAATAAAATCCTAAATGAACTAAACTAAACTAAAAAATATATAAAATATAAAATAAATATAATATAATAAATAAAGCTAAACTAAATTAAAATAAAATAAACCTAAGAATAAAAACTAAATAAAATAAAAATTAAACTTAAAATAAAATAAGATAAATAAAATAAAATAAATAAAACCACCCAGGCAAATCTTAAACCATAAACACCCAAACTAAATCCTGACCTGCAACCCTGAGCTCTAAACCTGAGCCTGACCTAAACTAAACCTAGCCCAGGCCACCCAAAAAACCAGAATTTAAACCCTACTTAAACAAACAAACCTAAACAACTTACCCCAAACCACACCCAAGATCCTAAACCATACCCTAAACTGGCTCTAAATCCTAAAACCCTAAAACCTAGGCCACTGGCCTAAATCTCAAATTCTAGGCCCTAAAACCCTAGGCCAGCCCTGATCCTGACACTAAAACTTCCTTATCCATGAGTCTACCCTAAGATCCTTCCCAGACTCTCTAAACTGATTCACCAAACCAGTCACTGAGCCACTTACTAAATCCTATCATATCTATAACCTCTGACCCCAGGCCACTGGGCCACTGACCACTCTGACTGGGCCACCCAGGCCCTGAGCCACCAAGATCTCTGACTACCCAGGCCAAACCATGAGCTTCAAACTAAATCAAAACTAAACCTGACTCAAAAACCCTAAACTACCCAGGCTTTAAACCCCAGGCTATCTGAAACCTGGGCCCCTAACCTAAACTTACTACTCTTAAATCCCAATCTTAAACCATACTTACCACTGGGCCATGGTAAACCTCTACTAAATCTTAAATAAAAATACCCTAAACTAAACTAAATAAATAAAATAAATAATAAAATAAATAAAATAAAATACTAAAACCTAAAAAACTAAAATAAATAAAATAAACTTATGAATAAAATAAATAAATAAAATAAAAGAAAACTAAACTTAAAAATAAATAAAATAAACTAAAATAAAATAAAATAAATCTAAAATAAAAACTTAAATAAAATAAAAAAAAATAAAAAAAAAATAAAAAATAAATCCTAAACCTATAAAAATCCTAAACCAAAAATAAAAAAATTAAATAAACAAAATAAAATAAATAGACTAAAATACTAAACTAAAATAAATAGACCTAAACCTAAACCAAAATAAAATAAAAAAAATAAACCTAAAAAAACCTAAAACCTAAACCTAAAAATAAAATAAAACTAAACCTAAAATAAAAATAAAAAATAAACCTAAAAGTAAAATAAAAATAAAACTAAATAAAAAGTATATACTATAAAAATAAACTAAAATTGAAAAACTTACACATAAAACCCTAAACCCTAAACTAAACCCAAAACTTAAAACCTAAACCACCAAACATTAAAAAACTAAACCACACCAACCCTAAACCCTAAATCTAAAACCTACCCAAAATAAAATAAAAAAATAAACCCTAAAGGCTAAAACCTAAACTAAAATCCCTAAAATAAATAAAATCAACCAAAATAAAATAAAATAAAAAAGAAATAAAAAATAAATAAACCTAAAAAAACTAAAAAAAAACTAAACTAAAATAAAATAAAATAAACTAAAACTAAATAAACTTAAATAAAACAAAAACTAAAAAATCAATGAATAAACTTAATAAATAAAATAAAATAAATAACATAAATAAAATAAACCTAAATAAAAACTATAAAAATAAAACCTAAACTAAACTAAAAAAACTTAAACTTAAAATAAAAAAAAATAAACCTAAACCTACACTAAAAATAAGCTAAATAAAATAAATAAAACCTATAAACTAAACTAAACCTAAATAAACTAAATAAAATAAAAAACTAAAATAAATCAAACCTAAACTAAAATATAAAACCTAAAAACCTAAAATAAAACCTAAAACCTAAACCTAAAAAAAATAAAATAAAACCTAAACTAAACCTAAAAAAAATAAAACCTAAAAAATAAAACTAAAATACTAAAATTAAAAACTAAACCTAAAGCTAAAATCAGTAAAATAAAACTAATAAATAAATAAACTAAAAATAAATAAACAAAAATAAAATAAACTAAATAAATAAAATAAAAAATAAATAAAAATAAACCAAATAAAAGCTGTTTATATTATTAAAGTAAATAAAAATTAAAAACTAACCTAACTAAAACATAAACAACTCTACTCCTAAACCTAAATAACTATAAACCCAAACCCTAAAACCACAAACTACTCCTACCCAATCCAAAACCTAAACCCATCCTGAGCCCTGAGCCCTTTAAACCTACCACTGACCCTCCTACCACTGAGCCCTAAAAAAAAAGCCTACCAAAAACCTAAAAATAACTCTGAAACCTTAAACCCTAACTACCAAAGGCCCTAACTTAAACCCTAACTATGAGCCTAACTCTAAACTCCTAACTATAATACCACTAATAACTAACACAACCTCCTAACCTAAACTTAAAAAAAACGCATAACCTAAACCACTGCTAACTAAACAGGAAAAAACCTAAACCAAAACTAAAATAAAACCCTAAACCCTAAACATCAACTCTAAACTAAAACCAAAGCCTAAAATACCCTAAAAAAATAAAAAATAAAAATAAAATAAATAAATAAATTAAAATAAAAATAAATAAAATAAATAAAAAAAACTAAAATAACTAAATAAAAAAATAAAATAAATAAACTAAAATAATTAAACTAAATAAAACTTAAATAAATAACTAAATAAATAAAACTAAAATAAATAAACTAAATAAAACTAAATAAAAAACCTAAACTAATAAAATCCTAAACTAAACTAAATAAATAAATAAAACCTAAACCTAAATAAATATATAAACTAAACTAAATAAACTAAACCTAAAATAAACAAAACCTAAAAAATAAAATAAACTAAACTACTAAACTAAAATAAAATAAAGAAATAAAATAAAAAAATAAACTAAATGAATAAACTAAAACTAAACCTAAATAAAAGTAAAATAAAACTTAAAAAACTAAACTAAAATAAATTAAACTAAAAATAAAAAATAAAAACTTAAAGAAACTAAACCTAAACCTAAAATAAAATAAATTAAAATAAGTTAAAATAAACATAAATAAACCTAAAATAAACTACTTAAACTAAAATAAATAAAAATAAATAAACTAAACCTAAAACTTAAATAAATAAACCTAAATTAGACTAAATAAACTAAATAAACTAAAATAAAATAAACTAAAATTAAACTAATAATAAACTAAATAAAAAACTTAAAATAAACTAAAATAAATAAACTAAAACTAAACCTAAAATAAATAATAAATAAAAATTAATAAAAAATAAACTAAATTTAAAAAAAATTAAATATATTAAATAAACTAAATTAAAAAATAAACTAAATAAAACCTAAACTAAAATAAACTAAATAAATAAAATAAATTAAATAAACCTAAACCCAAACCAAACCCACTAAACCTAAACCCAAAAAACCTCTCCTCCCCGAGCTCTCTTCTCTCTAATTTTGTTTCCTCTTGGTATACATGTGGATCTCTGCTATTTTGGCTTTTTGTCGATTCGACCATTTTGTGCATAATGCTCCATCCTTAATCCTGGTTGTGGTGAGCATTTCTGGCTCCACCTCAAATTTTGGATGCTTCAACTAGAATCCATTTTGAGGTTGGCGCCTAATGCTACAAACTCGACAAAATAATTTAAGGATGTGTTCTCTAAGGCTTCTTCATTTATTGCATGGTTAATCTCATCTTGACTTTTGTTCATGGTTTGTCGGTCGTAAGGTGCTCTGATATGGATGTTGAAATGTTGGCAAAACCATTTGAATTCTCTCATCAAAAAATTTTTCTTTGCATCAAATTTGGATAAGATCACCTTTTCATAATCTTAAGCTTATGGGTGTTTTCGATTGGCCTTATAGACATATTATGATTCAACTTTCTAATGATTTGGATTATTCTCGTTTTTGTGCATCATTCTTACTTTATTCTTAATTGTCAAATGCTTGAAGTTGTCTCCCTTTTGACATTAAGGAGGAATCTCCTATTGTCCCTGTGTGGTTATCTCTTCCTAATATGAGCATTCATTTTGTTACACATCATGCTTTTTTTGTTGGGGCTCTTTTTTGACCTTTTCAACTCGAATACCGTTAATACATGGCTCTATTCTAATGGAATTAGACATAACTAAAAAAAATACCAAAAGGTTGAATTGGAGAATCTTCCAATTTTTGTTCTCCTTTAAAATTGGTCATAATAACTTGGATTGCTTTATTCTCCGACCTCATTTTAAAATCAAAATCCTCCAAGGAAAATCTGGTTCCTAGTAAAAAGATCCCCACATATGTTCAAAATCACTGGATCCTAAGAATGGTATGAAAGCTACTATTGAGGTTAATTGCATGAATTTTGGGATTATCCCTATTGAACATGTTTTGGATCCTATGTTTTAGGGTTTGATTTTAGAATGGGAAGGATGAACTTCCTCTTACCTTCTTTAAAATTGAATATTTCTAATACTAGAATAATAATTTTCTAAGTTATTGGATGATGATTATGTTTCCTCTAATTCTATCCTTGTCTATGCCGCTTTGATCGACAAAATGAAAATTCCAATGAAGATTTAAAGCGATGTCGATCAGCTAAAATGTTTCTAATCCATATTTAACTTTTGCTTTAAATGGTTCTAAGTTGTCACCGCTCTCATTTCTAATCTTGATATTAATGTTAATCCTACTTTTCAACTTAATTTGTATTTATTAGAGGGTGAACTTCTCTCTAAACACTTGGAGAACTCTCCAATTGGTGAATGTTACTAAATCTTACTGTATGATGATTCTAGGGAAAAAGGAAATTGTTTTCAAACTTATGATGCTAAAAAAAAAAAGTATTAAAATTACCCTCCCAAACTATCCAAAAATCTATATTTACTCTTCTCTCACTCATCTCTCAATTAACCTTTGTTTTTTGCCTTTTTTTGTTTTCATTATGTTTAATTTTCTTATTTTGAATGTTAGAGGCATTAGTACCTATCTATTGTAATCATATTAAAAATCTTTTTTAACCTCTCATTCATGCTAATAGAATTAGCCATGTTGCTAGAATGATGACTTTAATAAATTTTATTCTAATGTTAGTAATAAGATCTTGTGTTTTTTAATAATTTCATTGAGGTTTCTATTATTGATGATTTTCAACAAGATGTTAATGCTCAAATCTCTTATGGTGACTATTGTGTTTTAGGCTCCTTTGTTTATGCTTCTTACTATAGATATGGTTGTAATCTCCTTTGGGATAATTTGAAGAACTTTGCTATCTCAGTCAACAAACCTTGGTTTGTGGGGAGTGATTTCAACACTATTTTATTTTCTTCTTATGGTGGTTGCTCTCCCAATATTCATTCCATGGAAGAATTTTTCCAATATGATCCTTGGTTATAGTTTGGTTGATATTGGCTTTAAGCTCTAACATTTGGGAAAACTCTAGACTTTGGCAAGGTTGGACAAGATTCTTTTAATACTCATTGGATTACTACCCTTCTTTTGATCATAAGCCTATGTTTTCTAGTTTTAAAAATAATTCTAATATAAAAAAACTTTAGATTTGACATGTGGATTCAACATATTGATTTCTTTGATGTTGTAGAATTGGAAAGCCCCTTTACATCCTGATAACTTAATTATGGTGATGAATAGACTATGGTTTAAACTTAAAAGACTTAAACAAAATTTGGGTTGGAGACTTACTAAAACTAAAATTTGGGTTGGAGACTAAACAAGCATTATTTTAAAAACCTTTTTGCTAATATTGAAGACATGGAAAATTTGGTTTGTGACCTTGAAGTGTCAATTATCAACATTCAAAACTATTTGAAGTGAAAGATAAAACACCAATTTCCAAAACATGGAAGAGACTTACTAAACTAAAACCTATAAATAAAAATATAAAAAATCCTTAAACTAAATAAAATAAAAATAAAATAAAATAAAACCTAAACTAAAACCTAAGCTATAAAAAATAAAATAAACTAATAAAAATAAACTAAAAAAATAAAAAAAACTAAACTAAAAAATAAAATAAACCTAAGAATAAAAAACTTAAATAATAAAAAAACAAAACATAAATAAAATAAAATAAACAATAAATAAAAATAAAATAAAACTAAATAAAATAAAACCTAAAAAAACCTTAAAATAAAACTAAAAATAAAAATAAACATTACCTAAAATAAAATAAAAAAATAAATAAAATAAACCTAAACCTAAAACAAAATAAACTAAACTAAAAAAAATAATAAAATAAACCTAAACTAAATAAAAAATAAAATAAACTAAAATAAACCTAAACCAAAACTAAACATTAAAACCTAAAATAAACTAAAACCTAAACCTAAAAATAAAATAAAACCTAAACCTAAGCCTAAAAATAAAAAATAAAACCTAAACCAAAAAATAAATAAATAAAATTCAACTAAAAAAACCTAAACCAAACCTAAAATTAAACTAAAATAGAAACCTTATCAAATATAATTAAAATTAAAATAAATAAACTAAATTAAATAAATAAAATACATAAATAAAATAAATAATAAAATTAACTAAAATAAAATAAAAATAAACTAAATAAACTAAACAAACCTAAACCAACCAGTTTACTTTATTTTAAAAAAACCATAAATGCTAAACCTAAACCTAAAACAAAAACCCAAAAATAAACCTTAAATCTAAAAGCATAAAATATAAAACCCTAAACCTAAACATACTAACCAAACCTTAAACTCACTAAACCCAAACCTAAACTAAAACTAAATAAATTAAAAAATAAACCTAAACCCTAAAACCTAATAAACTTAAACCTAAACAAACCCTAAGAATGAACTTTGCCCAGAACATCATCGTTAACCAGGCACAGTCTAGATCTGGTGGTGGAGGCGAGTGGTGGAGGCGAAGCCAGAGGTGGTTGTTATCGCAGGGGTGGTGGGGTATCTAGAGGTGCTAGTAGATATGGAGGTGGTGGTCGGAGTAGTGGTGGTTATGGAGGTGGGAGGAGCAATGGAGGTTACAGTCGTGGTGGTGGAGGAGGGAGAGATTGGGGATATGATGGTGGATCCTACTAGAGAGGATGATTCTGGGAAGAAAATAATCGATTTGATATATACTATGTATCTTTTAGAGATGGTTCTAGTTTTCTAGGGTCTTTGATTTGCTCTAAGCATGCACATTTTTTATTGATATCGTCGCTTCTATCGTAGAAAACTTGGTGTGTTACTTGGTTGATGAAATTGAAAGAAGAAGTCTTGAACCTGAATTTGTTTTCTATTAAAAAAAATGAAAAACCCTAAACCCTAAACCCTAAACCTAAACCTTAAAAACCTAAAACACTTAAACTAAAATAAAACAAAACCCTAAACCTAAATAAAATAAAAAATAAAAAAATAAAATAAAATACAAAAACCTAAAACCAAAACAGCAAAAATAAAATAAAATCCTATAAATTAATAAAAATAAATTAAAAAAACCCAAACTAAACTAAAAAATAAATAAACCTAAAATAAAAACATAAAAGAAAATAAAAAATAAACTTAAAATAAAATAAATAAACCTAAATAATATAAACACTAAATACTAAAACTTAAAATTAAACCTAAATATAAAACCTAAAAGAGTAAAAAATAAATCATAAACCACAAATAAAAAATAACTAAACCTAAAATAAAAAAACAAAATATAATAAGCCTAAAAGTTAAAAAAATAAACTAAACTAAAATAAATATTAAAAACCTAAACTAAACTAAAATAAAATGTAAAATAAACCTAAATAAAACTTAAAAACTAAACCTAAAAAAAATAAAATAAAAACCTAAACTAAAATAAAAATAAAAAATAAAATATAAACTTAAAAATAAAAAATAAAAATAAAACTAAACTAAAATAAAATAAATAAACCTAAACCTAAAATAAAACTAAATTAAAAACCTAAAACCCTATAAAAAAACCCACTAAAATATAAAACCTAAATCCTAATCCATAAAATAAACCTAAAATCTAAACCACAAACCTAAACTCAACCTAAAACTTAAATAAAAAATAAAAAAATAAAACCTAAAATAAAAAAAAGCTAAAAAACCTAAACTACTAAATAAATAAAATAAAATAAATAAATAAACTAAAATAAAATAAAAAAATAAAATAAATATAACTAAAACCTAAACCTAAAAGAAATAAAATAAAAATAAAAATAAAACTATAAAATAAAATAAAATAAAAAAACCTATAACTAAAAAAACAAAATAAAAATTAAAATAAAAATAAATTAAAATAAAACCTAAAAATGAATAATAAAAAACTAAATAAATAAACCTAAATAATAAACCTAAAATAATTAAAGATAAAACTAAAACCAAAACTAAAGAAAATAAAACATAAAATAAAATAAAATAAATCTAAACTACTAAATAAACTAAACTAAAATAAAATAAAACCTAAAACTAAACCTAAAATAAACTAAACCAAACATAAAACTAAATAAAAATAAACTAAACATAAAATCAAATTAAAAATAAACCTAAAATAAACTTAAAATAAAACCTAAAATAAATAAAAACCTAACACTAAATAAAAATAAAATCTTAAACCTAAAAAAATAAACTAAAATAATAAACTAAAACTAAACTTAAAACCTAAACTAAACAATAAACTAAAATAAAAAAACAATAAAATAAACTAAAATAAATAAATTTAAAAATAAAATAAAATAAACTAAATCATTAAATAAAATAAAATAAACTAAAATAAAATAAACTAAATAAACCTAAACTTCTGGTTTGCTTAAAATTAAAATAAACTTAAATCTAAAAAAAAAAAAATACCCTAAACATAAAATAAAAACTAAACTACCCAAACCTAAATAAACTAAAAAAAACCACAAACCCTACTCTAAAACCTGACCATAAAAACACTAAACATCTAAAATACTAAACCTAAAATCTAAAACCTACCCAAACCTAAAAAAACTGAAACCCAAACCACTGGCCACTAGCCCACTAAAACCTGACCCCAAACTCTAAACCCTAAACTTAAAACTAAACCCCAAACCTAAACCCTAAACTTAAAAAACACTAAGCCCTAAATAAAACCTTAAACTAGTAACCTAAACCCTAGCTAACCTTAAATAACTTAAACCTAAACCCACTAAAACTTGACCACCTAAACTTCTAAACCCTAAACCTAAAGAAACCTAAACCCACAGAACTTAAACCTAAACCTAAACCCACATGTGTGTGCTCTCCTCTTACATTTTTTGGTGATTCAGAAACCCTCTCAATTTTGGCTTCTCTCATGGCTTCTTTATGGATTTCATCGGGTAAGGGCTTCAACTTTTAATCTTTGCCTGATCTCATCCATCTTCCTTAGTCCATTGGCTTCCATGGTGTCCGATCCAGCGATTGGCATGGAAAAACGAAGGTTCAGTCGACCTAGGGTTGATGGTCTTTGGGTAAATCAACTTTTCTTCTTCTAAATCCTTCAAAGATGCCTTATATGGTAAAATGCTTCAACCTCCCATAAATTTTTGGTTAATCTTGTTCAAACTGATGTTTAAAGGAGTTTTATATAATGTGTTCATTTGGATAATGAGAAACTCTTCGAACCTTATGCTTTTACTCTGATTGGCAAATTTTCTTTTCGTCGACCTAATATGAAAGATATTCATTCTTTCTTTCATGATTTAAAGATCTTTGGTGAATTTTCAGTTGGTTTTGTTGGATGGTCATGTCCTTATAAAATTATGTAATGATCTTGATTATAGCTAGATTTTCTCTCACTAATCTTTTATGTTAAAATTGTCAAATGTATCCTTAAATGGACTCCTTATTTTGACATTCAAGAAGAATCTCCCATAGTCGGTTTGGATTATTTTGCTAATCTTAGGATACATTTTATTAATTCTCAATTTCTTCATGCGGTTGGGTCTATTTTTGGTAGACCTTTTACAAATTGATCAAGCAATTTGCTAAATCTCCTTCAATTGCTCATATCCTTGTTGAAATTGATGTTACAAAAAAAGTTTCTTAGGGAGATTTGGATAGGTTACAAAAGTATGGTTATTTTAGGTTGAATTTGAAAACCTTCTTCTACAATCACTTTGCAAAACCCATGGCCATGTCTTTTGGATTGTTTCATTGCTCATCCTCAACTTAGGAAAAATTATTAAAATTCTAAGCGATTGATCAATGTGGAGATCATTTAACTAATACAAATAAAATTTATGTTTTTTAGAAAAGATAAAGATGTTGGTGATGGTACTTTGAATCTTTCTAATTGCTTTACCTCTTGAGAATGGTTTTGAAAATAATGCTAGAAATGAAGATGTTGGTTTGGATGGAAACAAGATTTGTTCTTATGTTCCTTTGCTTTCAAAATGCAAGTTGATGCTAATCCTATTTTGGTTTCTTCCTTTAAGATACTTGTGTTCTACAACCGAAAATTTTAAAGATAATGTTTCTCTTGCTGATTTTCAAGAACCTTTAAAAGATAATGATGATTTAAAGTCTTTACATAATGAAGATGTTGATGGTATGGATACGATGGATTTTGTGCAACCTTCTTCTTATTTTCTTAACAAGTCCATTTCTCCTTCTTTAACTACTATTTAGTGTTTTGCCTATATTTTCTTAGCAATTATTGGATACTAATGTTTTAGTGCCTTTTCATTTGGAATCTCTTACCAAATCTATAGTTGTTAAGAGTTATAATGCTCCTTAATGATGAATCTTTGGGAAATGGGTTTTCAAACTATTTTTATGAAAAAGAATTTCAAAAAATTTCCCCCTGAAGTTTCAAGATTGACTCGACCTTCTTCATCTTCTTTGCCTAATAAGAAGTAATGTTTAATTTTCTTCTTTGGAATGTTCGGAGCATTGATACTCTTATTGTTAGGAATAGGTTTCGGAACCTTTGTAGGGCTTATAATGTCAGATTCTTGCTTATTCTTGAACCTCTTATTTTTTTCATCTAAAATTATGCATGTAGCTAGAATGATTGGTTTCTCTAAGTATTTTATTAACAATAGCAATAAGATTTGTTTATTTTGGAATAATTCTTTTTCTATTAATGTCATTAATGATTTTCATCAAGTTGTAAATGTGGATATTTCTTTTGGTGATTATCATGCTTTTGGCTCTTTTGTTTATGCTGCTTGCAATAAGATTGAGAGGAGGATTCTTTGGGATCAATTATCTACTTTTGCTTCTACTATTAATGATTCTTGGATTGTTGGTGGGGATTTAAATACGATCCTTTCTATGAATGAAAGGAAAGGGTTCTTCACTACATTCATTAGATATTTCTAATATGATTTTGGATTGTAATTTGCATGATGTTCATTTTGTTGGCTCTCAATTTACTTAGAATAACCATAGACTTTGGAAACATTTGGATCGTGCCTTATTTAATAATTTTTATTTAAATCATTGGCCGTTTACTTCAGTTGAACACCTTAGTAGGACTCTCTCGGATCATGTTCCTTTTTATTTCCATTAAAGATGTTGTTCATAATGTCATTAAAATTTCCATTTTTGAATATGTGGTTACATGATAGTAGTTTTCTTGATGCTATTGCTTTTAATTGGTATGCTCCTCTTGCTCCGATGATTTCTTTTGGTATGGTAAGATTTTGGCTTAATGAAATGGCTTAAGCATCATATTAATTGGTGGAATAGAAATTATTTCAAAATCTTTTGATAATATCAAGAACATGGAACAATAAGTGAAATATTTGGAAGAACTTGTTATTAATGATTCCTCTTTTTTGTTCTTATGAAGCTAAAGATAATCTCACTAAGTTTTAGGATATGAAGGAAACTTACTAGAGACAAAAGGTTGCTTCTAAACATCTTTCTGAGGGGGAAAGAAACACCAAATACTTTCATGCTTTGGTTATTAAAAGGAGAGTTCTTGGAAAATTTCATAAAATCAAGAATTCTAATGGTTCTTGGATCACCGAAAAGAGGATATTTTTGCTTCTGATATTAACTACTTTAAAGATCTTTTAGATAAAAATTATCATCTTGACCAATTATCTAACCCATCTATCATTCCTTCTATTATGTCTTGATGATAATGATTGCTTGGTTGCTCCTCCTTGGATGACAAAATTTTTAATATTCTTAATGGCATGAATGTTGATTACATTGCGGGTGGGATGGCTACTCTACCTATTTTTTTTAAAAGCTTGGTTTATTATTAAATCTGATCTTATTAATGTTGTTAGGATTTCTTTCTTGGGAATTCTATTCTAAATACTTCACTTCTACTAATATTGTTCTTATTCCCAAGAAAGACAATCTAATTTGGAATGATTTAGACCCATTAGTCTTTAATAAATTGATTTCTAAAATTTGACTAGTAGGCTTGGTAAATTTCTTCCTAAGATTATTTCTCCTAATCAAATTGGCTTTGTGAAAGGTATGACTATCTCTGACAATGTCTTGCTTGCGCAAGAATTAATTCAAGATTTAAATGTGAAAACTAGAGGTGGCAATTTACTTTTCAAGCTTGATATTACCAAAGCTTATGATAACATTTCTTGGGATTTTCTTAAAACATCCTCTCTTTATTTGGTTTCTCTACTAAATTTATCTCTTTGATTAACAATATACTTTGTAATGTTTTGTTCTCTTTAGTGATTAATAGTGAAAACTTTGGTTTCTTTAAATCTTCTCAAGGTATTAGACAAGGTGATCCTCTTTCTCCATCTCTTTTTATTATTATGATTGAATATTTGTCTCGTTGGCTTAATTTTTTTATTTGAGAAGAATTCTAGCATGTATTTTAGGAATCTTGGTGGTTTGGCTATATCTCCTTAAGTTTTCTTGATGATTTCATTATATTTTGTAATGGCTTGTTACAATATATTAAAAAATTGAAGATTTTTTTGAATAAGTTTGAAGAAGTGGCCTCGTGATTAGTACTCAAAAAGCTTTTTAATCTCTATGTTTCTATTTTTGATCATAGAATCAATAAAATAAAGGATAATACTAGTTTTCTCATCAATGTTTTCCTATCAAGTATTTTGGTTCTCTTTTATACTGGTATTTCAATTTTTATCTTTTGGTGGTAGATTAATTGTTATTAAGAGTCTTCTTTACTCTCTTTCTTTTTATTTGCTACTTAATATTATTCCTACTTCTCTTATTATTACATGGATTGAAAGGCCTTTTAATAAATTTTTTTGGGGCTCTAGTCTTTTGGCTAAAATACTTCATTGGGCTTCTTGGAATAACATGTGTGGTACTTTATTTGAAGGTGGTCTTGGTTAGGTCCTTGTTGGATTACACAAATGTTTTTCTTATAAGCTTTGGTGGAATTTCAGAAGAATGTTAGTCTTTGGGCTAATTTTAAGAACTACAAATACTACAAAGGTAAAATCCTTTAACTTGTAGCTATAAGCATGGTGACTCTATTGGTTGGAAAAGCCTTTGTGTTGTTAAATGGCGAGCGCTCATTTTTGGGGTATTAATAGTGGCTCCTCTTTCTTTTGGCAAGATAATTGGATGGGGTGTCCTCTATTGATTCTATGCTTAATACTCACTCTACTTCTTCTTTGAAAGTTAATCATTTTATTTTAAATGGTGATTGGAATCATTCTCTTTTGCATGATTTAATTCTTGATTGCATTTGTAATGATATTACCAAGATTTCTATTGATGGTATTATTTCTGATCAAGTTTTTATATCATTTCTAGTAATGGTGATTTTTCCTTTAAAGATACTTTGGCATCATATTAGAGAATAAACCTTCTTCACTATCTTTTTTAAGATTTGGAATAACATTATCCCTACCTCTTATTCTATTCTTGTTTGGAGAATTTTAAGGGGTTTTATTGATGTTGATTCATTACTTTTGGAGAAAGGTTTTTATCTTCCTTCTAAATGCTTGTGTTGTTTTCAAATTGAGAATGTTAGTCATGTATTTGTTAATGGTGCTATTGCTTCTAAAGTTTGGAATTGGTATGAGGACCTTTTCAACCTTAGTTCTTTTAATGGTAATTTTACCTTAATGCGACTTCTTAACTCTTATTTTCTTAATCGTCAAAGGGCATATCAAAATTATTACTTTGATTTGGTTTATTTGGCTTGATCAAAATGATGCTAAACATTGTAATGTTCCTATGAATCACAAGAGGATTATTGCTAGGACTAAGGAAAAAAATACATTTTTCACATAAGGCTGCTCTTCTTAATGGTACTAATTTTAGAAGGTGCAAGTTTATTTCTTCTAAATTGGGTATTAAGTTTCCTTGTTATGACTTGCCTCTTTCTTATAAAATAATTTATTGGATTAAGCCTCTTAATTATTGTATTAAAATTAACGATGGTTCTATTGTTACAACAAATATGTGGTGGTATCTTTGTAATAATCTTGGGAATATTATTTTGGCTTTCTCCACTCCTCTTTCTACTACTTCTATTATATTATGGCTGAACTTATGGTTGTTTATCATGCTCTTAAGCTTTGTTTGGAGAAGAATTTTCTTTCCATTTGGTTGGAATCGGATGTTGAGATGGTTGTTACTATGATCACTCAATCATAAGGGTAATTATGAATTTTTCTACTTAGGAATATTAAAGCTATTATTTCTAAATTGTCTTTTAAGATGACTCATATTTTGAGAGAAGGTAATGCTTGTCTGACTTTTTTTTAGGGGAGTAATCTTTTCGATTTTACTTTATTTTCCAATGAAAATATTCTCAATTAAGAGGCCTAACTTAGATAAAGTTTTCCTTATGTCATTTACTTAATTTCCTTTTTTTCCTTCTATTGGTGGTTGCTATCCCTTGCTCCTGGCTGACTTTGTTGCTTGGTTGAGTGCATTTCTCTAAGGTTTGTTGGCAATGATGGCTGGGATGTTTCTTTTTCCTTTTTGGTTGGTAGCCTTTTTTTGTGAATGTAACCCTTCCTTCGGAGGTTTGGCTGCTCACAAAATTTGGTTGCCCCATTTTTTCTATGTTGAGCCTGAGCCTTTCTTTCGCTCTTCCTCCCTTCCTTTTCTTTTCTTTCTTGATCTCTCTCTTACTTTTCTTTCTACGGGTCTTTCTTCTTTTCTTTACAGGTTTCCACTTGTAGCCCTGCTCCCCTCTCTTATTCTCTTTGTAGTCTTTGGCTTTTCTTTTTTTCATTTGTTTTGTTGCTCCTTTTTTTAGGTTTCTTTTTCTTTATTGCTTTTAGTTGTAATAGTTTGGGGAATTTTCTCTTTAGGTTGATTGTAGCTCTTGGAGTGTTAGTTCTAGAATTTTCCTCTTAAGGACTTTTATATCGCTTTGTGGCTACAAAATTTATCCTGTGGGTTTTATAAAAAAACCCCCTAAACCCTAAATAAACCCTAAACTAAACCCTAAACCCTAAACCCTAAAACAAACCCTAAAACCCTAAACCCTAAAACCCTAAACCTAAACCCTAAACTAAAACCCTAAACTCAAACTATAAACATAACCCCCAAACCTAAACCCTAAACCTAAAATAAACCTTAAAGCATAAAAAAAAAATAAACTAAACTAAAAAAATAAATAAAATAAACTAAACTAAAATAAAAATAAATAAATAAATAAACTAATAATAAATAAACTAAAATAAACTAATTAAAAATAAAAATAAACCTAAATAATTAAACCAAACTAAAATAAAAATTAAATTAAATAAACTAAAATAAATAAACTAAATAAATAAAACCTAAATAAAACTAAAATAAATAAACTAAATAAATAAACTAAATTAAAAACTACTAAAACCTAAAACCTAAAACCTAAACTAAAAAAAACCTATAAATAAAATAAATGAACTAAACTAAATAAACCTAAACCTAAACTATAAATAAATAAATAAAATAAAATACACTAAATAAATAAACTAAAACCTAAACCTAAATAAAAAATAAAATAAAAAACTAAACTAAAATAAACTAAACTAAAAATATAAAATAAACTAAACATAAACCTAAAATAAAATAAAATAAATAAACCTAAAATTAATTAAAATAAACTAAAATAAACCTAAACTAACCTAAAATAAATAAAAATAAATATAACCTAAAACCTAAATAAATAAACCTAAACTTAAACTAAACTATAAAAGTAAATAAAACTAAAATAAAATAAACCTAAACTAAATAAAAAACCTAAAATAAACTAAAATAAATAAACTAAAACTGAACTTAAAATAAATAAAAAATTAAAATAAATTAAAAATAAACTAAACTAAACTAAATTAAACTAAACTAAATAAACTAAGCTAAAAAGTAAACTAAACTAAAAAATAAACTAAATAAAACCTAAACCTAAAACAAACTAAATAAATAAAATAAACTAAACTAAACTAAATAAACCTAAACTAAACCCAAAACCTCCTCCCCACTCCGGCTCTCTTCTCTCAATTTTCATTTCCTCTTGGTGGCACACTGGGATCTCTATTTATTTTGGCTTGGTCATTCCAAGGGTTGATCGACACAGGCGATTGTAATGCTCGTCTTAATCCTTTCTATGGTGAGTTCATTTTCTATGGCTCCACCTCAAAATTTGGATGCTTAGGGCATCAACATTTTCAAGGTTGGAGTCAAATGCTTCAAACTCAAAATCATTTAAGGATGTGTTCTCTACTAAGGTTTCTTCATTTATTGCATCGGTTAATCTCATCTTGACTTCTTTTCATGGTTTGTCAATAATGTGCTCTGATATGGATGTTGATATGTTGGCAAAACCATTTGAATTCTCTCTCATCAAAAAATTTGCTTTGTCTCTCAAATTTGGATAAAATCTGCACCTTTTTACATAATCTTAAGCTTACGGGTGTTTTCTCGATTGGTCTTATTGACCCTGGACATATTATGATTCAACTTTCTAATGATTTAGATTATTCTTGAGTTTTTGTGCATCATTCTTACTTCATTTTAATGTCAAATGCACTTCTTGAAGTGGTCACCCCTTTTGACATTAAGGAGGAATCTCTATTGTTGGTTATCTCTTCCTAATATGCACATTCATTTTGTTACACATCATGTGATTTTTTTGTTGTTGGGGCTCTTTTTGGTTAGCCTTTGCAACTCAAATAGCGGCTGGCGATCTCTTATGGCTGGATCCTTGTGAAATTAGACATAACTAAAAATACCCTAAAGAAGTTTGGATTGGCTCTAAAAATATAGGTATTCACAAAAGGTTGAATTGGAGAATCTTCCAATTTTTTGTTCTCACTGTAAAATTCATGGTCATAATAACTCAGATTTCTTTATTTTCCATCCTCATTTAAAAAAAAATCGAAATCCTCTAAGGAAAATGGTTCCTAGTAATAAGTTGATCCCCACATATGTTCAAAAATTCACCGGATCCTAAGAATGGTATGAAAGCTATTGAGGTTGATTCCTTTAATATTGGGATTATCCCTAGTGAACCTATTTTGGATCCTACCATTGCTAGGGCTTCGACTAATTTTTAGAAAGGGAATGATGAAATACCTCTTACCTCTTCTTTAAAATTGAATTTTTCTAATACACCGAATAATAATTTTTCTAAGTTATTAGCTGATGATTATGTTTCCTCGATTCTATCCACTTGCCGACTTTGACCAAAATGAAAATTCCAATGAGGATTTAAATGATGTCATCAGGCTAAAAATGTATCTGATCTAGATTTAACTATTTGTCCTTTTAAATG
>CM038214.1:283300445-283394317 GCA_021442155.1 Cymbidium sinense
CTCACGATAACCGCCGCCTTTCACCCATCGCCAAATCTAGACTAAGCCTGCTTTGACGATGATGTTCTCCCGGCCAAGGTTCTACGCTTTAGGGTTTAGGATTGCTTAAGGTTTATTAGTTTTAGGGTTTATGTTTATTTTTGAATATATTTAATTACTTAGGTTTAGGTTTAGGGTTTGGGGTTTAGGGTTTAGGGTTTAGGGTTAGGGTTTAGGTTTTAGGGTTTAATGTTTAGGGTGTAGGGATTATTGTTTAGGGTTTAAGGTTTTACGATTTATGCTTTTAAGGTTTAGGGTTTAGGATTAGGGTTTAGGGTTTACGGTTTAGGGTTTTTTAGGGTTTAGGGTTTGTTTTAGGGTTTTAGGTTTAGGGGTTTTTGGTCTAGGGTTTAGAATTTAAGGTTTATGGTTTTTATTAAAATTATAAACCGACAGTTTAGGTTTATTTATTTTAGTTTATTTTATTTTTATTTTATTTATGTTTATTTTTCTTTTATTTAGTTTATTTATTTATTTTAGTTTAAGTTTTATTTTAGTTTATTTTTTAGTTTAGGTTTAGGTTAATTTTATTTTAGTTATTTTTATTTATTTTAAGTTTAGCTTTTATTTTCTTTAGGTTTAGGTTTTATTTTTTATTTTAGATTTAGGTTTAAATTTTTGTTTATATAGGTTTAGGTTTAGGTTTTAAGTTTTATTTTAGGTTTAATTTTAGGTTTTCTTTAGTCCAGTTTAGGTTTATTTTAGTTTATTTTATTTTATTTAGGGTTTAGGTTTAGGTTTAGGTTTAAAATATTTTAGGTTTAGTTTTAGGTTTTATTTTTTTATTTATTTTTTTATTTTTATTTTGGGTATTTTAAGGTTTAGGTTTTATTTAGTTTATTTTATTTTATTATTTTATTTTATTTTACATTTTATTTTACTTTATTTAGGTTTTTTTGTAGGTTTATTTTATTTTTTTAGTTTAGTTTAAGTTTTCTTTAATATATTTTAGTTTAGTTTATATTTTTTATTTTATTTTATTTTTACATTTAGATTTAGGCTTAGGTTTAGGTTTAGGATTAGGTTTAGGTTTTAGTTTATATTTTTATTTTATTTTATTTTATTGAGGTTTAGGTTTTTATATTTATTTTATTTTTAGGTTTTATTTAGTTTAGTTTTAAGTTTTAGCTTTGTGGTTTTGGTTTAGTGGTTTATGATTTATTGGGGTTCAGTGTCATGTTTATGGTGTCATAGGGTTTTGTGGTTGGCCTAAGGTTTGGTTTAGGATTTAGGGTTTATTGTTTAGGGTTTTGGGGTTTAGGGTTTATGGGTAGGTAGTTCTTTAGGGTTAAGGATTTTAATTTTGTATACTTTACTTTATTTTATTTTTTCAAACAATAAACCCATGTAGTTTATTTAGTTTTATTATTTTAGTTTATTTTATTTTTATTTTTATTTAGGTTTATTTTTATCATTTAGTTTAGTTTATTTTATTTTAGGATTTTATTTTATTTTAGTTTTTTTTGTTTTGTGGTTTTTTTTAGGTTTGTTTAGTTTTTAGATAGTTTTTTAGTTTAGTTTTATTTTTATTTTATTTATTTTAGGTTTAGGTTTTATTTCTTAGTTTTAGGTTTAGGATTGTTTTAATTTTATTTTTTTGGTTTAGTTTAGGTTTATATTTTGGTAGTTTTATTTTAGTTTATGTTTAGGTTTTTTTATTTTATTTTATTTAGTTTAGTTTAGGTTTATGTTAGTTTTAGGTTTTATTTATTTTAGTTTTGTTTATTTTAGTTTAGGTTTAAGTTTATTTTATTTTTAATTTAGGTTTAGGTTTTTTTAATTTAGGGTTTAGGTTTTATTTTTTATTTATTTTGAGGTTTTTTTTAGGTATAGGTTTTTATTTCATTTTTTTTATTCTAGATTTATTTTATTTTTATTTTAGATTTAGTTTTAATTTTATTTATTTAAAACTTGTCGAATTATTCATGACATGAATCTTTTAAAATATGTTAATGTTAGGTCAAGTTTATGCATATGGGTCGAATATAGTGAAAAGTGTAAAGCTACTCAGATCGACTCTCAAAATAAATAAGCAAGGTTTCCCACATTATGGATGAATGCAGGCAAATTAGTTAGTCCATGAAACTAGAATTAAGTTAGGATCTTGGAATATAGTACTCTTATAGTAAACTAATAATTAGATATTATGGTTCAGGAAGATAAATATTTTATGTGTTCAAGAAACTAAATGGGTTGGGGAGAAAGCCAAGGAGATTGATAGTTTAGGTTTTAAACTTTGGTATGTAGAAGTCGAATTAGAAGTGGCATGTAATGATTATAGATAATAGTTTGAAGGATAATGTTATAAATATTAATGATGCATATTTAATTATAGCTTTAAAGATTATTGTTGATACTAAGATTATCAATGTTGTAAGTGTTTATGCTCTTAAAGTAGTCCGGATGTTGGCTCAAAAGAAAATTTTGGAATGAATTAGAGGGATTAATACAAAAGATACATCTTGAAGAAAAAAGTATTTATTGGAGCGATTAAAATGGACATGTTGAGATGATTAAAAAACATTCATGGTTGTTATGGATTTGAGTGCCTAATGAAGAAGGTTGGAATATATTGGATTTTGCTTTAGCCTATGGTTTTATAGTTGCTAATACTTTATTTAAGAAAAGAGATGAGTATATTATTACTTATAAAAATGGATATAGTAAAACACAGATTGTTATTTTAGAAAATATAAAAAAATAAGAAGTGTTGTTATAAAAGTTGGTGGTGGAGTCTAATGTGCAAGAAAAGATATAAAAATAAGAAGTGTTGTTATAAAACTTGGTTTAGATGTAAAACTCGAGAATTGGGAAAAATATGAAGTGTAGAGATTCATGAAAGCAATATATGATTAAAAAATTTATTTTTAGTGATTTATACAATAGATTAGATACCAAAGAAGGTGAAAGATGTATGTATAAGTTAGCTAACCAAAAGATAGAGAAGTAAAGATCTAGCTCAACCAAGTGTATTAAGGATGAAATTCATAAAGTGCTTTTCTTAGAAAAGGATATTGAAAGTAGGTGGATGAGGTATTTTGATAAACTTTTCAATGAAGGATCTAAAAAAATGATTGATTTTAGCAACCTTAATACCTTAAACAAAATAGAGAATTTTATTTTATCATCATATTAGTAATCTAAGTTAGAGAAGCTTTAAAGAAAATGAAATGTTGAAAATAGTAGACGATGATATTCCAATAAGTAAAATGTTTAGAGATCAAGGAATTTCTTGGCTTACAAATCTTTTTAATCTTCTTTTATAGACTAAAAGGATGCCAAATTAATGGAGAAAGAGTTTGTTGATTCCTATATTTAAGAATAAAGGATACACAAGAGTGTCCAAATTATAGAGGAATTAAGTTAATGTGTCACATTAAAATTATAGAGAGAGAGTAATCTGAGTATAAAGCATGATGTGATACAAAATTTTCTCACAACCAGCTTTTTTTCATGCCGTAGATCTACTATGGATGCTATACATTTCTTAAGAGGTTTGGTGGAGAAGTATAGAGAAAGCAAGGAGGATCTACCTATAATATTTATTAATTTAGAGAAAGCTTATGATAAAGTTTGAAGAGTTATTTTTTAGAGAGTTCTAGAAAATAAAGGAGTTAATATTGGTTATATTCAAGTCATTAAGAATATGTAGACTAAAGCTATTACTCGTGTCTAAACACAGGGAGGATTGACAAAATATTTTTCTATTTCAGAGCAAGCTTATGATAAAGTTTGAAGAGTTGTTTTTTAGAGAGTTATAGAAAATAATGGAGTTAATATTGGTTATATTCAAGTCATTAAGAATATGTAGACTAGAGCTATTACTTGGGTCCAAACACAGGGAGGATTGATAAAATATTTTTCTATTTCAATTGGATTACATCAATGACCCTTTAAGCCTTATCTTTTGGTTTAGGGTTTAGTAGGTTTAGCCAGGGCTTCTAGTAGGGCAGTAAGGTTTGAGTTAAGGTTTAGCTTTAGTGCCTGGAGTTAGTGTGGTTGTGGTAGGGTTTGCGTCAGGTTAGGTTTAGGGTTTAGGGTTTAGCCCAGGGTCCGTGATTTTGGGATTAGGGTTGTGGGTTTAAAGTTTAGGATTAGTTTATGGCCCAAGATTTAGGGATTTTAGAGTTTAAGTTGTGGTTGATTTGGGTTTGGGTAGCCAGGCTCACTGCAAGTTTTTGTGGCTCAGGGTAGGGTGCAGGGCTCACAGGGTTTAGTCATTTTACTTTTATTCATATTATTTATATATTTATTTTATTTTATTTATATTTATTATATATTTTATTTTTGTTTAGTTTAGTTTATTTTATTTTAGGTTTATTTATTTTAGATTCAGTTTTATTTTAGTTTATTTTTTTAGGTTTAGGTTTAGGTTTAGGTTTATGTGAATTTTTTACTTTATTTTATTTTTATTTTATTGTTTATGTTTACGTTACATTTTTTATTTTTAGGTTTAGGTTTAGGTTTTTATTATTTTTTTTACGTTTAGGTTTTAGGTTTTAAGTTTTTATTTTAGGTTTCTTTTTAGGTTTTATTTTTTAGTTTTGGTTTAGTTTTATTTTTAGTTTATCTTATTTTATTCAGTTTATGTTTTTGTTTAGGTTTATTTTATTTTATGTTTAGGTTTAGGTTTTATTTGTTTTGGTTTAGTATAATTTAGTTTAGGTTTAGGTTTATTTTATTTTTATTTTAGGATTACATTTTTTTTGTTTAGGGTTTTAGTTTTATTTTTTATTTATTTTTAGGTTTCATATTTAGGATTATTTTTTAAATTTAGGTTTTATATAGTTTGTAGTTTTTAATTTTAAATTTATTTTATTTTAATTTAAGTTTAATTTTATTTTATTTAGGTTTTTTTTTTTTTTAGTTTAGTGTAGTTTTTTATTTATAATATTTTAGTTTAGTTTTTTTAATTTGATTTTCTCTTTAAGTTTAGGTTTAGTTTATGATTGTATTTTATTTTATTTTAGTTTAGTTTTTTTATTTATTTTATTTTTAGGTTCAGGTTTTGGGCTTTTTAGGCTTTACAATTTTAATTTTTTTTTGGGTTTTGGGTTTAGGGTTTAGGATTTAAGGTTTAGGGTTTAGGGTTTAGGGTTTAGGTTTAGGGTTTTAGGGTTTAAGTTTAGTTTAAGGTTTAGGGTTTGTGTGGGTTTAGGTTTAGTTTTTTTTAGTGTTTAGGGCTTAGGGTTTAGGTTTTAGGTTTAGGGCTTAGGTTTTAGTTTAATGTTTAGGATTTTTGTTTTTTCTAATAGAGAACAAATTCAGATTCAATATTTCTTCTTTTTGATTTCATCAACCAAGTAACACACCAAGTTTTCTAAAACATAAGCGATGACATAGATTAAAATTGAGCACACATAAAACAAATCAAAAACCATAACTAACTAGAATTTCCTGTACAGTAAAGACACAATTCCATAAGATCGGATCGCCATTCTTCGCTTTCTAGTTCCCATCGAACTAGCCGCCTCGAGAGTAGGTAATCCACCATCATATCCCCGATCTCTCCCTTAGCTACAACCACGATTGTAACCTCCATCACTCCTCTCGCCTCAGAACCACCACTCCCACCACCACCTCCATATCCACCGACACCTCATCCCCAAAACCAAAGTGATAACCGCATTCTTCACTTTTGCCTCAACCTCAAAAAATCTAGACTGAGCTTAGTGAGTGATGTTCCACAAGGTTCGCATTCTTCTTGGGTTTAAGTTTATTAGGTTTTAGGGTTTAAGTTTATTTTTTAATTTATTTAATTACTTTAAGTTTTGGTTTAGGGTTTGAGATTTAAGGTTTAGGGTTTAGGGTTAGAGTTTAGGATTTAATGTTTATGGTTTAGGGTTTACAATTTAGGGTTTAGGGATTAGCATTTTAGAGTTTATGCTTTTGTGGGAGTTTGGGTTTTGGGTTTTATAGGGTTGAGGGTTTAGGGTCTAGGGTTTAGGTTTAGGGTTTAGGATTTAGGGTTTATGGTTTTTCATTTTATTTTAAATTAAGTAAACCGATAGGCTTAGGTTTATTTAGTTTATTTTTTTATTTATTTTAGTTTATTTTATATTTATTTTAATTTAGGTTTATTTTTTATTTTTTTTTAGTTTAACTTATTTATTTTAGGTTTATTTATTTTAGCTAGGTTTTTATTTTAATTTATTTTATAATCAATTTTATTTTTTATTTTATTTTAGGTTTTAGGTTTTATTTTTTTATTTTGGGTTTATTTTTTTTATTTTATTTTATTAGTTTTAGGTTTTAGGTTTTATTTTAAGTTTATTTATCTTTATTTTTAGTTTTGGTTTAGGTTAATTTTAGTTTATTTTATTTTATTTAATTTAGGTTGGTTTAGTTTATTTATTTTTTTAATTTATTTTAGTTTAGATTTGGTTATTTTATTTTATTTTATGTAGGTTGTTAGTTTAGGTTTAGGTTTTATTTTATTTATGTTTTATTTTAGGATTATTTTTAGGTTTAAGTTTTATATAGTTTTATAGGTTTAGTTTAGGTTTTCATTTAGTTTAGTTTATATTTATTTATATTATTTTGTTTAGTTTTTTTATTTATTTAATCTTTTAGGTTTTTTAGGTTTAGGTTTAAGTTTTATATGTTTATTTTATTTTATTTTTATTATTTTGTTGGTTTAGGTTTTTTTTTTATTTATTTTATTTTAGGTTCTATAAGTTGGGTTTAAGTTTTTAGCTTTAGGGTTTAGGTTTTTTCTTGGGTTTAGGGTTTAGGGTTTAGGTTTTAGGGTTTAGGATTAGGGTTTTAGGGTTTAGTTTTTTAGATTTAGTGTTTTTTTAGGGTTTAAGATTTAAGGGTTTAGGGTTTTGGTTTTAAATTTAGGGTTCAGGTTTTAGTTCAGGGTTTAGGGTTTTTGATATTTATTTTAACAAAGAACAAATTCAAATTCAACATCTCTTGTTTTCAAAATCAGCAACCAAGTAACACACCAAGTTTCTGAAACACAAGCGACGACATAGATAAAACATTAACTTGCATAGAGCAAATCAAAAACCTTGGATAACTAGAACCGTCTCTACAGTAAAGACACAATTCAACAAGTAGCATATCAGACCCGCCGTTCTTTATTTTCTTTAGTTCCCATCAGAACCACCCTGGCCTCTCAAGTAGTGGGAACTACCATCATATCCTCGATCTCTCCCTCCGCCACCACCACGAGGGCTCTCACTCCTCCCGCCTCCATAACCACCACGCTCTAACCACCACCTCCATATCCACTAGCATCTCCAGATCCCACCACCACCCTGAGCAATTGTATCCCTTTCACCTCCACTCCTAGATCTGACTAAGCCCGCCAATGCTGATGTTTTACGTCTCACCCATTCTTAGGGTTCAAGTTTAGGTTTACGTTTATTAGGTTTTAGGGTAAAGGTTTATTTTTTAATTTATTTGGCTACTTTAGGTTTAGGTTTAGGGTTTAGGGTTTAGAGTTTAGGGTTAGGGTTTAGGGTTTAGCTTTAGGGTTTATGGTTGGATTTAGGTTTAAAGTTTTAGGTTTAGGGTTTTATTTAGGCTTTGGGATTTAGGATTTTGGGTTGTAGGCTTAGGGTTTAGGGTTTAGGGTTTAAGGTTTAGGGTTTAGGATTAGGGTTTATGTTTTAAAAAAAATTAAGTAAACTGGTAGGTTTATGTTTATTTAGTTTATTTTTTATTTATTTCAGTTTAATTTATTTTTTATTTCTATTTAGGTTTATTTTTTTATATTTATTTAGTTTAGTTTATTTATTTTAAGTTTATTTATTTTAATTTAGGTTTTTATTTTGTTTATTATAGTTTAAGTTTATTTTTTAGTTGACTTTTATTTTTTTATTTTTAAGTTTAGTTTATTTTTTTATTTTAGGTTTATGTTTAGGTTTTTATTTTATTTTTTTAAGTTTAAGTTTTAGGTTATTATTTTAGGTTTATTTATCCATTTTATTTTTTAGTTAGGTTTTCATTTATTTTTTAGTTTATTTTATCTTATCTAGTTTAAAGTTTAGTTTATTTTAGGTTTAGTTTAGGTTTTATTTTATTTAGTTTATTTTATTTTAGGTTTAATTCTATTTTGTTTATTTTATTTTTTTTTTAGGTTTAGTTTTTTTAGTTTTAGGTTTTGTTTATTTTTATTTATTTTTAGGTTTTATTTTTTTTATTTGTTTTTTTATTTTTTATGTATTTTTTAGTTTATTTTTTTTTTTAATTATGTTTAGTTTTATTTTAGTTAGGTTTTATCTTTGGTTTATTTTATTTATTTTAGTTTAGTTTAGTTTTATTTTTTATTAACTTATTTATATTTTAGGTTAGTTTAAGTTTTAGTGTTTATTTGTTTATTATTATTTTATTTAGGTTTATTTTTTTTACATTTTATTTTAGGTTTATTAGTTTAGGTTTTTGTTTTTAGGTTTTAGGTATGGTCATTGTCTTAGGGTTTAGGGTTTGAGTTTAGGGTCAGGTCAGGTTAGAGTTAGGCCTGGAGTTTAGTTTATGATTTAGTTGGTTTTTAGTTTATGCTTTATGGTTTAGTGTTTAGGGTTTAGGGTTTTTATTTTTTAGGTTTAGAGTTTAGGGTTTAGGGCCTTTTTTTAGGGTTGTAGGTTTAGGATTTAGGTAGTGTGGGTTTAGAAATTAAGATTTTTTTTTTTAAATTAAGTAACCCAGTTTAGGTTTATTTACTTTATTTTGTTTATTTTTTATTTATTTTAGTTTATTTTAGCTTTTTATTTTTTTTAAGTTTAATTTTATAATTTTATTTAGTTTAGTTTATTAATTTTAGTTTATGTTTTTCCATTTTATTTTAGTTTAGGTTATTATTTTATTTTATTTTTAGGTTTTATTTAGTTTAGTTTTTTTTTAGGGTTTAGGTTTAGGTTTAGGGTTTAGATTAGTTTAGGGTTTAAGGTTTGGGGTTTATGGTTTAGGGTTTATGGTCTTTTAGGGTTTTATGGTTTAGGGTTTAGGGTTTTGGATTTAGGGTTTTGGGTTTAGGGTACCTGAAATAGCTCAAACATGCAACACCAAGGAAGGTTTGCTAGTTGCAAAGGATAACTCTAGGAGGGTGACAGCCCAACAGCAGACGTAGCTCACCATATTTGCCCTGATAGTTTAGTAATAATCGTCCAGTCCAAGATTTCCTCCTCCATACCACCTCTTCTAATAGCTCCTCTTCTATCAGCAAGAGCATTATATCTACAAATAAGGGAACTAAATTCCTTTGCTTATTTTACTTGATTTATCATGTACCTCCACCCAAAAGGAATTTATGATGAAAAGTTGATTCTACTTATATATTATCTACTTCTAATGCTCTTGATTTTATTCCTATTGAAAGGTCTCCGAGTATAAATAAAAATAATACCTCTAGTAGTTCCTATCCTTTCCTTTCTGATTCAAAATTGGACTATCCTTCTCTGAATAAATTAGGTTCACCTCTTGAGATTGACTTGGAGTTAACTCTCGTGATCCCATAGAAGTAGGTATGCTCGATGAGAAGTAGAACTTTCACATGCTCATCATTCCAAGAAGTCAAAGTCAACCCACGAGTGGCAAAGTTCTACCTCCTGTGGTAGCACCTCGATAAGCAAGTCATTGGTTCAAGTGAGCGATAACCCTCCATAGGATGCTCCACCGATGGATATGCTTATGGAGGACCAAGCCAAAGTCGATTACAATGCCCTAGCCCACCCTAAAAAGTTTCTAGCTAAGTTAAGCACATATGATGCCCTTGTCTTATCCAAAGAAATGAGGGAATCTTTAATCAAAGCCTTACTTGATCTAGGGATATGCTTAGCTCAACTGACTGCTACTAAAGAGGAGGCTTGCCACTCGAAGGACATCTTAGAAGTTACATTCAGCGATGAAGACTTACTCCTAGGGATGACCTTACACAACCACCTCTTTACATTATAGTGGATGTTGGCAGATATAGACTATCCATGGTTCTAGTTGACCCAGGTGTATCAGTCAACATTATGAGTCTAAATACCCTTTCCTACTTAAGAATCGACATCTCCAAACTCTAGAAAGAAAGGATGATGTTGAGAGGATTCAATGAACAGGAGAGAGGGCCTTGTGGCATTTATTTTGGATGTAGGGGGGGGGGAGGGGGATATCAATGAGATCATATACTTTTGAGGTGATCAAGTACAACATTGAGGTATGTTGTACTATCTCAAAAGATAGAGGCATCACCCTACAATGGACCTAATCACAAAATAAGGACTCATAAGGCATGATGGATCTTTGAATGTACCAAAGATTTTTCCCCTACTTTACATGGATGTTTAAAGTAGGGTTTATATTAAACCAGGTTCTTAAGTTCACTATGGAGGAAAGCCTCCATAGTTAGTTGCATCTTAGGAAATGATTTCGAGGTTAGACTATTAAAGGATTGGTTGTAATTGGAAAATCAATTGGAAAAGTTCAAGAAGACTTATTTTTGGATTCTAAATGAAATAAGTAATAATGCTCATGATACTAGGAAGCCTAGTAAGCATTCCATCCTATGATTTGGCTTTATAATTTTGAAGTTGAAGATTTATATGTTTTGAGTTGAAATTAAATTACTAGGCTTATAATCCACCAACACAAGGTTGTGGGAATGCCTAAGATGAGGATTTATTATGAGCTCAAGGAAATAGCTACCTCGATCATAAATTTAGAGAGCTTTAGTACAAGCTAAAGCACAACATAAATTTAAGCGACAAGTGGACATATGGGTTTACCTCCATATGAGAGAATAAATTGTCCGATTTTTGGACTTATAACTACCTGGAGTGGCTGCCAGCTAACTCCTCCTATGATTTTAAAACCATGTAGTCCGGTCTTATAAATTGCAAGATAGCTAGGATAGTTATTTAATTAGGAAGAGAATAAAGTCCAAAACACCCTCCCTACATTTATGTAAGAAAAGTAAATTTAACTACACCTGAAAAGTGGAGATTAGCTAAATATAGATATAATCCCAAGCAATTGTATTTATAATTGGACTTAGCACCTTACACATGGGTAACTAAGCCCACCTGTCCTAACTTGGATTATGCATAAGGATTTACAAAACTAGTAAAAAGAGTATTCAGCTTTATTTTTAAGCATCCCTTAAGCATAATCCCCTGCAAAAAATATGATTATGCTAATATTGGCCTATCATCCACTCTACGAAGCATACACCCTAACATCCAATCTAAAATAATGCATCATAAAATAAATCATACATCACATCGTAGACCGTCCTAACTTAGAGTTAGAAGTGGTGACTTAATTCTAATGTGTGTATTAAGGCTTGTGTGGTAAGTCTTGTAAGGCAATAGTGTTGAATTTTCTATGTGAAGAAGGATTCAATTTAACATGAAAGGTTGATTTCATGAAGTAGTTTAATTGATTTGAGAATTTTAATTTTTGTTTTCTGTTTTCATTTTATTACACTTAGCAACTAAGTGTTATAAAGAGAGGAAAAGAGATTGCCCTATTTCATCCCTAATTTAAGTCACTCTCTAAAGTATATTAATTTGATTTAGTTCTCTTTAGTGAATGGCCTATTAAATGATTTAATTAATCCAAAGTTAAGGTTCACTTTAAATAATCCTATTCATAATGAAAGTCATCTTAAGATTAATTTAATTGAATTATTACCTCATGACATATATTAAATAATTCCTTTCCATCACATGTAACATGCATATGATTTAATCCTAAGTATATCATACATGTAACATATTTTAGCACACTTAAAAGATGAATGTATGTGTATATTTAGAATTTATATTTTATTTTATTGGATTATTTAAACTTATTAATTTAAAACATTATCCAAATTTTTATACAAAAATGACATAAGAATGAAATTAGATATGTGCCATTGTTAAACGGGAAGTGAGGTAATCAAATGACCTCCTTGAGCTAGCTAAAGCCTCAGATTCTCGGATGTCCACTATATACTCATTTGCATTCAAACATATGTAAATTGTATACATGAACATAGGAAGTAAGCTCTAATTCATAATTAATTCAACCACTTAGTCAATTATGAATGCATGTAATTTTAATGTAAAATGGTATTTTCATTCACTAATCACATATACATATACATGTGAAAAGATATAGGCAAGTATGCATCATTGTTAAACCAGAGAAGTGAGGAATTCAGATGACCTCCTTAGGGCTAACTAAAGTCTCATATTCCTAGTATGTCTAGACTATATACTTGCTTTCTTGGACACACATGGATGTATACATATATGAGGGTAAAGAAAACCATGCAAAGATTGTATATTTTATTTGATTGAATCATTTATATATATTAATTTAATTTCTATCCAAATTCTAATGTTAAAATACATAAGAATGAAATCAAATGGGTATGTGCCATTATTAAACTAAGGAAGTGAGGTAATCAAATGACCTCCTTGGTGCTAGCTAAAGCCTCGTATTACCGGGATGTCCAGACAATATACCCATTATCATTCAATATTATATAAATCAACACATGAATAGAGGAAAGAGAACTCAACATTCATAAAAATCATGTGATTCATTCAGCCAAACTAGTTGTTAAGCATGTGATTCATTCAAATATAAGCATATGATTCATTCAACCAAACTAGTTCTTAAGGACAATCAAATCAAATAAGATTATTTAAAGCAAACCAAAGCATCTTCATTAATTAAGTTTTGGATTTGATTTGATTTAAAGAGGAGAATAGAAATCATCACTTGATGTTTTAAACCCATTCCCACATTAGTGATATTATTTAATTTAAAGAAATGTAATTAAGTTGATTTTATGGGTTAATTAAGTTGAACCCTTAATTAGACGAATTAATTATGCTTACCTATGTCACCTTAAGGTAATTAACAAAATTATTATGAGCCAAAATGATATGCATGGAAAATAAACTTGCAATGATCTTAGGAAATAAAAGGGGCCTAATGCAATTGCCTCATGATTAATAGTTAATTAGATTAAGAGACTTAATTAATTACTCTTATGGTTTTCCCACACATGTGGACTAACCATAATTTCATTAAACTCTTTCAGGTTATTAAACACCTAAAGATCTACCCCATGCTTTAATTAATTGAGGTCTAATGTGATTATGATTTCAATTTGATTAAGTGATTTAATTAATTAGTTAAATCTTTATTAACTCTATTTTAAAAAAGGGAGAAATGATCTTAGGGAAAGGGGTCCCAACCTATTCCTTAGTTGACTTACTGTTGAACAATGATTAATAAACTTAATTAACCAATTTGTTAATGTTCATGGGATTAATTAATTATTAATTAACTTAAAAGAGTAGTTAAGGTTTAATTAGTCAATTTTCCTAATGAAGTGAGCAATAAATCCCAAGAAAATCATGGGATGCAAAGGTCATCCCATTAAATTAACCAATAAAATTTGGGATTAATTGCCTAAGTAATTAAGGAGTAATTAAGTTAATTAATTTTATAATTAAACTTTAATTAAACCTTAATTACTATTTAAAATTAGTTAAGATTATTTTTAATACCTTTAAAATGAATATTTATTTGCATTGTTTTATTTCTCTATGACTTTTTATGATTTTTAGAAGTTTTAACCATTAAAAATGATTAATTAAGCATAATTCAAGCCTAATCCTGTTGGAATAATGTGGCACGCTAAAGTGGCGTGCTTTCCATGTGGCACTGTGTGATTTGTTACTTAAAACTTATCTGACGTAGCGCCTACTTGGTCGTGGGTGATGCGCTTTCTCATCCATCATCCCATCTAAGATCGAACGCTACAATCCCAACTTAATAATATTAAATCGATCAGCGATCTAATCATGACCGCCCATTTTGATCATGTGGAATGGACAATGCGTAATATAACATCACGTGAGTGAAGGAGAATGGAGTACATCCTCCATTGCTAACTTGATCCGAGCTTACTCAAGCTCAGATTAACTTTAAAAGGATCCCACACCTTCACGACATCAATCGGAGGGGATCCAATAGTCAAGATCACATAAGATGCAAGTTTTTTTGAAAAGCTCCAACCCATTTTTGCCTAAGGATCGATTTTGGAAGCATATCTCATCAGAGCTCAAGATCGGTGGCTCGAATGGAAGCTTCATCTAGTGGAGATGAAGCCTGCTGAGTAGCAATTAGATCAATTTCGATGTTCACTCAAAAGGATGATGCAATGATTTGGAGCTCGCTTTGATCAAGTCCCACCTCCATGCTTGGGAAGCTTGGGAGATGACTGCTCTATCGATGAGGCCTAGGGAAGGTGCATGCAAAGTTAATTTGAGTTTGATGGAGAAATGTGAAGTTAGGTTGAAATGGGAGTGTCCTATGGATGATAATGGTATTTTTGATCAAGAATGAGCTTGGGAGCTAGAGAATGGCTATAACTCATCTTGGGTAGTTATGGGTCTGAGGAATGATTTTGTGTGTGTTGAGTGGAAATAAGAGGGTGTATACCCCTTCATCTTGATCGGATGGTGGGATTTTAGTTTGTAGTTGCCAACTGAGTGGGTGGAGGGAGGAGTTGGCTCAACTTGGTTGGTTGAAGGTGTGGAGGTGGTTTAAGGAGGAATCATGGGTGTCCTATGGGTTTTAAATCTGGGAGGGTGAGGTAATTTTGCCTCCCATGGGTCATGGCCCAACCACCATTGTTAGGTTGGGTAGTCTCCTAGCCTAGGTGGACCATTGGGAGAGTACCAAGTGGCCAAAGAATGGAAATGACCACTTACATGGGTGATTTCTCTTATGTGATGCCTTTAACCTAAGGGTAAAATGATCATTTAGCATTGGATTTGATTTGGAAAGATTTGAAATGAGCCAAAAGTAGCTTAGCCCAAATTTCAAGTCAATTGGAGTTGATTTGGTTAGTTTCAATTCATTTAGGTCAAATTGTAGGTTGAAAGTTGAACAATTGGTTAAATTGGGTCAAACCAAGGGTTGATTCAAGTTTATATGATCATTTGGGATATTTTGGTTCGATTGGTTTGATTTAGTTTGGCTTAGACTTGATTTTGGCTCATTTGAATTCATTTGGGTAATGGTTAAATTAACCAATTTGACCAAATTGGCCAATTAGCTTGATTTGGTGTTGGTTTTGGTTTAGTTAACCAATTGAAGATGATTGTAGGCTTTGGTTATAATTTGGATTTGGTTTTGAATTTAGGCCAACTTGAACCATTGGTCAATTGGGCTAAGTAGCTCAATTGGGTTCAATTGGGTCCAATCATGGCTTTGGTCAAGTTCAACAATCAATTTGGAATGAACTTGAGCCATTGATACAAATAATTTGGTTTATATTTTGATTTGACCCAATTTGGTCTTTAAGTCAATTTGGGTCAACTTGAGTCAAGAGAGCTAATTGGGTTTGGTTTGACTCAATTGAAGGTCAAGTCATATTCAAATATTGATTTTGATTTGGTATGAATCATTGGTTTCAAGGGCTTAGGTTGCAATTTGGCTAGTTTGGGTTCATATGGGTTAAGGGTTTGACTTGGTCAAATGACCAAGTTGACTTGGTTTGACCCAATTTGAAAATTGATCAACCTAGGTGATCACAATAATAATGATTTTGATGGGCTTGGTTCAATCCAATTTGGGTAGGATTAGAACTTAGCTCAAATAAGTCAAATTAGCGACTTTGGATCAAGTGGACCAATTGGGTTAGTTGGCTTAATTTTGGGTTGAGTTTGATTTAGTTGAGTTTATATATGGATTTGGGATTGATATATAAATTCAATTGCAATTGGTTGGGTTTCAAATGGGTTTTAGTTCATTTGAACATTTCAAGTAAAAAGGGTTAAGTTGGGTTTGACTTGGGTTGATTTTGGTTTGGCTTGATGATTATAGATTTCATTTATATTTATGAATATAATTGAAGGTATGATTGATTCATGAGAAAATCAATTGAATTTGGGTTTTGAAATGAAGGAATTTGGCTAAGTCTATAGAGTTGGGTCATGTGGCTTAGGTTTAGATTTTGATTTGGCTTGATTTAGTTTTGATGATTAAAATATATATTTTATTTAAATTTGTGAAGATGATTGAAAATATGATTGATTTGTGATAAAATCAATTGACTAGATTTGGATTAATATTTAGCTAATTCCATGGGATATGTCAATAGCGTAAGAAGGGTTTTAATTTAATTTGATTTAGATCAGAATGTACATTTGATTTATATTTAGACATTGAAGATATAAATTGATATGAGAAAATTGATTATGAGAAAATCAATTGATTTTGTATTTATTTGGATTAAAATTTTGGAATGTCCATGGGATAGATCATATGCTTAGGAAGGGTTTCAAGTTTGGATTTGATCATGGGCTTCAATCATTTGGTTTTGGAATTTGGGTTTGAATTTGGATTTGAATTTGATGTTTGAATTGAACTTGAGGTTTGGTTTCAAAAGGTGCACATGGATTGGATTTGGGTTGTAGGGTAGGTTGATTATCTTAATCCTAAGGCATAACCTAATATGGTTAACCCTTCTAAGTTTTAAGGCTTAGGTTAAATGTTTCCTAATTTTAGAAGTGTCTTATGACTAGGAAAGCCTTAGTTTCTAGAAGACTCCTAAGTCTAAGATGAGAAGATTGAATCTTCACTCTAAAAGTGAGGTCAACAGGCCTTTGGCTCCATAGTGTTGCCCTTGGAGATAGATGATTGGAAGATCGAAGCCAAGTTTCACATTATAAACTTAGATACATCTTTCAACACTTTTCTTGGGAGACATGGATACATGAGAACAAAATAGTTCCATTCTCTCTACATCAATGTATGAAGTTTGTGAGAGGTGGGATCATCTATTATGTGAAAAGAGATCTCAAGCCATTTATAATTTAGGAGGTCAGCATATACAAGGATGCAGCTTACTACCTCCCTCAAAACCAACAAGTCTATTCTCATGAACTTGGCCAAAGTTTAAAAATAAAAGAAAAAGAAAAAGAAAGAGAAAACGAAAATGAAAATAAAAATAAAAGGGAGTGAATATATACTTGGAGGAGGAAGTGGAGCCTGACATTAGATTCAACCCATAGTTCATTATTCAACATATGGGTAGGATGAGACCTCCACCTGAAGAGGAAGAGGTAGAGGCACCTAGGGTGGAAAACCTCCTTATTGGTCACCTAATAAAAGATATGTCCCAGCTACTAGGAGTACACTTGCTACCCATATAGACTTAGAATCTAGTTTATAAGATGAGTCTTATATGGTTAGCACACAAACCAACACTTCTCAATAGTAGATTCTTTTGGAGGTGACACTTGAGCCAGATAGTGATGAAGATCGGGCTCCAAAGAAAAGCATATGTGTATCCAAGTTTATATGTAAAATAGTTAAGCATCAATTGGGAACCTTAGCTATAACCCCAGTTTCCTCTTAAAAAATAGAGGGTTTGGTAGTTAAGGAAGCCCAAGTCATCATCCAGTGTGAAGACTCGTGAGGTTCTAGACATCATCCTCAAGTCAAGAAGTTGATGTAGAACTAGAGGATGATTCATATAAAGATTTAATTGAATTACCTTTTGATTACTTGCCTTATGTTCATAATTTATCAAGGAAAGGGTTAATCCCACATACTTGGTCAAAGCACAGGTCAGACTACTTAGAAAGAATATGGAGGAACAAATGCAAAAGCTCTCAAAAAAAATTGAGACTAGAATTTAGTACAATAGGTCCAGTTGATGATGACGATTACTACTTAGTCATCACAAATTATTTGGAATCTAATGGGTTCTTTTAAAGTCACATTAACTCATATGAGGAGCTGTGCTTAGAAAATTCAGATGATCTAGATGATTTTGAAATCAAAGACTCACCGCCAGAGTTAAAAGAAAAGATCAGGTCAATAATCGATGAGCTCAAGGAAATCAATTTAGAATCAAGAAGATCCACACCCATATACATCGTTCTAATTAAATGAAATTGAAACCAATGACTTAGTTAGCCATTGATTTAGTTTAAGGATAGCTTTGCATGGAGTTATGAAGAGATGCGGATTGGCTAATGTAGTGGTCCATAAACTAGCAATAGAGCCTACTACTAACCCTATCAGGCAAGCTCCTAGATGCATGAAATTAGACATAGAAGAACATGTCATTTATGAAGTCAAGAAATTGATCGATGTTGGCTTCATCAAGGAAGAAAAATACCCTACCCGTTAGCCAAAGATCATCCTTAAAAAAAAGAATGGCCAAATTCACATATGTGTCAATTTTATGGATTTAAATAAGGCATGTCCAAAAGATGAATTTCCACTACCAATCGGACGATGGTGGACATTGCCTCATGTAATCTTCTCTTTCATGGATGGCTCATCTGGATATAACTAAATAAAGATGGCCCCTGAAGTTGGAATAAACACTGCTTTTAAAATCCCAATCAGAATCTACTGCTATAAGGTCATCCCTTTCAACCTTAAAAATATCGGTGCTACATACTAGTGGGCAATGACCTAAATCTTCAACGAACTCATGCATTATCAAGTTGAATGCTATGTTGATGATCTCGTAGTCAAAAGTATAAAAAAGGAAAACCATCTCTTTGACTTGAGAGTAGTTTTTGAATAGTTAAGACCATTTAACCTCAAAATGAATCCTCTGAAGTGCATTCAAAGTAGCTTCAAAACAAATTCCTTTGGTTTATTGTCCAACACCAAGGAATCAAAATTAATTTGGAGAAGATCAAGGCAATATTAGTATTGCCACCCCCTAAAAGTTAAACTTAACTCAGATCATTACAAGGACTGTTAGCGTATCTATGATGATTTCTATCAAATTTATCTGGAAGATGTCAACTATTCTCAGCACTTGTTAAAAAGGATGCCAAGTTTAAGTGAGATGACAAGTGTGAGCATGCTTTCGAAGACATCAAGCATTACCTAATGATATCACTAATTCTAGCAGTCCTTATCCCGGGCAAGCCGCTCATAGTTTACACTACTGCATTAGATGACTCCCTTGTTGCTTTGTTTGCCCAAGTCAATGATGAAGGGAAAGAAAAGGCACTCTACTACCTCAGTCATCATCTAATCGCTACTGAGGCTAATTATCCATCCATTGAGAAGCATTTTCTAGGTTTAATCTTTGCATCCTAAAAGCTACAACACTACATGCTTCCTCATAAGTGGAACCTAATCTCTAGAATCAATCCATTACATTATCTCATGACACGATTGATGTTTTCTGGATAGTTGGCTTGATGGTCGATGATCCTTTCATAGTTTGACATTACCTTCATACCCCTCTTTATGGTGAAAGGACAACTGTTAGCAAATTATTTAGCAACACACCCACTTCCTACTGACTCTTGGCTTAGTGATGATCTCCCTGATGAACAATTCATGAACTTAGGGGATACTAGCTTTCCCCACTAGGAGATGTACTTTGATGGTGTAGCTTCCTCTCAAGGAGGAGAAGAACCACAATCTACTATTCCAAGAATATCAAGGGTAAGAATAGTTCTCTTAACTCTGGACCGTGTTGTGATGAGATTCTCATTTCATCTGTTTAATCCTCGCACCAATAATGAAGCTAAATATAAAGCTCTGATTACTAATCTGGAGTTATCCATTACTCTAAGCATCTAAAACATCAACATCTTCAGGGATTCTTAGCTAGTTATTAACTGAATTGTCGGGTCTTACAAGGTTATAAAGCTTAAGCTCCATGACTACAACGAGTACACCATAAAGTTATTGGCCCAAATCCTAGAGGTTGCTAGTTATAAGATTCTATAAGGAGAGAATGTTGTAGCATATGCCAAGGAGTTAGCATGTCCAGAAGATGAGTCCATATCAATAAAGGTCCAAAATAGACAAGTGTTATCCCTTATTGATATTGAACTCATCAAAAAAATACTCTCTTGATGGGGAGGTTGCCATTGCCAAGAAGGATGAGGAGTTAGATTTGAGGCAAACATTCATAAATTACCTAAATAAAGGCAAACTATCTCAAGAGAAGTCTTAAGCCCATTAGATGAAGTAGAGAGCACTTTCCTATGCTCTTGTTGATGGTGTTTTGTATCGACAGCCTTTTGATCATATGTGGTTATGTTGTTTAGACAAGAAGCTCGTAAGATCATGACCGAGGTACACTTAGGATTATGTGGAACCAACCAACTGATTCAAAATGAAAGCCAAGATTAAGAGACTAGATACTACCGGTCATCGATGATCAAAGATTGCATGGATATGCTAGCATGCCACCAATGTCAAATAAATGATGGTCCTACACCAACCATCCAACATTCTACATCCTACATTGCCTAATGGCCATTCGAAAGTTGGGTACCAACATAGTGGGTCTTATTGATCCTCCTACTTCAAGGGTCATTGGTTCATCTTAGTTGCTACTATCTACTTTTTCAAATGAAAATGATTCCACTTAGAGAGGTCAACTCGTGCTCCAATTTTTTAGAAAGCATTTCGTATATAGGTTTGGAGCACCTCGATGAATTATATCTGATAATGGTATTGCATTCAAGAGCACCAAGATCAATAATTTTGCCCAGAGATATAGCATAGATTGGAGATATTCTACCATCAACTACCAAGGGAAAATTGCTTAGTAGAAGCCTTCAATAAAACTCTCATCCAAATACTAAAAAAGACACTCGACAATAATAAGCGATAGTGCCATGAGCAGTTAGTTCAAGCCTTGTGGGCCTACCGCACCACATATAGAACTCCAACTCAGTCTACTCCTTTCTCCTTAGTGTATGGGTCCAAATTTGCTCTACCATTAGAAGTCCAATTCTTTTCACTAAGGATAGCTATGGGCAGCAAGATCGCAATAAAGAAGAACACCAAGTTATGGTTAGATGATCTCGAAGGTTTGGAGAAGAGAACCTTGTGGGCATGCTAAAACCTTGAGTTGTACAAAGCTAAAATGATTCAAGCTCACAACTTGGTTGTCTAGAGCTTTTCAAGTAGAGAGCTTATTTTAGTTTTAAGGAGACTAATTGTTGGTAAGATGGGAGGCAAGTTTGAACCCACTTGGGAAGGCCCTTTACCATAGAGAAGGCCTACCAAGGAAGATCTTATCAACTTATTAATCATAAGGGATAGCTTCCAATGCTTCCAACCATTGGGCTATACTTAAATAAATATTATAAATCATGTTTTAAAATGATTATCATTAATGAAAATACCATTTTGAGTTCAATCTCTTCCATATTGAAATTATTCTTATTTTTGAATCCACCACGATGTGTTTAGGGTAGGTGTAAGGAACTAGAGCAGCGTCATATCCTTCATTGACATAAAACAAATACAAACTACAAAAAAATATATAAAATAAACACATATCTTTGTGTCGGGCTACTCTGAGTTGAGATAATGCCCTCAGTGGCACTTACTCAGTAGCTGCTCTAGGTCGGGCTAACGTGCTACCCTACTAGTGTGTCAACCTAGTGGCCTTCTTGCTTTGGAGGATGTAAGTCTGCTATATTTTCCTTCTTTATTTGGCCATTACACACCGATGAGCGGCTTGTTAGTTTGGTATTCCCTTACTTAAGCTACCTCATGTTGGCTTTGTTTAAGAAGATGTGAGTCTCCTATGCTTTCTTCTTGGATTAGCCTTGCACCAATCGGGGTCAAGTATATTTGAGGTTTAGGATAAGTCCTCTAGCTCTTCCCTCATGACTTCTTCAAGTCTATGTCCACCTTCCTCGGGCTCCATGCTTATTAGTACTAGGTCGATAGTATTTATATCCCGATGATAGACTATCTCGATGATGAGTTCCACTTGGAAAGTTGTGCCTACATGCTTTCTTTCTGATTGATCATTGGACACCGAGCATGTTGGTTGGTTCTCACTATGCTGATAGATACACCACTCATGTTGATTGATACACCTTTGGTTGTTGGTTCTTGCACCTTAGGATACACCACTCATGACAGATGTAAGTCTGCTATGCTTTCTTCTTAAGTTTGCCACCGTACACCTATAAGCTTTCCTTTCTAGGGCTCAAGATAATGCCCCTAGTAGCACCTCCCCTGTGGGCACTACTTTGGATCACATCCTTCGCATTCCCATTTAGACACTACCCGTTACATTAGATAATTCCCCTTTCATAGTAACCACATATGGTTGGAGAATCCATCTATGGATGTGTAGATTCTCCCATGGTCCAAGAATCGAGATAGGTCAAGGCGACATAGCCTTCTTCAAGTGGTCCCTCAGACACCAAGGTCCACGCAAACATATAAACAAAATATATATTCACTTATGGATTAGAGACACCACTAGGATACTTTTTCTCAAGAAGACATCCTATGTTTAGGCAAGGTCAAGAAATCTCCATAGAATCGCCTCACTACTCTTGAGTTGATATAAGTCCTCTGGCATTCACTCAGAGTCGCCCTAAGTCGATTGATTTATTGTGCTACCAATAGGTCACCCTTTTTCCCTCCTTTAGAAGATGTAAGTCACACGCCTTCTTTCTAGCATCCATTGCACACAAAAGGCAACCCCTTTGGCTAGCTCTACCCCATAGCCAGACTATCCCTTTGATTTATAAATTTGAGATAGTTGATATAGCCCCTTCTCGGGTCCATCACACACCCACATGGTCCATAAATTAAATCTTTAAATTTGACAGCTCACATCCCAGTGGATATGCCCTCAATTCAAAATCAAACTAAACCAAATAAAAACCATATCAAATCACATGAAATTAAGATAAAATTCTTTTAGACTACTTTGAGTTGACATAAGTCCCCAACGACATTCACTTAGTAGTCGCCCTCAGTCAGGTTCACTTTTTTGAGCATCCAACAGGTCACCCTAACAGTTGTTCCTCACTTTGGAAGATGTAATTCTGCTACGCCTTCTTCTTAGCATAGTCATTGCACATTGAAAGGCAACCCTATAGGTTGACTAGCTCTACCCCACAGTCGGTAGACTATGCATTTGGATTTGTAAACTTGAGGTAGGTCAAAGTTGATATAACTCTTTCTCAGTGGGTCCATTGCACACCAACGGGGTCCATACATTAATTTAGATTAAATTAGACCCAATCTTATTTCCCCAATGGAGTTAAATCACACCTTCTCTCTAATGGAGCCTAAATCATATATAAATAAGTCAAGCAAACAAATCAAATTCAAAACCAACCTCTGGGAGCCAAATTAAACCAACTCCCCAATAGAGTCTAAATCAAAGAAATCCAACCAAACTCTTATTCCCAGAGGATACATCCCCAAATAAATCTATGAAATCAAACTCAAATCCCAATCCCCAACAGATAGCCTGAACCTACTTTCCTAGTGGAAGGTTCATATTCCCGATCCCTAGTAGACTGGAGCCCATATCTCTATTAGATATGCCTCCACATCAATTAAAACAAAACAAATTAAAGTTAACTCAATCTTAATCCCTGGCGGATTATAGATTCTTTTCCCCAATGGATCTTCTTTCCACAAGTCATATAATCAAATCAAATTGAAACATTATCCCCAACAAATTTTTTCTTCACCGACATCCTCACATGTCATGTCCAATGCATGTGTGATCCCTAGTTGATCTCCCTCCATGTCCTTAACATGGAATTCTCACCAAATCTTATTTCTTCTCTTATGCACACCTTTAATACTTCAACCAAAAGCTAAATTACATCATCTCAACATTGTAATCAATATTTTATTATTTGTGATGGTGCAAGCTCAAACTAACTATACAATAGCATGCTAAACATATTATAGTGTAAATTAACACACTATATTATATTATAATATATGATGTTATATTATAATTTATTGTAATATAATATATTTTCTAACATTACACCTCATTAGAATCACTAAAAAAAAACAAATAACAAAATTTTCTCAAAATATGAATAATGTTCATTTTGGATGTAAAATTGTTATTTTTCTATTAGAAATGGTACAAAATAGCACATTTTTGTGTTGCTTTTTGGTGTGCCATGAATTTGGCCAAGTTCTTCCATCTCAACCTTCAAATTAATATTTTTGTGAGTTTTGACCTAATGTATTATAACAAAAGTAAAACATACTAAAATGTACAATAACATTTAGTAACACACCACCTCATTCATATATATGTTAAGTGATATTGTTATGTACATTATATTTTAATATGCTTTCATATAATATATTATCTTACATTACACCTTAAATGAATCACTTTAAGCAAAATATTCTTAAAATTTGTTGAAAATGAACATTTATTTTGGATGCAAAATTCCATTCTTTTGATTAAATGACACACCATAGCACACCCCAAATGATGTTCCCTAATGCTTACATTAAATTTGGCCAAATACCATCATCTTAGCCTATAAATCAATCATTTTATGAATTATGCCAGTACAACTCTACTACATCATACTATAAGAAACTAAAATATGCTAACAAACAAGTAATAATACATAATAGTATAAATGCATGATGCTACACTATGTTATGGCATCCTATATTATATTACACTATAACATATTATATTATATTATATTGCATATCACATCACAAGTGGATTGCTTATATAAAATCATATTTTTAAATTGAAACAATATATTATGTTGCCAAGCTCTACCTATTATGAATTTGGCCAAATTCCACCATTTTAAAGTCTAAATCAACATTTTTATAAACAATGCTAGTGTAGGCTTGACTGCATGATTGTAAAATACTAAAAGAATTTAAAATTCATAGAATAATATATTATGATATATGATGCTATACTATGCTACATCATATAATAGATATTTTGAACATAAAATCTTACTTTTTATACTACAAGTGGCATAGCACACCTTTGGTACTACAACCTAATTCCCACTTCAAATTTAACAAATTTCATCATCGATTTATTAAATCAATATATTTATGATTTATATTAATATACTATAGGCACAATACCATAATATACTAAAACATTTCAAAACATCTTTTAACATCCAAAACACATCACTACATGCTCAAATATATGATGCTAAATTATACTATAATATTTGGTATTATAATATGATTTAGGTTAGGGTTTAGGTATATTCAAATCTCTAATAGTCAAAGGAAAGTCTCTTGAAGACATTTTCTTTAGCTACCATAACTATGTTGATTAGGTCACTCTTAGATCTACTCCTAATGGCATCTTTATTCAAGGTTTAGGGTTTAGTGTTTAGGGTTAGTTTATGGCTTAGTTTAGGTTTCAAGTTTAGGTTGGGTTAGTAGTTTTTTTGGGGTGGTTTGGGGGTTTAGGGTTTAGGGTTGTAGGTTTTAGGGTTTAGGGTTTATGGTTTTAGGTTTAGGGTAGGTTTTTAGGGTTTTAGGGTTTAGGTTTAGGTTTAGGGTTTAGGGTTTACAATTTAAGGTTTATTTAGTGTTTAGTTTGGGTTTTAGGGTGTAGGTTTAGGGTTTGGGGTTTAGTTTTAGGTTTAGGGTTTAAGTTTTAGTTTATGGTTTAGGGTTTAGATTTAAGGTTTTTTAATAGAGAATAATTTCATATTCAACATTTTTCTTTTCAATTTTATCAACCAAAAGATCCCAAGTATTCTAAGACACAAGGATATATATAAAAATGAGCACCCATAAAGCAAATCAAAACCCTAGATAAGTAGAACTTTCTCTACTATAAAGATAGAGTTCCATAAGCAATAGATTGAATCAATCGCTTCTATTTCTGAGTAGGATCCACCATCATATCCCCTGATCTCCCTCTACCACCACCACATGTAACCTCCATCCTACCATAACCACCACTACTCTGACCACCACCTCTAGATTCCCCACCACCACTATGATAATTGTCTCCTCCACCTTCGCCTCCACCAGTAGATCAAGACTGAGCCTGAATGATGTTCTCACATCATTCTCACCCATTCTTAGGGTTTAGGTTAGTTTAGGGTTTAGGTTTAAGGTTTAGTGTTATTTAGGGTTATGATTTAGGGTTTAGGTTTGGGGCTTTAGGGTTGTTTTAAGGTTTAGAGTAGGTTTAGTGTTTAGGTTTGGGTTTAGGGTTTAAGGTTTAGGGTTTAGGGTTTTAGGGTTTAGGGTTTAGGGTTTAGGGTTGTAGGTTTAGGGTTGTAGGTTTAGGGTTTAGTGTTTAGGGTTTAGGGTTTAGGGTTCACGGTTTAGGATTAGTTTTAGGGTTAGGGTTTATTTTTCATATTTTATATTTTATATTTTTTATTTTAAATTAAGTAAACTCGAAGGTCTTGGCTTATTTAGTTTATTTTTAATTTATTTAAGTTTATTTTATTTTTTATTTTTATTTAGTTTATATATTTATTTTAGGTTTATTTATTTTAGTTTATGTTTTTATTTTTAGTTTATTTTTTTAGGTTGGTATTTTTTTAGTTGAGTTCTTTTTATTTTATTATTAGGTTTAGGTTTTATATTTATTTTTAGTTTAGGTTTAGACTTTATTTTATTCTTTAAGTTTAGGTTTTAGGTTTTATTTAGGTTTTTTTTAGGTTTTATTTTTAGTTTTATTTAAGTTTAGGTTTAGGTTTTATTTATTTTATTTTAGTTTATTTTATTTTAAGTAGGTTTATTTTATTTTATTATTTTTTTTTTATTTTAGGTTTAGTTTTTTTAGTTTTATTTAGGTTTTATTTTATTTATTTTTAAGTTTTATTTTTTAGGTTTATTTTTAGGTTTATTTTTTAGTTTTATTTATTTTATTTTAGGTTTAGTTTTATTTTATTTAGGTTTTTTAATTTTTAGTTTAGTTTAGGTTTTTATTAATTTTATTATAGTTTAGTTTTTTTATTATTTTCTTTTTAGGTTTAGGTTTACATTGTAGTTTAGCTTTTTTTATTATATATTTATATTTTATCTTGGTTTAGGATTTTTATTTTTTATTTTTCTAGGTTGTATTTAGTTTAGGTTTAAGTTTTTAGCATTTTAGAGTTTATGGTTTAGGGTTAGTTTAGGGTTTAGATTTTTGGGTTTAGGCTTTAGTTTTTAGGTTTAGGTTTATGGTTTAGTTTGGTTGGGGTTTAGGTTTTTTTTTTTAACAAGAAACAAATTTAGATTCAACATTTATTCTTTTAAATTTCATCAACCAAGTAGCACCCAAAATTTTCTAAGACACAAGCAACAACATAGATAAAAATGAACCTATATGGTTTGGGTATAGGGTTTAGTTTTTTTTTAAATTAAGTAAATTGATAGTTTAGATTTATTTAGTTTATTTTTATTTTTTTAGTTTGGTATATTTATTTTAGTTTATTTATTTTAGTTTAGGTTTTTTTTATTTATTTTTTTTTAAGTTTAGTTTTATTTTTTATTTGAGTTTTATATTTATTTTATTTTTAGGTTTACATTTTATTTTTTTTATTTCAAGTTTAGGTTTTATTTTATTTTTTTTAGGTTTAGGTTTTAGGTTTTATTTTACATTTATTTTAGGTTTTATTTTTTAGTTTAGTTTTATTTTAGTTTTATTTTATTTATTTAGTTTAGGTTTATTTTTAGGTTTAGTTTTTATTTTATTTAGTTTAGTTTATTTTAGTGTTTTATTTCTTTATTTGTATTTTATTTTTAGGTTTTTAGTTTAGGGTTTAGGTTTTATTTTTTTTTTTATTTTATTAGTTTATTTTGAGGTTTAGTAGGTTTTTTTATTTTATTTATTTATCTTTTTAGATTTTTTATTATATTTATGTTTATTTTTTTAATTAGTTTTTTATAATTTAGGTTTATTTTATTTTTTTAGTTAGTTTAGGTTTTATTTAATTTATTTTAGTTTATCTTTAATTTTTTTTAGTTTAGGTTTTTTATTTTATCTTATTTATTTTAGGTTTAAGTTTATTTATTTATTTATGTTTTATTTAGTTTAGCTCAGGTTTTTTAGTTTTAGGTTTAGGGCCAAAGCCTGTGGCCTAGGTCAGGGCCTAGGGTTTAGGCTTGTTTTAGCCCAGGTTTGTGGGTCAGGCTCAGGTTTAGTGCTCAGGCTCAGTTTGTGCCTGAGGGTCCAGGAACCATGGCTCTTTAGGGTTGTGGCCTAGAATCTGGTTTAGTGCTCAGACCTGTGGTCCAGTGAGTGGTCCAGATCAGGTTTGTGGCTCAGGTTTGGGTAAGGGCCTGGCCTTGGGAGGGCTCAGTGGCTCAGGGTTTGTGGCTCAGGCTCATGGCCTAGAGCCCAGGGTCAGGCCAGGATTTAGGTGTGGCCTGGGTCAGTGGCTCAAGTAACAGGGCCTAGGGGTTCTGGCCAGGTCAGGGCTCAGTGGTATGTGGTCAGGTCAGGTTTTTGGGTTTAGGTTTAGGATCTGGGTTTAGGATCCGTGGTAGGGTTTAGGTTTATGGTATGGTTTTAAAACCAAGCAAACCGCAATTATTTAATTTATTTAGTTTATTTTATTTATTTTAATTTATTTTATTTAATTTTATTTAGTTTAATTTATTTTAGTTTTTATTTTAATTTATTTTAGTTTAGTTTATTTTATGTATTTTAGTTTAGTTTAATTTTTATTTTATTTTTAGTTTAAGTTTTATTTTATTTTTAGGTTTAGGTTTAGGTTTCTATTTTATTTTTTAGGTTTTAGTTTAGGTTTATTTTATTTTATTTTTAGTTTAGAAGTCTATTTTAGTTTATTATTTTATTTTGTTTAGTTTAGGTTTAGGTTTTGGTTTATTTTATTTTAGGTTTAGGTTTAGGTTGTATTTAATTTAGTTTAGTTTATTTTATTTTTTAGGTTTATTTTATTTATTTTATTTTTATTTTATTTTTAGGATTTTTTTATTTAGGTTTTATTTTTTATTTATTTTTAGATTTTATTTTTATGGTTAGGTTTTATTTAGTTTTATTTTATTTTATTTTATTTTATTTTATTTTACATTTAGTTTTATTTTATTTAGGTTTCTATTCTTAATTTTATTTTATTTTGGTTTAGTTTAAGTTTTATTTATTTTATTTAGTTAATTTTTATTTTTTTCTCTTATTTTTCTTTAGGTTTAGATTTAAGTTTTAATTTATGTTTTAATTTATTTATTTATTTTTTTAGGTTTAGTTTATTTATTTATTTTATTATTATGTTTTATTTAGTTTAGGTTTAGTTTTTGTGGTTTTGGGTTTAGGGTTTGTGGTTGGGGTTTAGGGTTTGTGGTTGTAGGTTTTATGGGTTTAGGAGGTTTTATTTTAGGGTTTAGGGGTTTAGGTTAGGGTTTAGTTTTAGGTCTGGGTTCAGTTTTAGTTTAGGGTTTAGGGTTTTTTTTAAATAGAGAACAAATTCATATTCAACATTCTTCTTTCAATTCAATCCAAGTAACACACCAAGTTTTCTAAGACACAAGGGATGACATAGATAAAATGAGCATGCATAGAGCAAATTAAAAACCCTAGATAACTAGAATCATCTTTACCATAAAGACATAGTTCCATAAGTAGTGATCGTATCATTCTTAAGTCTTCCCATCGAACCACCCCGACTCTAAGTGATCCACCACCATGGTTGTAACCTCCATTGCTCCTCCGCCTCCATGACCACCACTACATATCCACCAGACCTCCATATCCCCCACCACCACTTGATAACCAACGCCGCCTTCTCGCTTATAACAATATCAAGACGTGATGTTCTGCCATCAAGGTTCCCATCATTCTTGGCTTAAGTTTATTAGGTTTATGGTTTAGATTTATTTTTAATTTATTTTTTAGGTTTAGGTTTAGAGTTTGGTGTTTAGGGTTAGGGTTAGGTTTAGGTTTTAATGCTTGCTTTGGGGGTTTATGGTTTAGGGTTTGTGGAAAGGATTTTAGGGTTTAGGGTTTAGGTTTGGGGTTTGTGGCCTAGGGTTTGGTTTGTGGGTTGGGGTTAGGCCAGGTTCAGGTTTGGGTTGGGTTTAGGGTTTAGTTTGCTTTTGGGTTTAAAGTTTTGATTTAGTTTAGGTTTTCAGTGGTTTTGGGTTTAGGTTTAGGGTTTAGGGTTTAGCTCAGGTTTTTAGGTTTAGAGTTTAGGCTTTAGGATTTAGGTCAGGTTTAGGGTTGGCTGTGTTTAGGGTTTAGGCTGTTTATAGTTTTAGGGTTAGCTCAGGCCTAGGGTTTAGGTCAGGTCTTTAGGTTGTAGTTTAGGGATCAGTGGTCAAGATTTAGGGCTCAGTTTTGGGGCTCATGGTTTTAGAGAGGTTGTGGGTCTAGTTGAGTCTTTTAAACCTAAGCAAACAGGTATTTAATTTTATTTATTTTAGTTTATTTTAGTTTTATTTTTTTATTTTATTTTTTTATTTAGTTAGTTTATTTTATTTTAGTTTATTTTATTATTTAGTTTTTATTTAGTTTATTTTAAGTTTATGTTTATTTTTTTTAGATTTTATTTTATTTTAATTATGTTTAGGTTTTTTTTATTTTTAGGTTTAAGTTTTTTATTTTATTTTCTTTTATGTTTAGGTTTATTTTGGTTTTATTTTTTTAGTTTTTAGGTTTATTTTAATTTAATTTTATTTAATTTAGTTTAGTTTTATTTATTTTAAGTTTAGGTTTATGTTTTGTTTATTTTAGGTTTATTTTAGTTTTAGTTTTTTAATTTGTTTATTTTGTTTAGGTTTTAGTTTAATTTAGGTTTTATTTTCTATTTCTTTTTAGGTTTAATTAGTTTTATTTTATTTTATTTATAGTTTATTTTATTTTTTATTTTACATTTAGTTTTATTATATTATTTTAGGTTTATTATTTTTTTTAATTTAGTTTAGGTTTTATTTTATTTTATTTTAGTTTAGTTTTATTTTATTTTTTATTTAGGTCTTTATTTTTTTTTTATTTTATTTTATTTATTTTTATGTTTAGTTTAGTTACTATTTTATTTTTTTTTAGTATTTTTAGTTTCTGATTTGACTTTAGGATTTAGTTTTGGGGTCTGTGGTTGTGGTTTAGGGTTAGTAGGGTCTAGGGTTGCAGTGTAGTGCAGTAGGGTTTAGTGTTTTGGGTTTAGGGCCTAGGGTTGTGGTTTGTGGGAGATTAGGGTAGGGTCAAGGTTTAGGGTTATTATTTTTTAAATTTTAATTTTTAATTTTATTTTATTTTTTTAAATTACAAACCTAGGTTTAGGTTTATTTAGTTTATTTTTTATTTATTTTAGTTTATTTTATTTCATTTTTATTTTGTTATTTTAGTTTAATTTATTTATTTTAAGTTTATTTATTTTAGTTTAGGTTTTATTTTAGTTTATTTTATGGTTTAGGTTTAGGTAGTTTTAGTTTAGTTTATTTTATTTTAGTTTTAGGTTTAGTTGTTTTAATTTTTAGATTTGTATTTGCAGTTAGGCAGGTTTAGGAATTAGGGTTTTAGGGTTAGTTTATGGATTAGGGTTTATTTTGTGTTTAGGATTTATGCTTTAGGGTTTACAGGGGTTTTTTTTCTAAATGAAGTAAACTGGTAGGTTTAAGTTTATTTAATTTATTTAGTTTATTTTTTTTATTTAGTTTAGTTTAGGATTTTTATTTTAAGTTTCTTTTTAGTTTATTTATGTTTATTAGTTTATTTTTATTTTTTTATTTTTATGTTTAGGGTTTTATTTTATTTTTAGGTTTAGGTTTTATGTTTTGTTTTTATTTTATTTTAGGTTTTATTTTCAGTTTAGCTTAGGTTTATTTTTAGTTTATTTTATTTTATTTAGTTTAGAGTTTAGTTTAATTTATTTTAGTTTAGGTTTAGGTTTTATATATTTTAGTTAGGTTTAGTTTATTTAATTTTACTTATTTTAGGTTTAGGTTTTCTTAGTTTACAATTTAGGTTTTATTTTTATTTATTTTAGGTTTATTTTAGGTTGTGGTTTATTTAGTATTTAATTTATTTTATTTTAGGTTTATTTTATTTTTTTATTTTATGTTTAGTTTTATTTTATTTAGATTTATTATTTTTATTTATTTTTTTTATTTTATAAGTTTTTATTTATTTTATTTATAGCTTTTATTTTATTTTATTTTATTTTACATTTTTTAGGTTTTAGTTTAGGATTTTATTTTATTTTATTTTTTATTTCATTTAGTTTAGGTTTATTTATTTATTTAGATTTTAGGTTTTATTTAGCTCAGGTTTGGTTTTTTTAGGTTTCATGGTTTGGATGGTTAAGGCCTGATGTTGTGGCTCAGGCTTTAGGGCTGTAAGTTTGGGCTAGGTTTTAGGGCCTAGTGCCTAGAGTCATGGCTAACATTTTTTTGTATTTCTTAGTTTTTAAGGTTTTAAGGTTTAGTTTAGATTTAGTGTTGTTGGTTTAGGGTTCAGAATTAGTTAGGGTTTTTTTAATTTTTTAATTATTATGTTAATTTTAGTTTATTTATTTTATTTTTTATTTATTTAGTTTATTTTTTTATTTATTATTATTTAGATTACTTTATTTATTTTAGTTAGGTTTTATTTTAGTTTATTCTTTAGGTTTAGATTTAGGCTTATTTTTTAAGTTTAGTTTTATTTTTATTTTATTTTTTAGGTTTAGGTTTTGTTTTAAGTTTTATTTATTTTAGTTTAGGTTTAGGTTTATTTTATTTTTATTTTAAGTTTAAGTTTTTTTTAAGTTTTGGGTTTAGGTTTTATTATTTATTTATTTTTAGGTTTGATTTTTGGGTTTATTTTCTTAGGTTTAGATTTTTATTTTGTTTTAATTTTATTTTATTTGAGGTTATTTTATTTTTATTTTAGGTTTAGTTTTTATTTTATTTAGGATTTTTATTATTTTATTTTAGTTTAGGTTTTTATTTATGCTATTTTAATTTTTATTTTATTTTTTATTTTATTTTATTTTCTTTTTTAGGTTTAGGTTTAGTTTCAATTTTTGTTTAATTTAGATTTTTTATGTTATTTTGGTTTAGGTTTTTTTATTTATTTTACTTTTATGTTTTATTTAGTTTAGGTTTAGGTTTTTATCTTATAGAATTTAGGGTTTAGCATTTATGGTTTAGGGTTAGTTGAGGGTTTAGAGTTTGAGGATTAGGATTTTGGGTTTAGCATTTAGGGTTTAGGGTTTAGGGTTTAGCATTTAGGGTTTAGGGTATTAGGGTTTAGTGTTTAGGGATTAGGGTCTTTAGGGTTTAGGGTTTAGGGTTTAGGGTTTAGGGGTTAGGGTTTCGATTTTAAGTCTAGGGTACAGGTTATTATTTAGTGTTTAGGGTTTTTAGTTTTTTTTAAACTGAGAGAAAATTCAGATTCAATATTTATTCTTTTCGATTTCATCAACCAAGTAACACACTAACTATTCTAAGACACAAGCGATGACATTGATAAAAAGTGAGCATGCATAGGGAAAATCAAAAACCCTAGATAACTAAAACTGCCTCTACTATAAAGGCACAGTTCAATAAGCAGTAGATCAGATCGGTCGTTCCTCAATTTCTCTAATTTCCATTAGAACCACCCCGGCCTCTCGAGTAGCGGGATCCACCATCACATCCCTGATATCTCCCTCCGTCACCACCAAAGCTGTAAGCTTCATCGCTCCTCCCACCACAGCTCCAACCAACACCTCCATTTCCACCAGCACCTCCAGATCCCTTGACCACCATTACGATAGCCACCGCCAAATTTAGGCTGAGCCTGGTTGATGGTCATGTTCCTGCTGATAAGGTTCTGCCCATTCTTAGGAATTAGTTTTAGGTTTTGGTTTATTAGGTTTAGGGTTTAGGTTTATTTTTTAATTTAGTTAAGTTAGGTTTAGGTTTAGGGTTTGGGGTTTAGGGTCTAGGGTTTAGCGTTAGAGTTAGGGTTTAGGGTTCAGGGGTTAGCATTTAAAGTTTAAGGTATATGGTGTAGGGTTTAGGGTTTAGGGTTTAAGGTTTTAGGGTTTATGCTTTTAGGGTTTAGGGTTTAGGATTTTTTTTACAAAAAAAAATTAAGTAAACCTATAAGTTTAGGATTTTTTTTTATTTGTTTTAGTTTATTTTATTATTTATTTTTATTTATGTTTTTTATTATTTTTATTTAGTTTAGTTTATTTATTTTAGGTTTATTTATTTAAGTTTAGGTTTTATTATAGATCTTTTAGGTTTAGGTTTAGGTCCAGGTTCATTTTTTTGTTGAGTTTTATTTATATTTAATTTTATGTTTAGTCTTTAGGTCTTGTGGTTTAGGGTTTGGGTTTTGGTTTAAGGTTAGTTTAGGGTTTAGGGTTTTAGGGTTTAGTTTTAGGGTTTTGGGTTTAGGGTTTAGTGGGGTTTTAGGTTTAGGATTTTAGAGTTTATGGTTTATGGTTTATGATTTTTCTTTAATTATGTAAATCGACAGGGTTTAGGTTTATTTAGTTTATTTAGTTTATATTTAATATATTTTTGTTTATATTTCTTGTCATTTTTATTTAGGTTTATTTTTTATCTATAATTAGTTTAGTTTATTTATTTTAGGTTTATTTATTTTAGTCTAAGCTTTTTCATTTTTGTTTAGTTTTTAAGTTTAGGTTTAGGTTTATGCTTATTTTTTTAGTTAAGTTTTATTTCTATTTTATTTTTTAGGTTTAGGTTTTATATTTTTTTAGGTTTAGATTTTATATTTATATTTTTATTTTTAGGTTTAGGTTTAGGTTTTTATTGTTTTAAGATTAGGTTTTAGGTTTCTCTTTTAGGTTTTATTTTTTAGTTTCGGTTTAGGTTTTTCTAAAGTTTATTTTTATTTTATTTAGTTTAAGTTTAGGTTTTGGTTTAGTTTATTTTAGGTTTAGGTTTAAATTGTATTTATTTTAGTTTAATCTATTTTAGTTTAGGTTTAGGATTATTTTATTTTGTTTATTTTATTTTTATTCTAGGTTTGGTTTTTTTTTTAGTTTGGGGTTTACATTTTATTATTTATTTATTTTTAGGTTTTATTTTTAGGTTTATTTTTTAGGTTTAGGTTTTTATTTAGTTTATATTTTGTTGTATTTTAGATTTTTTTTTTTTTATTTTACGTTTAGTCTTTAATTTTTTAGGATTTTTATGCTTAGGTTTATTTTATTTTTTAGTTTAGTTTAGGTTTTTATTTACTTTAGTTTATTTTTTATTTTATTTTATTTTTAGGTTTAAGTTTAGGTTTTAGTTAAAATTTTTATTTTATATTATTTATTTCATTTTTTTAAGTTTAGGTTTATTTATTTATTTTATTATTAGGTTTTATTTAGTTTAGGTTTAAGTTTTTTGGTTATTAGGGCTTACGGGTTAGGGTTTAGGCTTTTGGGTTTAGCATTTAAGGTTTAGGCTTTAGGGTTTATGGTTTAGGGTTTAGTGTTTAGGGTTTACGATTTAGGGTTTATGATTTTAGGGTTTAGGTTTTAGGGTTTAGGTTTTAGTGTTTAGGGTTTAGGGTTTTGGGTTTAGGATTTTTAGGGTTAAGGGTTTAGGTTTTAGGTCTAGGGTTCAGGTTTTAGTTTAGGGTTTAGGGTTTTTTATTTTTTTAACATAGAACAAATTTAGATTTAACTTTTCTTCTTTTCAATTTCATCAACCAATTAACACACCAAGTTTTCTAAGACACGAGGGAGGACATAGATAATAAAATGAGCACGTATAAGAAAATCAAAAACCCTAGATAGCTTGAACCGTCTCTACTATGAAGACATAGTTGCATAAGCAGCAGATCGGACCAGCCATTCTTTAGTTTCTCTAGTTCCCATCAGAACCACCCTGACTCTCTAGTAGTGTGATTCACCATCATGCCCCTGATCTCTCCCTCGCACCTCTGGCCTCCATAACCACCACTACTTCGACCACCACCTCCATATCCACTAACACCTCCAGATCCCCCACCACCAATGTGATAACCACAATATCTGCCTTCGCCTCCACCGCCAAATCTAGACAAAGCCTGTTTGACGATGATGTTGTTGCCGCCAAGGTTCTGCCCATTCGTAGGGTTTAGGTTTATTAGGTTTTATGGTTTAGGTTTATTTTCTAAATTATTAAGTTACTTTAGGTTTAGGTTTAGGGTTTGGCTTTTAGGGTTATGATTTAGGGTTTAGGATTTAAGGTTTAGGGTTTAATGTTTAGAGTTTAGGATTTTGGGGGTTTATGCTTGTGGGTTTAAGGTTTATTTAGGGTTTTGGTTTAGTTTTTAAGTTTTAGGGTTTAGGGTTAAGTTTAGTGTAGCTTTAGGGTTTAGTGGTGGTTTAAGTTTTAGGGTCTGGATTAGTTTAGGGCTTTAGCCAGCTTTAGTTTGGGTTTTAAGGTTTAGGGTTAAGGGTTTAGGGTTAATTTAGGGTTAAGGGTTTTAGGGTTTTTGGAGTTTGAGATTTTCATTTAGGTTAAGGTTTAGGGATTTAGTGAGGGTTAAGGTTAGATTTAGGTTTTAGGGTTTGGTTTTAGGTTTAGGATTTGGGTTTAGGATTTTTTTTCTTAAAATTATACAAACCAGTAGGTTTAGGCTTATTTAGTTTATTTAGTACATTTTTTATTTATTTAAGTTTATATATTTTTATATTTATTTAAGTTTATTTTTAATTCTTATTTAGTTTAGTTTATTTATTATAAGTTTATTTATTTAGTTTAGGTTTTTAATTTTAGTTTATTTTTTAGGTTTACATTTAGGCTTATGTTTATTTTTAGTTTAGTTTTATTTTATTTTAATTTTATGTTTATGTTTTATTTTGTTATTTTAGGTTTAGGTTTAGGTTTTATTTTATTTTTTTAGGTTTTAGGTTTTCTTTAGGTTTATTTGTTTAGCTTATTTTGTTTTATTTCATTTAGTTTTAGCTTAGGTTTAATTTATTTTAAGTTTAGGTCTTTTATTTAGTTTTATTTTTTTTTAGTTTATGTTTATTTTATATTTTATATTAGTTTAGGTTTTCTTTAGTTTAGTTACATTTTATTTTATATTTTTTAGGTATTTTTTTAGGTAGGTTTATTTAGTTTTATTTTAAGTTTATTTTATTTTATTATTTTTATTTTTTATTTTATTTTAGTTGTTTAGGTTTTATTTATTTTATTTTAGTTTAGTTTTATTTTTTATTTAATTTACATTTAGGTTTAAGTTTTTAGGTATGTATATGTTAAGTTTAGGTTTTATTTTATTTTATTTTTATTATTTTATAAGGTTTATTTATTTTATTTAGGTTTTATAGTTAGGTTTAGGTTTTAGGTTAAGGGAGAATATGGGTTTTTAGTGTTTATGGTTAGGGTTTAGGGATGGTAGGGTTTAGGTTTAGTGGACATACATGGTTATGGTAGGTTAGGCAGGATCAAGAGGGAAGATTTAGTGTTTAGGGTATGCTTTTGGAGGGGTTAGTTTTAGTGGGTTTTTAAGTATGGTAGGTTAGCTTAGGTAGGTTAGATGAGGTTTAGGGTTTTAGGTATTTGGTTATTTAGTATGGAGATATTATTTATTTATTTTAGTTTATTTATTTTAAATTTATTTATGTTTTATCTTTTTATTTTATTTATAGTTTATTTATTTTGTTTAGACTATTTTAGTTTATCTTTTAGGTTTATGTATTATTTTGAGTTTATTTTATTTTAAGGTTTTGGTTTGGTTTTAGGGTTTGTTTAGGAGCTAGGGTTTTGGTTTTGTGGGTTTAGGGAGAGTAGGTTAGGATAGTGTTCAGCTTGGATATTGTTTGGTATGGTAGGGATTGCTTGTATGGTAGGTTTGGGTTGGTAGGGTCTAGAGTTTGATTATATCCAGGTCCAGGTTTAGGTTAGTAAGGTTTAAGTGGTTTCATTATTTTTATTATATTTTTATTTTTAGGGTTTAGGTTTGTGTTATTTAGGTTTTAGGTTTAAGGTTCAAGTTTTAGTTTAGGTTTATTTTTAAATTAAATAAACTAGTAGGTTTTGGTTTTTTTTGTTTTTTTTGTTTATTTTTTATTTATTTAAGTTTATTTTATTTTTTTCTTTTTTTAAGATTTTTTTATTTTTATTTAGTTTATTTTATTTATTTTAAATTTATTTATTTTAGTTTAGTTTTTATTATAGTTTATTTTTTAGTTTAGGTTTAAGTTTATGTTTATTTTAGTTTAGTTTTATTTTTATTTTATTATTTTGATTTTTTTTATTTTGGGTTTAGTTTTAGGTTTTCATTTAATTTATTTAGTTTAGGTTTTGTTTTTATTTTTTATTATCTTGGTTTTTTTAACTAGGTTTAGTTAACTTTATTTAATTTATTTTATTTAGTTTATCATTTGTCTAGTTTATTTTGGTTTAGGTAGGTTTTATTTATTTTAATTTGTTTATTTTAGTTTTGGTTTATTTTATTTTATTTTATGTTAGTTTAGGTTTGTTTTGTACAAGGTTTAGGTTTATTTTATTTTTTAGGTTTTATTTATTTGTTAATTTTAATTTAGTTTTATTTTATTTTATTTATTTTAGGTTTATTTTATTTTATTTCTTTAGTTTTATTTTATTTAGTTTTTATTTTAAGTTTATTTTGTTTTAGTTTAGTTTATGTTAATTTATTTTATTTTAGTTTAATTTTATTTATTTTATTATTTTTTAGGTTTAGGTTTAGTTTAGGTTTTTATTTTATTTTATTTTTATTTATTAGAGTGTTTTTATTTATTTTTTTGGTTATTTATTTAGGTTGGTTAGGTTTTAGGGTTTGTATGAGGGTTTAGGGTTTAGGGTTTGGGGTAGGGAGGTAGGGTTTAGTAGGGTTTTCTTTATATATTTTTTATTTTTAATTTAAGGTTTGGGTTGGGTTTATGGATTAGGGTTTGTGTTAGGTTGAGGGTTTAGGTTTTAACATAGTGTTTAGGGTTTTTGGTTTTGTTTATAATAGAGAATAAATTCATATTCAATATTTCTTCTTTTTCTTTCATCAACCAACTAACACACCAACTTTTCTAAGAAAGTGATGACATAGATAAAAATGAGCGTGCATGAGAACCAAAAAAAACCATGATAACTAGAAATGCCTCTTATAAAGACATAGTTGCAGCCAGACGGACGTTTTAGTTTCTTCATCATCGAACCCATCTCGTAGTGGGATACATTCATATTATTCTCCTCCTCCACCACCAGTATAACCTTATCCGCCTATAACCACCACCTCATATCCACCAAAGACTCAACCATCGCTTGATAAATTAGCCTTTCTTCTAGATCTACAAACTTGATGATGATATTCCTACAATCAAGCCATTCTTAGGGTTTATGTTTAGGTTTAGTTTATTAAATTTTAAGGTTTAGGTTTTTTTAATTATTTAGTTACTTTAGGTTTAGGTTTAGGGTTTGTGGTTTAGGGTTTAGTGTTTAAGGTTTACTTTTAGGGTTTAGGGTTTAGGGTTTCAGATTTGGGGTTTAGAGTTTTAGGGTTTATTCTTTTAGGGTTTAGGGTATAGGGTTAGGGTTTAGGGTTTAGAATTTAGGGTTGTTGGTTTAGTGTTATAGATTTAATGTTAGGGTTTTTTTATTTTTTATTTTTCTTTTTAATTTTTAAGGTTTATGTTTGAGTTTTAGGGTGCAGGTTTGATTTTAGTGTTTAGGGTTTTGGTTTTTTTGTAAGAGAGAATTAATTTAGATTCAACATTTCTTATTTTCCATTTCATCAACCGTGTAACACACAAAGTTTTCTAAGACCCAAGTGATGACATAGAAAAATGAGCATGCATAGAGCAAATCAAAAACCCTTGATAACTAGAACTATCTTAACAGTAAAGGCATAGTTCTATAAGCAATCGTGTGTTCTTCACTTCAGTTCATTAGAACCACTCGTCTCTTGAGTAACCAGAGATCCACCACCATATCTCTATCTCTCAACCACAACCACCATGATTAGCTCCTCCCACCTCCATAACCACCATTACTGACCACCACCTCCATATGCCAACACCTATCCCCACCACCACTAATATAATGGCCTCACCTTCACACTACTGATCTAGACTGGGCCCGGGTTGACTATGATGTTCCCACCATCAAGGTGCCCATTCTGGGATTAGGATTAGGTTTAGGTTTTTAGGTTTTATGGTGTAGGTATATTTTTTTTTATTTAGTTACTAGGTTTAAGTTTAGGGTTTGTGGTTTAGGGTTAGGGTTTAGGGTTTAAGGTTTAGGGTTTCGGGTTTTGGGTTTTAAGGTTTATGCTTTTAGAGTTTAGGGTTTAGGTGGCTTAGGGCTTAGGGTTTAGTTTAGGAGAGAGGGTGTGTTTTAGGGTCAGGAGGGTGATGGGTCAAATATAAGAGGGTTTAGTGGTTTTTATTTAGATATCATATAGTGGAAGGTTTAGAGGGTCAGGTATTTTAGGTTAGGGATCATGGGAGGTAGGGTAGGGTAGAATAGGATATGGTTTTAAAAAAAATAAAGCAGGTTTAAGTAGTTTTTTTATTATTAAGATTTATTCTGTGTATTTATTTAGGTCTTTAGTAAGTTTATTTAGATTTTAGGTTTAGGTTTATTTTGTGTATTATTATTTTATTTAGTTTATTTTAGGTTTTTTAGTGATTAGTTTTGGGAGGGATTAGGTGGTTTAGGTGATGTTTAGGGTTTAGGGTTTGTATTTTAGGTTAGGGTTTATTTTGGGTTTAGGGTTTTAGGTTTGTATTGTAGGTTTGGGGTTTAGGGTTCAGGGTTTTGGGTTCAAGGTTTTTTTTTTTTTTAAAAAATAGAAAATTTAGTAAACCGGTAGGTTTAGGTTTATTTAGTATAGTAACTTTATTTTTTATTTATTATAGTTTAGTTTATTTTTTATTTTTACTTAAGTTTATTTTATTTTATTTAGTTTAGTTTATTTATTCAGTTTATTTATTTTTTTACATTTTATTTAAGTTTATTTAGGTTTAGGTTTAGGTTTATGTTTTAGTTGAGTTTTAATTTAATTTTATTTTATAGGTTTAAGATTTATTTTTTATTTTTTGGTTTTATTTTTTAGTTTAGGTTTAGGTTTATTTTTAGTTTATTTTATTTTATTTAGTTTAGGTTTAGGTTTATGTTTATTTATTTTATTTTAGGTTTAACTTTCTATTTAGTTTATTTTATTTTTATTTTTAGGTTTAGGTTTTTTTAGTTTAGGGTTTAGTTTTAGTTTTTTTTTAGGTTTATTTTTAGATTTTGGTTTTTATTTAGTTTTTTTAATTTTAGGTTTATTTTATTTTCATTTCATGTTTAGTTTTTATTTTATTTAGTTTTTTTATTCTTCGATTTATTTTATTTTTTTTCATATAATTAAAGTTTTTATTTATTTTATTTTAGTTTTTTTATTTTTTATTTTATTTTATTTTTAGGTTTAGGTTTATGTTGTAGCTTAAGTTTTTATTTTATTTTATTATTTTATTTTATTTATTTTATTTTTAGGTTTTATTTAGTTTAGGTTTAGGTTTTTTGGGTTTTAGGGTTTATACTTTAGGATTTATGGTTTAGGGTTTATGGTTTTAGGGTTTAGGGTTTTATGGTTTAGGATTTAGGGTTTAGAGTTTAGGGTTTAGAGTTTAGGGTTCACGCTTTAGGGTTTCTTATGTTGAGGGTTTAGGGTTTAGATTTTTTTTCTTTTTTTGGTAAAAAGGGAAATTTTTATTACCAAAAGTGAAGGATACAATGTCCTTAAATGGGATAAATCTCAAAGACTACTCCTCAAAGAGCTACAGAAAGGCCTAAAGAGAAAATTCCTCTAACTAATACAAAAGAAAATAAATAGCCAAAGGAATACTAAAAAAAGAATAGCTACAGCACAAAATCCTTGAGCAGGTTAGCATACCACCTGAAGAGACCCAAGAGCAAACTAAGGAAACCTATAGGAAAAAAAACTAAAGCAGAGATAAGAATAATTAAAATAAAATAAACAGACATAAAGAGAAATGAAAGAAAATCTAAAGAAAATTCTCAAGATCAGTGAAAAACTTTAGAAGGGGCAAGAAAAATTTGTGAGTAGACAAACTCGGAAAGGAGGGTTATAGTCACAAAAAATGCCACGTACCAACAAAAATGAGTTAACATCCTAGCAATCATAGCCAACAGACCTCACAAAGGCACCTGAGCACACACCAATAACCAATAAAGATCTAGAACCAGCCACCAAAAAAGGAAGAACAAAGAATAGCCACCAAACAGAAATAATAAAAAGAGCCAACAAAGAAAAATTCCAAGCTAGCACAACCATCCAACCACCCAAAAATAGTAGGAGAAAGAAACAAAGTCACCAACCAAGGAGGAAATATTAGAAACTGAAGAAAGGGGGGAAGAAGAGAAGCAACTAGCAAGCTCACCAACTCCAACCAGACTAAAGAAACCAAAAAAGACCATAGTAACCACCAACCAAAATAAGTAACAACACAACCACCAAAGCCACAAAGGAAAGTAGCAGCCACTCCCAAACCAAACAAACCCAACCTGCTAAAATAAAATAGAAGGAAGAGAAGCACAACCAACATCACATCTAGAGAAGAAACCCAAAACCAGGAAGATCAAGGAGACCAACCACAAAGCCCCCAAATAAAGCCAACCAACTAACCAAAAGCCAAAAGAGTAAACCCACAAGAGATACCCCAATAAAAGTAAGAGCAACAATCGACAATAGCTTGATAACCAAAATAGCTAAAGCCAGCATTCCAACCTGTAAAATACAAGAATAAAATAAGAATAGAAAGTGCCCAAGAAAGAACAAGAGCCAATAGTAACCGAACAAACCGAAACCACCAAAAGCTCCCAAATAGAAGCCCCAAGAAAACCACCAATAGGATAGCAAGAATAAAAATATAGGAAAATCTAACATAAGGAAAATCAGATTTATCTAAATTAGATAGCCCTCTTAATTTCTTAAAAATATTCACATTGCTAAACAAAGTAAAATCAGAGAGATTACAACCCAAACCAGCTAAGAAATCTGCACAAGCATTAACTTCTCTTAAAATATGAGAAATTTTAAAAGAATGTTTAGAGGTAATAGCTTTAATATTTTAATTTAATAAAAAAGCTCACCATTACCCTTATGGCTAGAATTAATCATAGCAACAACCATCTCCGCATTAGATTCCAACCAAACAGTATAAAAATTTCTATACAAACAAAGTTTAAGAGCATGATAAACAACAAACAATTCAGCAAAAATATCAGAATTAGTAGGGAGAGGAGTGGAAAAAGCCAGGATAATATTCCCAAGATGATTTCTAAAAATACCACCATAACTCGACTTGTTCTATGAAACAGAGCCATCAGTATTAAATTTAATACAACAATTAAGAGGCTAAATCCAATGAATACTTTTATAATCTGAAGATAAGTCACAATAAAAAAAAATGATACCCAATTTAGAGGGAAGAAACTTGCAACCTCTAAAATTAGTACCACTAAATAGAGTAGCCTCATGTAAAAGCAAAAATCTTATCTTTAGTCCTAGCAATATTCCTCTTATAATTCATAGGCACATTATGATGCTTAGCAACATTTCTGTCAAGCCAAATAAACCAAATCGAAGTAATAGCTACCACAATTTTGATATGCCCTCTACCAATATTAAACAAATAAGAGTAAAGAAGTTGCATTAAAGTTAAATTACTATTAAAACAACTTAAATTAAATAAATCCTCATACCTACTCCAAACTTTAGACGTAATGGCACCATTAACAAAAATATGACTAACATTCTCAATATGATAGCAACACATGCATTTAAAGTTTAGATAAAAACCTTTGTTTAAGAGCAAAGAATCAATAGCAATATAATCCCTTAAAATTCTCCACACAAGAATAGAATAAAAAGTAGAAATAATATTATTCTCAATTTTAAAGAAAATAGGAGAAGAGTATTTTTTTTAACTCTGATATAGTGACAAGTATCTATTGGTGTTTTCTTTGGAATAGAGAAAAGAAATGACACCACATAGAATTTTAAAATATTTTATTTAGATGACCAAATATAGCATTAAGGAATAAACATATTATCTTAAAAAATAAACATGCTCTAGTGTAATGGATTCGATAATTTCAATAAAAGAATCCTAAGGGTAATGGGCCTTTCATGTACTAGAGTATTTTTTCCTGAACTACATGGAAAGGTAGAACATAGTTTATTTTATCTTGGGAGCATGGTTTCCTATAAAGGCAAGCTTCTATAGTTAATTACATCTTAAGAAGGGTCTCTTCCTAAGAATACTCTTGATTAAAGAAATAAATGGTTATTCTTAAAGACTACTAAGGTAGCTTTTAAAGGATTGATTTTTGGAAATTCAATTGGGAGAGGTCCAAATTGGAGAGAGTCATTTTCAAGAGTCAAATGTGAAAGAGTAGGAAATGCCTATTAATACTGGGATACCAGTAGACATTTCAACTATCCTATGACTGGGCTTCAAATTTGGGATTTATTTTTAGATTTTTAGTTGTCATTTTCTTAGAAATTTAGGGCTTAGATTCTATTAGAACAAGATTGTAGAAATACCTATGGTTGAAAACTTATACCTAAAAAGGATGCTTCAGAACCTAGTCTACAGGTGCTTCTGATACATGTTATATGCTTGACCTAGTTCTATCATTGGAAATCATTGGCCATTCTCCTCACGAGGAACCACTGACTCTGACTTACAACCTGCCTAGACAAAGCTACCAACTAACACCACCTAAGTGTATTTTAAATTTATGAAGTTAGGTCACATTAATGTAAGATGGCTAGGGTGTTGCATTTTTATGAAAGAAATCTATGAAACTAGACTCACTCCCTAATCCCTAAGATCATGTAGGGCATGAGGATGCATCTAACTAATGCATATTTTCTAGGTTTTATGAATTTTGACTCAAGATTCATTTAGGTCATAGTAATGCAATTTATGCCTAATGCATGCAATTAGAAAAGGTTATGGGCCAAATAAGAATAAAAGAATGTGTTCTTCCATCATAGGCTCTGAAATGTCAAGCCTAAGTTCTTTGGCAAAGATGGAAGCCCTTCCTTAATCAAGAGTGAAACAATATAATTTATGCATGATGTTAAAACATTCAACTAAGGGGTTGCTATGTATTTTATCTTACTTTAATGCCTAGGATTTTATATGAAGATTAAGAATTACATTTATTTTTATATTTCAATTGATTTAGTTGGGTAAAAAATTTAGTTTATCCTATGAGTCTACGTCTAGGCATACATCACAGCATAAACATAGCACAAAAAGAAACCTAGAAAAAGCATGTTGTTTCTATTGCACACCCAAAATAAATCAAGCCAAATTAAAATATATAAGAAAAAGGTCGATGCGGTCAGATATCGCTATACACCCTAGAAGAAAGAAAAATGGGCAGTCGACTTCTGCCCTTATACAACACAACCTAGAACTATAAGTTTAGATATATGAGTCTTCTTTCCAGCAAAGTCTCCTTCTTTAATGACATCCATCGAGCCCCACGGGGGACCACTACACTATCTCCTGGTTGGGTCAACTCCTGCTAATTCTAGACCCCATAGAACCTAACCTAATTCTATGCTCAAATTTAAATTTTAAATTTAAAAGAAATCCTACACCCAGTAAAATAGACGTTAGGAAATACACACAATACACAAAGCAATTTGTATTTCACAAACATACGGGCTTAGCATTAGTTGCTTGCCAAGCCCACCTGTCTTATGGACTATGTTAAAGTATTTTTAGCACCTGTAAGTAAATAACAATTTTTAAATTTATTTATTACAATGATCCCTTAAGCGCATCCCCTTGCAATAAATTAGTGTTAAATATAGAAAGAACACCCTAACATCTAGTCTAACAAACAAACATGCCTAGGCATCCAGTCTAAAGCAATATACCACACAGAGATGTAAAGTACAACACAGAAGATTAATGAAAATCATAGAATGATCTAACCTAGATCTAGAGTCTATGACCTAAATGATCTAGTGTGTGTAAAAGAGGAGTTTGTGTGGTAAGGCTTTGCTAGGTTCCTTTAAGTTCATGTTTCAATTAAACGTTTGATTTTGTTTAATTTTTACCTTTGGGCTATTTCAATTCAAATAATTTAATGATCTAATTTCATTTTATTCCATTTTATTTTGTTAAGGTTGTATAGGATTTTAAGAATAAAGAATGAATGATTCCATTTTGGATGGAGCTCTTTCCATTCAACATCCTAATTCCTAATGAAGTTTCCAAAAGTCTAACTAAGATCCTTAAGTTTCTTAATTAATCCTTTTGATGTTGTTTATGTTTGGATTGGTTTTATGTTTTATTTCCTTTTGAATTTTAGATTTGATTTGAGTTATTTCATTTGTTTGAATTGCTTTGTTTGATTTTATTTGTTTTATTTGTTTCATTTTGAATTAAGATATATGGTTTCATTTGATTTGGTTAATGTTAATTTAAAGAGTTTAGATTAAAGTTTGATTTCATTCAATTTATTTTAAGTTTATTAAATCACAGATTTGTAAGCTTAAAGTTTAAGTTCATTAATATGAATTAGTACCTTAAGTTTGTTCATGGATTAGGCTTAACCTAAGTGCTTAGGTTATTATTTAGTCTGATTTAATTGACCTAAGTTTTAGATTCATTCTTAAATTCATTAGAGATGAGTGTTTTCATTAAATTTCATTGATTCAAAGTTTAAGGTTTAAGTTAATTAATAATTTTGTTAGCCTAAAGTTTTACTTCATTAACTTAAGATTGAGTTTGATCACTTCAATTGACTTGGAATATTTAGAGAAGTTCCTTAATAGTTTTTTTGTTATTTGATTGAAATTGATTTGAATTACAATTTAATTTAATAGATTAATTAATTTCCTTAACCTAATATCTGATTAACATTGACCTAAGGATTTATAAAATTAACAACTTCTAATCAATAGATCAATTGGGAGTGAAAATTTTCTCGCAAGTGGGGTTACATGCTAATTTCAAAATTTCAAAGTTTCATTTTGATTAGATTTGCAATTAGGGATGCAATTAAGGTTTTAATTATTTTATTAAAACCTAAATTATGCCTAATTCAATTAGATTTTAAGAGTTTTATATTTTTATAAATCACTATCTTTCCAATGAGGGTTTATCATAATTTTGGTTAACTAGTTGATTTTCTATGATTTATTAAATTAGTTATTTAATTGACTTATTTAATTCATTGAATTACCTAATTAGGTAAATCATATTTTAGTTTAGTTGAGTTTAAGTGATGTTTTAATGTTTAAAGTTCATTATGGTGATTTAAGGTTGTTAGATTAAAATTCCCTAATTATTTCATTAAGGATTAATTAATTTTATTAATTTAAAGGTTAAGCATGTTAAATTTCAATATCCTTTGAATTCAAAGAATTTAATCCCCAAAAATTCATCTAAGGTGTGTTTTATGTTTAATTTCATTTCCCCAAAGTTTCAAATTAATTGGATAATTAATTAGAGAGTAATTAGGGTTTAATGTTTTTTAATTAACCCAAATTAAGTGAGAAAGACCCAATAAAAATAGGGTTTTAATTTCTATGGATTCCTCTCATCAAGATGAATCCATAGAGGTTCCATTTGTACTTTTTTATGTATATTTATTTTTCAATGAATTTTACAAGAATCTATTAATTTTTTAATTATTTTAAATATTTAACCATTTTAAGTGAAGTGTGCGGGATCCGCGTATGCCCCACCGCATGGCATGCATGGGTTGGTCCACCTGGAGCCGCATTTGCTCGCATCTATGCAGATGATATTGGATGCGATTGAAGATGATGGTCAATCAATCCCGTGCCTAAGGGTGAAAATCATCCGCTAGATTTGGACCATCCAATCCAAATACATGGATTGATGAGAGATCGCCTCATGTGAGACGAGCCATTCATAGTATTTGCTTAATTATGAACGATCTAGAGCATGAAATCAAGTGATTTCAATTGCTACATGATCGTTGAAAGATATCCTATGATCATATATGGTTTGATTGAAGAACACATTTTGTTTGAAAATGATAACAACCAAATTCTTTAAGGAAAAACTCAAGCTCGTTAATGGCATACCTCAATTCATTGGACAATTACTTTAGAATTGATCCTAGAGCTTCAAAAGCTCAAATTGAACTTGCCTGCCAAAGGAATTAGGTTAATTCATCACTGATTGTTCCCTAGACCAACCCTTGGCATGAAAAGTTTAGCTTTTGTGGTTTGCAATTGTTAAGAACACTTGGGAGGGGAAAGAGGTTTCATTTGGCTTCAGTTTGGATGTATGAAAGTGAAGGGAACTTCAATTCTCCTTGGGGAAGAGTGTATCTATGTTTTTGCTATGTGGTCGAGTGCTTTAAAGCTCTTGTTTGACTAATGGTTTAGCATGAAGAGAGCTTGGAAGTTTAGATCCCCTCTCACCTTACAAGTGTCTAGGCTGGGTGGGAAGATAGTGAAGGAAAATTGGATTTTACCTTCCCTTGGTGAATTTTTTAATTCATTTTGGGTTTCATCATTTAGTTCCTTAGGTGGCTTAGTTAAGGAGATTAATTAGCACTTAATTCCCTCATTAGCAAGGCTTAAGAGGATTAATCTCCATTCCATATGCATTGGTTGAAAGTGAATTTTCCTTGGGTTTGAGTTTAATGTAACCTATTTAGGTTATTTTGATTTAAGGAATTTAACATACCTAATCAAGGCCTCAATGGACTCAATTTTCTTTGTTAGTATGATCAAACATGTTATTTGATCATTTGAAATATTTTTGATGATTTAATTTGGTCATATTTTTAGTGGGTTGACTTTTGACCATTATTCAATCCTAGGTTGACCGGAGTTCTTTAGGTTTGACTTTGAACTTCCATTTTTTCATTTATTTACTTGGTTTAATTTATTTTGGATATCTAACTTGGTTTTGCATCAAACTAAGTGGATTGGATTTAGCTCAAAATGCATTTCCTAAGTTACTAAGCATAGTGACTTGGATATTGAATTAGGAAATGTCTATTTGAACTTAAGATCTTCTCATTGATAAAATGTCCACTTGTAAAAATGAGGTCAACAATTGGACCACCAATATGTGTAGTGGATCAGCCAGAATACACTTAACATATTGGTGTTGACCAAATTGATCAACAGACAACCATAAGCTTGGTGTTCCAATTCATGATTTTAATTTTTGATTTAAATTTTTGTTTGAGTTTTAATTGTGAAAGATAGGTATATGTATACCTATCTTTGCTTTGGAGGTGTGATTATTCATAGAAACTTGACTTCATTAAGTTCTATGATGAATAGGACTGGAATCAAAGAATGATCACCCTAATGCAACTATGCTTAAAGGGACTTACTTTAAAATAGAATAGTGGTGATCCATGTGATTAGCTAATAAGATGGGGTCATTAAGGGCATGGTCCATCCTAGTTAGCTAAAGAGAGAGAGGGGTCTTTAAAGACATGATCCAATCCTCAAAAGCTATGGGAGAAGAGGCTTGAAATGCTTGATCCTAATCTCAAAGACTTTGACTAAAACAGGGGTCACATTGACTTAATCCTATTTGAGTAGTCCAAAGAAATGCGGCCTTCAATGGCTTGGTTCCATTCCATAGAAATTTGAATAGGAAGCCAATTGGGGAACTTACTTTTATTTTGTTAGAAAGATTGCCGACTAGGGAACTTACTTCTTTCTGATAAGAAAGAATGTCGACTGGGGACTTACATCTTTTTTATTAGCTAATAAGATGGGGCCGTTAAGGGCATGATCTATCCAAATTAGTTCAAAAGAGAAAAGGGGTCCTTAAAGACATGATCTAATCCTTAAAATAGGATGCCAACTAGGGACTTACTCTAATGTGATTAGTTAATAAGATGGGGCATTTAAGGGCATAATCCATATTAATTAGTTGAAAAGAGGAAAGGGGTCCTAAAAGACATGATCCAATCCTCAAAATAAGATGCCAACTAAGGGACTTACACTTATGTAAGATGCCGAGTGGGGGACTTACTCTTACTTGAGTAGAAAGAATGCAGACTAGGGAACTTACTCCTTTATGATTACAAAGAATGCCGACTAGGGGCTTACTTCTTTCTGATTAGCTAATAAGATGGGGTTGTTAAGGGCATGATCCATCCTAATTAGGTAAAAAGAGGTGAGGGGTCCTTAAAGACATGATCCAATCTTCAAAATAGGATGCCTACTGGGGGACTTACTCGTAGATGTTTAGAAAGAATGCTAACTAAGGGAATTACATATTTATGGCTATTATAATGGTGTCATAAAGACTTGAACCAATCTAAATAGCCCGTGTAACATGAAAGTGGTCATAATGACTTGATCCAATCATATACATAATAGTAGGATGCTGATTGGCGGACTTACTCTTAGATGTTTAGAAAGAATGCCGACTAAGGGACTTATATCATTCTGGCTATTAGAAATGGGTAAAAACACTTGATCCAATCTAAATAGCCTGTGTAACATGAAAGGGGTCACAATGAATTCATCCAATAATGTACAATAGTAGGATATCGCTAGGGACTTACTCAGTTTTTTAGAAAGAATTCCTAGGGACTTATATCTTTCTCGCTATTAGAAAAAGACTTGATCCAATCTAAATAGCTGTAACATGAAAAGGGTCACAATGACTTGATCTAATCATGTACACAAAAGTAGGATGCAATGGGGACTTACATCTTCTGCTAAAAAAAGGGGTTATAAAGACTTAATCTAATCTAAATATCCTGTGTAATATGAAAGGAGTCACAATGACTTGATCCAATCATGTACATAGAATGGCACAAGGGCTTGCTCCAAACCTATGGAAACTAGGAATGGTACCACAAAGGGCTTGCTCCAAACCTACAAAGATAGTTTTTCAGGGAAATGGTGCACAAAAGCTTACTTCAAACCTAAAAAGACATGAGAAAGGTGCCACAAAGGGCTTGCTCCCATCTCAAGTCATGTATAGGAAAGGTGCCACAAAGGGCTTGCTCCCACCTTATCGGTGATATAAATGATGAAAAAGTGGTCAAAGTGACTTACTCCTAATCCACAAAAGTTTTGACTAATAAGCAAGAGTTTCATGAACTTGATCTAATGGATCTAACTTGATGAAAGGGTGATAGAAGGTTTACTATTTCTTGATTTCACTAATACTCCTTACACATGAAGAAGTTTAGTGAAGAAGGTTTGAAAGAGTTGGAATTTATTTTTTTAAAGGAGGATTTAGGTATATTTTGGACCCAATGCTTTACTATGCCATGAGCATAGAAGTTCATCATTTTTCTTTCTTCCTTTTTTTTCATCTAAAAGTTACAATGAACCATGCTAGATGTCCATGTCACTGAAGGCAAGACATCATTGGGAACTAACCTGAGAATTCTATCTTTTTGAGCTTGCATGTGACTCTATGGTTCTTTAGATAGTAAGAACCAAAGTCAACCGTTTCTCAAATGTAATTTCTTTTATTTTTATTTAGACATGTATGTCATTTTGCTTTGTTGACATGCATCAACAACTTATAGGGCATTCTCTGGGATCAATAGAGATCAAAAGATTCCTATAAAGCTTTCCAAAGTGAATGAGAATCAAGATAATCTTTTGGATTCTCATGGAGACAAAAATTTTATCCCTAATCAATGGAATTGAAAGATAACTTATAAAAAATTAAGATTCTTCAATAAGTTTGAAATTGAATTTCTTGTTAATTTATTATTCTTTAAAGGATATATGAAACAAAATTTCATAATGTCTTGATTCATTTCTTTTTTTTTTTTTTTTGCATTTTGATCCTTCTATATTTTACTACAAGGTCTTTGAAATTACTTCAAAAGTAAATTTCAAGACTCTATATGTAGTAACAAGATTGTTCTTCAAATCATATTGATGTTTCTTTTATTTTCTTTTTCTTCTTTGGCAAGGTATTCAATATAACCCTCAACCTAATTAAAAGTGGGATTATAAGAAATCTTGATCATGACCCTTTTTGCTAAATTTCTCCAAATATTTTGAGATTGAATGATATGACTCTATAATAGAACATTCTTGTAAGGATTTTGAATGTCATATGCTTTCAATTCTTCTTTTCTTGAATTATTTTAATTTGACATTTTGATAAGTTATCCTTAAGAAGGATAATCTTACGATTACATGAAAGCCTTTTTGATTTTAAAATGAAATATGGGTAATATGAACACATTTTCAAGGTAAATATTCTACCGTAGTCCCAGGATGTGGGTCATATAATGATGTTAGCTAACCAAGAAGAAAGTTTTCTTCTCATGTACATCCATCATTTTCTAGTTTTTAATTTAGCAAAATTTTGCTTTCTTTTTTTTGACCACAATCATCAAGGGACTTAGTTTATGGAAATGGCATCAAGCTTAAGTTTATAGACATCCGAGATCATTTCAATTTATTTCTAGGTAAAGTAGTCTTTAAACCCAAAAGATAGGTTGATGAAGTCATCAATAGCTAACTCATTAAAGAGTTAGATCATTGATATCAACTTGTCAATTGTGGAATGGGATTTTTCTTCAAATTCTAAGGGTGCATCTCGAACTTGAAGACTATATAAATCTCCAGACACATCTAAACAAAATTCATGCATTGTACTAGAGTTCCTTTTGAAAAGAAAGTTAGGATCCAAACCACTTAAGCTTTTTATCATGCAATGGCTCTATGATTCCATAACTTTTCTTGTTTATGATTATAGGCCACATGCAATGGAATCAGAGTATACAGAATGAGATCTTTGCCATGCAAAGGATATGGACCCCTGGAAAAGAAGATCTGCTATCTTTTCTTTTAACCCAACAAGCGAGCTCACCTAATCATAGCAAAGGCTAAAATGACAAAGTATGAGATATCTGCTTATTTTTATTTAGCTAGGGACAATTTTTGACTTCTAACCCTCCACTTTATTTTGATGTTGAGAAGTTTGAAGTTAAAATGTCCATTTATATTGGGTATTTTCACTTCATTTGTAATGGAATCACAGTATACTCAATGAGACCTTTGACATTAAAAAAATATGGACTTCTAAAAAAGAAGGTCCACTAACTTTTTGTTTAACCTGCCAAGTGAGCTCACCCAATCATGGCAAAGGCTAAAATGACAAAGCATGAGATATTTGATTATTTTTGTTTAGCTAGGGATAATTTTTAACTTCTACCCCTACCATTTTTTTTGATGTGGAGAATTTTAAAGTTAAAATGTACACATGCTTAGAATTTTTAGACTTCATTATTTTGCTCTTGGATATAGTCCTTCCTTCCCTCTACTTTTTTTTTTCTTTCTTTCTTTTGGTAATATTCTAGTTTCATTTATTATAGTTTAGTTTTTATTTTTTATTTTTATTTTTTTAGGTTTAGGTTTAGGTTTTAGTTTTAATTTAATTAATTTATTTATTTATTTTATTTTTATGTTTTATTTAGTTTATGTTTAGATTTTTAAGGTTTAGGGATTTTTAGGGAAATTAAGGGAATTTTATTTCCACAAAGAAAAAGTACAATGTCCTTTGAGGGGGTAAATCTCTAAACTAATGCTCAAAGAGCTACAATAAGTCCTAAAGAGATAAGCCCCCTAACTATTATAATAATATAAGAAATAAAATATAAGCAAAAGAAAAACCAAATCAGCAACAACAACTGAACCATATGCGCAACAACAACATCCACTAGGTCCTTTCGATACCTGCATGATTCTTCCAACCTATAAAAGAAATCTGCAACATACTAATGAAAGGATGAGTATAATTAAGCAAGAATAAAGAGGACGAAAAAAGAAATGGAGCAAAGTAAAGAAAAAGGCTCATTACAATCATCTCAAGGAGCGATTATATGTAAGCATCCAAACTTAGAAGGGTTACAATTACATATAGTGCTACCATAAAGAAGATAGAGAGTGAAACATCAAGGCCATTATTACCAGCATACCTCTTGTAGCCCATCATCCCAAGTCCATCATCTTGGAAGGCTACAAACTCTTCCAAGCATAAGACATAATAGCCAACCACTAATCCACCAAAATAAATAAGCCCAATAAGGAAGAAAGTCAACCAACCTTCAAGGACAGTAGCAGTACAGTAGGAACACCACCAAAGCCACCACCAAAGAGGAATAATAACATCAAAGGGAGCAAGCACCATGACCTTAACAACACAAACCAGAAAAACCAAGACCAAAAAGAAAAAAACACAAGAGCTCGTGTCCTCCACAAGCAAATAGGAAAGCGACAAGGCTCACCCAAACCACAAAAGGGAAGCAGTAGCCAAGAGGAGAACCATAGTAAGAGTAGGCCAACCAGCATGTCACCAATAGAGCAGGAAAGAAAGGCCAAAATAGCCACCATCCAACCAACCTAGCCAGCCAAAATAGCCAACAAACCTAGTCAGCCAACATAGCCTACCAGCTAACCACCACAGTAGTACAAAATCCAAATCAATGAAAAGACCAACGGCATCCATCATTGCCAAAACCACCCAAGATAACTAGGAAAAGTGTAGAGGCAAAAGAAACAAACCCAAACTAGCAAAACTAACAACCAAAACCTAATTCACAAAAAAGAGGAAATAACAGTCAACAAATAACCTCCACCTTGCCAAATTCAATCCAAAATTAGACCACCAACAACCCTCCAATCTACCACACAAAGTATAAACTAGACCAACCAAACATAGCCAACCAACCACCGGAACAATAGAAAATCCAACTTAGTTAAGGAAGCAAGCCAGATATGGCAAACCCCATATAGAAAATAGCAAAGACACCACCCAAATGAAAGTCAAAAAATAACAAAACAATAATCATCCAGTAAAATAGCCACCAGCTGAAAAATCAAAATAACCCGAAAAAAAATAGAACCACCGTAGCAACCCTAGGCTAACCCAAAAGCAATAGCTCAAAAAAAAAAAAACCCATAGGCCAGAGTGAAAATAAGCAAAGGGCCATAACCCAAAGAGGGTTTAACAAAGGGGAACCAAAAGCAATGGCTCATTAAAAACCAACAGAAAAAACTAAACCAAGAAAATTATAATCTGAGATAAGATAATCCACTGTTATCTAGATTGACGAATCCCTTTAAAAGTTTAGGCAATTTTTTGTTGTAAAATACAGTGAAATTAGTTAAGTTGGCACCTAAAGTAGACAAGAAATCAGCAAAAGCATTACCTTCATGAAGGATATGGTAAAGTTTATAACAAACTGAGAAAGAAGATTTTTAGAAGGATTAAGAAGATAAAATAAATTAACATTTCATATTCTATTAGAGTTTAGCATGTCAAAAAGAAAGAGCACTTTAACTTCAATCTAGATGTTGAGGAAATTTTTATTCAAACAAATTTCAATAGCTTTATTGACAACCATAAGCTCAGCATAGATAACAGAACATACTTTGAGAGGATAGGAAAAAACACAAATGACATTACCTCTAGAATTCCTAAGAATACCATCACAGCTAGATTTAATGGGAGTAATAGAACCATCAGTATTCAATTTAATCAGATTTTCTTTTGGGTTTGATCCAATTGATAATCCTAACTCTTTTATAAGAGTCAAAAATCAGAATGATACCAATTTTTTTTAGCCACAAATTTATAGCCTCTAAAATAAATGTTACTAATAAGATTGGCATTAACAGAGCTTGAATTTTTTCTTTGGTTCTAGTCGGATCCTTTTATGGCTTATAGGAATACCATGATATTTAGCATGTTTTTGTCCATCTAGATGAACCAGATAAGCATAATAACAACTAGAACTTTAATATGACCTTTCATATTTTTTTGGAAATAGACTTCAAGAAGTTCATATATGGAAAGATTGCCCTGAAAGTAGTTGGTACTAAATAAATCATCTTACCATAACCATAATTCATAAGCAATAGCACCATTGACAAACACTTGATTAACATTTTTAATATGAAAGCAACAATAGCACTTTGAAGGCAAATAAAACCCTTTATTCCAGAGCAAAAAGTCCACAAGGATAAAGTTATTCAAAATCTTTCAAGCTAAAATTGAATGAGAAATGGGAATGATGTTGTTCCAAAGTTTAATGAAAAGTTTTGAGGAGTTTTTCTTATCTCTAATAAAATTTCGAACCTCTTTAAGAACAAAATCACCATTGTAAGAAAGCTTAAAGAGAATTTGGTCAAATTTGTTAAAGAAAATAAGGATATTTCTAAAGTTATCTAAAAGAGAAATACATATATAATTCTCAAGTTTGTTTTCATTCCAAGTGTTATTATGCTAAAAAGAGATAACTTTGGTAGCTGCAGTAGAGTGGGTAGATAAAAGAGATTCAATAGATCCATTTTCAATACAATTATCTTGCCAAAAAAAAGAAGAGTCAGAATGAATACCCCAAGATATTAAGGGTTCAACAACTCATTTAATGATGTAAAGCCTTTTCCAAACCAGAGAGTCAATAAATTTACAAGCACAGAAAAGAGGGTGTTTATGTTGGTAATATTTTTTCATCATAAAATTAGCCCAAAGGCTATCATTCTTTCTAAAATTTCACTAGAACTTATGAGAGAAGCCAGTAATAGCTTCATGATTCAGTTTGCAACCGAGACCACCTTCACCCAGGGGACCACAACATTTATGCCAGGAAGTCCAATGCATTCTTTTAGTAGAATTATTGGATCCCCAAAAAAAATTATTAAGCAAGTGATCAATTCTGATAAGAGTAGCATTAGTGAGGATAGTAGTTAGAATCAAATAAAGAGGCATTGAATTGAGAGTGCTTTAAGAATGGTGACCACACCAAAGGAAAGTAAATGAAATTCCTAAACATATATTTTATTTAAAATTTTTTGAATTAACACATCAAAAGATGGGATCATTTTGGACATTTAAAAAGAGGAGCACCCAAGTACTTAAGAAGAAAGTGTTGATGTTTAAAGTTAGTGATATGCAAGATTTTATTAATTTTATTATTGGAAATGCTTGAAGAAGTATTAAAATAGCTTTTGTTATCATTGATAGATAGACCACTTTCTCTACCAAATTTATTTAAAAAAATCTTGAGATTCTTGATATGATGAATAGAAGCATTGTAGAAAATAATGAAATCATCTACAAAGCTTAAATGAGAAACAAGAAGACCACCAAGAGTTCTATAATACATACTAGGATTGTTTAAGAATAGATCATTGATGCTTCTAAATAAGTACTTAGCAATAATAAATAAGGCGAGATAGAGAATTCCCTTATCTTAGGCCATGGAAGAAAGGAAAGAATCTCAAGGCTTCCCCATTAAGCAAAATAGAAAACCAAGCATTATTATTATAATTTTTAATAAGAAAGAAAATTTATCAAAAAACCTAAATAATTTCAGAATATGGATAAGAAAATCCCAAGAGATATTTTCAAAAGCTTTGGTAATATCTAATTTTAACAGAATGTTGCCACCTCTTGTCTTAACATCTAAATCATTAATTAATTCTTGAGCAAGAAGACTCTTATCAGAAATAAATCTATCTCGAACAAAACCAGTTTGGTTTAGAGAGATAATCCTATGAAGTGAAGGACTGAGCTTATTGGTTAGAATTTTGGAAATCAGCTTATTGAAGAAGGTGCAAAGACTAATAGGTCTAAAATCACTCCAATAGTCCAGATTATGTTTCTTAAGTATGAGAGAAATAAAAGTGATAAAAAATATCTAAGAAAATGATTACCATTAAAAAAAATTCTTTGAATTAACTAAAGGAGATGACTAAAAATTTAGAACCTCTTTACCATTCTCTTGGTGAAGCAAGGTTCATCTCATACTTAAGAAAATAAACTCTTTGTAAAAAGATATATACTTTCAAAAAGAACTTCTCAAATTAAAATTCACATGACAAAAGATCTACATTTAAAGATAACCAAATCTCATGAACCAATATCCATGCTTGTTGCATGGAGGTTCTTTTCAAAATTTGAAATCAAATAATTTTAAAATCCATTTTCCGAAATCACATATTTCAAAATAGTAATCTCCATTTAACACACTTAAGCTTGTTGAATGAAGATTTTCAAATAAGATCATGACATAAAATTGAAATTTAATTTAGCACGCCTTACATGTGCTAAGTTGGAATTTCTCTTTTCAAAAGCAACGTCACACACAAATATCCCATCTTTGAAAATCAAAAAGAAAAATATAATTGATTTCCATTTAACATACCTAAATTTGTTAAATGGAATTCCCCTTTTCAAAATCACTAAAAATTAAAACATATTTGAATTACGTTTGACATACCCAAATTTGTCAAATGAGAATTCACTATTTCAAAATAAAAAGCAAATTAGATTCTACTTAACATACCCACATTTTCTAAGTAGAGTTTCCTTTTTAAAATCACAAATAAATCAAACACACTTGAACTTCATTTGACATACCTAAAATTTTCAAATGAGTGTCCTACCTTTTCAAAATTGAAAACAAATTGAACTTTATTTAACATACCACATTTGTTAAATAGAAGTTCTCCGCTTTCAAAATAAAATAAAACAAACTCATCAAACACACTTGATCCCTACTTAGCATACCTAAATTTGTGAAGGGTCTCATTTTTCAAAATCAAATTAAAATACATCGAACACATTGGGGTTCACTTAGCATACCTAATTTTGCTAAGGATCCCATTTTCAAATCGAATTCAACAAAACAAATGCATGACACACATCATCACAAATAACAAAAATGCTTTCAAAAATTCTTTTCAAACATGCACTTGAATCTCATTTAGCATACATAAATTTCTAAGTGAAGATTCCAAAATCAAATCCAAAACAAAGTTAATTGACCCTCCATTTAACATACCCAAATTTGTTAAATGAGGGTCCCAAACATAAAATCAAATTCAAATATGAGCACATGGAAGCATCAATTAAGTGACTCTCCAAAACATTTGAACCCCATTCAACATACCCAAATTTGTTGAATGTGGGTACTATATTTAAATTAAATTCAAAGTCTCTTCTCCAAAAAAAAATAATTCAAAATCTCTCTAATATTTCAACCCCATTTAGCATACCTAAATTTGTTAAATGAGGGTTCCAATTCAACAATCAAATCAAGCTAACAATTCAAGTCAACAACATTCAAGAGAAGGTCTGATATGGTTCTCTTTCCAGTAATGCAAAGATTGTAGCCCACATGACCATCAGTAGAGAGGATGTGGAAAACAAGAAGCCACATCTTCAGTTTGACCAATTGTATGATTCTGAGTTTCCCTAGCTAATCGAGAAAGACCATAAAAGTTCCATCAAAAGCCAAGAATAAGATCAATAAGGATTTTATAGTATGCCTTATCCATTCTAGATAAGTAAGACTCAAATGATTTGAATCCTAATTCCCGAAAGAGGACAACTCTCAAAATGACAATCATAATAATAATCGTAATCCATAAAATAGCAGTATCGATGTACTTGATGCCTTTAAGGATTCCAACTTGGGTAGAGATACCCCCATTCTAAACTTTCATTGTGTCACTATTGATAATGAGTTTGAATCATCATATCTAATAGAAGAAATTTTGGGAAAAGAGTAGGTAGACATCAATTCTATCTCTCTTTTAAGATATCAAGCCAATTCTATAGTGGCGGGTTCTACCACTTTGATCAACACCATAGGAAGAAGCAAACCAGTCATTGGAAATAATCAAATTCTATATCCTTCTTAAGAAACACCTCATAAACCCAAATAAGGGCATCAAACTATTTTGAAGGTTAATATTAGGGTCCTAAACTATCTTGGAAGGTTACCCACTAAGCTAAAATAATGATTGCACCCTCACCTTCTCTAAGAAGATAGAGAAGTTTTTGATTGGAACTTAACCTGATTCTTCATTGCTCAGTTAGTGACAACCTCTTCATGTCATACTCAACATAGAATATCCTATGGAAAGGAAAGAAATGAAATCCCCTCCAGAGAACATAATATAAACAAAGACTCAATAAAAAGTAGAGAAAGAAAAAAATTATATATAAACAAGAAGACTCAAAAAGTGAGAAAGAAAAAAATGAAAAAAGAAAGAAAAGAAAAAAACAAAAAAAAAAAATGAAAAAAAAAGAAGAGAAGAAAAGAAGAAAAGAGAAAAAAAGTAAAGCACCAATAATACACATTGATTTGGAATCAAAGGATAAATCATGTGTATGAGGTGTAAATTCGAAAAGGAGAGAATATATATATATATATATATATATATATATATATATATATATATATATATATATATATATATATATGTGAAATAAATTTTGAGTCTACTTTTGACAAGTCTTTGGAGTAGATAATAGTAAAACAAAAGTCTAAAGGATAATTCATGAATGATATGACTAGAAACTTAGTGGGTATGAGCACATTGACTCCAATTTTACTATCATGATATTATTATGGGATTGGAAGAGTTGCTCTATATATATATATATATATATATATATATATATATATATATATATATATATATATATATATATATATATATATATATATATATATATATATTCCATCTCTTTCTTCAAGCTCGAAAGAGGATTCAACAGTTGTAGATAAACCTTCAAATGGCCTATTTAAATTTTCTTTTGCCTAGTCTACCAAGTTTGCTTAAAGAATTTAGAAGACTTTAAAGTAGAGGATACACTCCGTGAAGTTGAGGAGAAAATTAGATCATCAACCAATGAGTTTTAAAGGATTAACCTCAAAAATAAAGGTAGTCCACCCACCCTCCCAACATCCATATATGATAAGTTAGAAAGAAAATGCTAATGACTTGGTTAGGTTACTTTTGTAATTTAAAGATTGGTTTACCTAAGACCATAATGAAGTGCCCAATACATCTCTAAAGGTAGTAATCTACAAACTCAAAATTGAACCTATTACTATTCCTAATTTGCAAAATTTTAATGGAATCATTTGTGACAAGAAGATGATCATTGAAGTCAACCTTATTGAAGAAGATAGATACGATCATGATTATCCAACATTATGCCCAATCAAAAGGAAGGACATTCAAATCACATACGATTTTGAGATTTCAATTATGCATGTCTTGAAGATGAATCCACATTATTTATTTGATGATAGACATAGCCTCTTTACATGCAGTCTTCTCATTCAAGGATGGGTTGAATGATGCTAGAGGATGAGAGGTCATTTACACTTACAATTTCCATTGAAATTTATCGCTATAAGGTCATGCTTTTCTTTGGTCACCAGGGTTAAAGAAAAAGGAAGACCATCTTTACGATCTGAGTAGTTGTCTTTGATTGGTTATGACACTACCTTGAAGTTGAATCCCTAAAGTACACAATTAGGATGACTTTAGGGGAGTTTCTAAGGCTTGTAGTAAAGCATCATGGGATAACAAGGATTGATCTAAAAATAGATTAAAGTGATATTAGAGATGCATCCTCAAAGATTCTACTTAATAGGAGAGATATTTCAATTAACATTGAATATAGATGGTTTAAACTCTTTCGAAGTTAGTCTATCTCAAAACTTTTCAAATCAAGATTCTACTTCTGATTGTTGAAAGGCCTACCTTGGTGCTTCGAAGGATGGAAAGTAGTTTAAACCATTATAATAGGGGAGCACCCGATGCTTCCAATCAATGGGCTCAATTTAAAGAAATACTATCCTTAAAATAATGTTTGAAAATAATTATCGTCAATAAAAATCCTATCTTTCCATTCATCAAATCCCTTCTTCATTGGAAGCATTATTTGCTTATTTGCGAATCCATCATGAGTTTTTAAGGATAGGTGTAAGATAACCCAAGTGGCATCCTATCCTTCATTAATATAAACATAAACTACATTGATTCTCACGGTGCTATTAGATGGGATGAGAGAATCCAAGAGGCATCATTTTTTGACTAGTACAACTAAGTTAGGTGTAAGAGAACTTGAGTGACATCCTTTCTTGGTGGAGTCACATTGCCCCTATGGCACCATTTCATCCACTCTTTGATGTGTTTAAGGTAGGTGTAAGGAACCCAAGCAGCATCCTATCATATATCAACTCAACACAAACACATGAACAAATACACATCTTTTGTCTCAGGAAACTTGATGTGGGATAATGCCCCACGTGATCCTCACTCATTAGCTACTCTATGTTAGACAGATGTGTTACCCTACTAGTGTATCACCCCCGTGGTCCCTTGTTCAGGAGGATGTAAATCTATTTTACTTTCCTTCTTAACTTCATCGTTGCACACCGATGAGTGCCTTGTTCGCATGGTAGGTCTTACTATTTGATCAGTTCCTTGTTCTTAAACTAGCCATCATGAACTGATTTGGTTGAGTATATCTGACAAACCCACATACACATCTTTTATCTCAGGCTACTTTAATGTGGGATAACGCCCCATACGACACTCACTCATTAGCTGCTCTAGGTCGGGATCCATTAAATAAAATTAAAACAAATGAAAGAAAACCAATTCAAATTAAAAAAAATTCATTGAAATTAATGAAATTAATATTAACTACTTTTGAGTTGACATAAGTCCCCTAGTGGTATTCACTCAGTAGTCGCCACTAGGTCGGGTTCAATTTATTGTTGATCCAACAGATCACCCAAGTAGTTGATCCTTGCTTTAAAAGATGTAAGTCTACTACGCTTTCTTCCTAAGTATAACCATTGTAATCCAATAGGCAACCACTTTGGTCGGATAGTCCTACCTTATGGCTAGTAGACTATCCTTTTGTATTTATAAATCTGAGATAGGTCAAGGCCAACATAACCCCTTCTAAGTAGGTCCATCGCACAATGACAGGGTCCATAATAAACTAAATTTCAAACCAATTTTCCCAGTGGAGTCAAATTAAAACATATTGAACAAACCAAACTTCTCTTTAATGAGGTGCAAATCAAATTAATCTCCCAGTGGATCCATAAGAAATACCATCAAAATCTTATCCCAATGGATAGCCCGAACCTGCTTCCCTGGTGGAATATTCACATTCTCGATCCATAACAGATTATAGATCCTTATCCAGTGGATACACACCCAAAGAAATCATATTCATAATCAAACTCAAATCCATATCCTCAATGGATAGCTTGAACCTACTTCCCTAGTGGAAGGTTCACATACTCAGTCCCCCATGGATTCCATTTGGCTCTCTTATGCCCTTGGTATAAAGAGAGCTACTTTTCACTAAGATCTTGATTCTATCTATCTTTTAGATTTAGGTATAAATCATTTTTATTTATGTTTGTAGTCTTTTTGATATTGTTGATCACCTCGATCAATGCCAATACATGTGTTGTGCTTTGTCAGTTACACCACACCAATTGGGGTGGTCCTTCTGTTGACCTCACTTTTGGAGTGAGTTTTCAACCTCCTCTTCTTAGATAGAGGAACCTTCTAAACACTAAGGTTTATTTAGTCATAAAACACTTATAGAGAGTGGGTGGACACTTTACCTAAGCCTAGAGACTTAGAAGGCTTAATCATGGATTAGGCCATGCCTTAGGGACTTAGAAAAATCACCACTATAGCCTAAACCCAATCAATGTACACCTTTTTAAATTCAATTCAAATCCAAATTTCCAACCAAACCTCAAACTCAATTTCAATTTCAAATCCAAGTCCAAACTCAATTCCAATTGATTGAAACCCAAGATCAAATCCAAACTTGAAATATTTCCCAAGCTCTTTAATCAACCTTCATGAACTTAGCAAAATTTCCAGCTAATTCAATTTGAACTCAATTGATTTTCTTATAAATCAATTGTACCTTCAATTATCTTCTTAAATAAAATTGAAATATAAATTCAAATATCCAAAACCAAATCCAAAATCAAATCAAAACCCAATTTAAACCCTTTAAGCCATTTCCTTGAACTTGGCCAAAACCCATCTAAATTAAGCCAAAATCAATGGATTTTCTCTTGAATAAATCAATCCTTCAATCAACTATCCAAATATAAATGAAACCTACAATCATGTAGTCAAATCAAAATCAACCCAAGTCAAACCCAACCTAGCCCATTTGACTTGAAATATTCAAACGAACCAAAACTCATTTGAATCTAAACAAATTGTAGTTGAATTTATATATCAATCTTAAATTTATATATATAAACTAAAACTAAATCAAATACTAAATCCAATTGGTTCATTTGCAAAGTTATTTGGCCTACATGAACCAAAATCCAATTCAATCCAATTTAAAATGAATTAAGCCAATCCAAACTTCATGTCATGATTGTTAATCACCCTAGGATGGTCAATTGATATAAATTGGGTCAAACCAAGTCAACCCTTTAGTCTATATAAACCCAAACTAGCCAAATTACAACTTAAGCCAAATTCATTGAAACCAATGATTTAAATCAAGCCACAATCAATATTTAAACATGACTTGACCTTCAATTGAGCCAAACCTAGCCTAGTTGTCCCTCTTGACCCAAGTTAACCTAAATTGACATAAATGGTCAAATTAAACTAAACCTAAATTAAATTAAACCAAAGCATACAATCCTCTCCAAATAGTAATATGAACTTGACCTAAAACTTAGTTTGACCCAATTTGACCAATTGGTCAACCTAATTTTGACAATATGACCCAAATGGGTCAAATTAAAAAATTAACCAAATGAACTCCAAATAAAATGAAATTTAGTCCAACTCACTTTTGACTCATTTCAAACTACCTAAATCAAATTCAATATCAAATGAGCACTCTACCATTGGGCTAAGGGTATCACATAAGACAAAACACCCATGTAAATGGTCATTTCTCATCCTTGGCCACTTGGCACTCATCGATTGGTCCACCTAGGCTCCAAGGACATTGTCCAACCTAACCTAAGAGGTGGTTGGGTCAGCCTAGCTTTAATCTTTGCATCCCAAAAGCTACAACACTACATGCTTCCTCAAAAAGAATGCTAAGTTTAGGATTAGGGTTATTTTAATTTTATTTTTTTTATTTTTTTTATTTTTTAAAATTAAGTAAACTAGTAGGTTAATGTTTATTTAGTTTATTTTTTATTTATTTTAGTTTATTTTATTTTATTATTTTTATTTAGGTTTATTTTTATTTTTATTTAGTTTAATTTATTTATTTTAGGTTCATTTATTTTAGTTTAGGTTTTTTATTTTATTTTATTTATTTTGGGTTTAAGTTTAGGTTTATTTTTATTTTATTTTTTAGGTTTAGGCTTTAATTTTTTAATTTTACATTTGTGTATACATTTTTATTTTATTTTTTTAGGTTTAGGTTTTAGATTTTTATTTTAGGTTTATTCTTTGGTTTTATTTTTTAGTTTAGGTTTAGGTTTATTTTTGGTTTATTTTATTTTATTTTTAATTTTGGTTTAAGTTTAAGTTTATTTTATTTTTATTTTAGGTTTAGTGTTTAGGTTTTATTCTTTATTTATTTATAAGTTTAGTTTAGGGTTTAAGTTTTTATTTAGTTTTTATTTTATTTTATTTTAAGTTAAGTTTTTATTTTATTTAGGTTTTTTATTTTTTTAGTTTAGTTTAGGTTTTTATCTATTTTATCTTAGTTTAATTTTTATTTTATAATTCATTTTATTTTTTAGGTTTAGGTTTAGATTTTAGATTAGCTTTATATTTTATTGTATTTTTTATTTTATTTTGGTTTAGGTTATTTATTTATTTTATTTTTATGTTTTATTTAGTTTAAGTTTAAGTTTAGGGTTTAGGGTTTAGGGTTTGGGGTATAAGGTTTAGGGTGTGAGGTTTAGGGTTTAGTGTTTAGGTTTTAGGGTTTCGATTTTAGAGTTTTTGGTTTTTGGGTTTAGGGTTTAGGGTTTAGGGTTTATGATTTATGGTTTTTAGGGTTTAAGGCTTAGAGTTTAGGGTTGAGGGTTTAGGTTTTAGGTTTTAGGTCTAGGGTTCAGGTTTTAGTTTAGGGTTTACAATTTTTGTTTTTTTTTAACAAGGGAATAATTCAAATTCAACATTTCTTCTTTTTTATTTCATCGACCAAGTAACACACCAAGTTTTCTAAGACACAAGCGATGACATAGATAAAAAATGAGTACGCTTAAAGTAAATCAAAAACTCTACATAACTAGAATCATCTTTGTATAGTTCCATAGCGGATCATGATTTTAGTTTCTCCAGTTCCCATAACCAACCTCTTAGTGGTGGTTATCATATCCCGATCTCTCCCTACCATGGTTGTAACCTAGCACTCCTCCCTTATAACCACCATTGCTACCACCACCTCCATATCCACCACACCTCTAGATCCCCACCAACACTTGATATACCTCCACCTTCTCCTCCACTAAGATCTGGAGCCTAATTGATGGTGATGTACCTCATGGTTCTACCCATTCTTATGTTTCTTAAGTTTTATGATTTAGGTTTATTTCTCAGTGTATTTAGTTACTTTAAGTTTAAGTTTAGGGTTTGGGGTTTAGGGTTTAGGGTTTAGGATTTAGGGTTAGGGTTTAAGGTTTATATTTTTAGGGTTTAGGGTTTAGGGTTTAGGGTTAGGGTTTAGGGTTTATGATTTAGGGTTTAGGGCTTAGGGTTTAGGGTTTTAATTTTTTAGGATTTAGGATTTAGGGTTGTAGGTTTAGTGTTGTAGGTTTACTGTTTAAGGTTTTGGAAAAGTTTTAGGGTTTTTCTTAAAAAAACAAATTAAGTAAACTAGTTAGTTTAGATTTATTTAGTTTATTTTTTATTTATTTTAGTTTATTTTATTTTTTTATTTTTATTTTGGTATATTTTTTATTTTTATTCAGTTTGGTTTATTTATTTTTGGTTAATTTATTTTAGTTTAGGTTTTATATTTTAGTTTATTTTTTAAGTTTAGGTTTAGGTTTATGTTTATTTTTTAGGTTTAGGTTTATTTTTAGGTTTAAGTTTAGGTTTATTTTATTTGGTTTAGGTTTAGGTTTTATTTTAGGTTTATTTTTAGGTTTTATTTTAGTTTAGGTTTAATTTTAGTTTACTATTTTATATTTTTAGTTTAAGTTTAGTTTATTTAGGTTTAGTTTAGGTTTATTTATTTTAGGATTTTAATTTTTATTTTATTTGTTTATTTTTTATATTATAATTTAGGTTTATTTTTTTATTTTTTTATTTTTTTTTTTTTTTTTTTTTTTTTTTTTTTTTTTTTTTTTTTTTATTTTTGGGTTTATTTTTTTTAATTTTACTTAATTTTATTTATTTTTTATTTTATTTATTTTAGTTCTTATTTTGTTTAGGTTTATTCTTATTTTTATTTTATTTTTTAGGTTAGTCTAGTTTATTTTTTATTTTTAAATTTTTATTTTATTTTATTTTATTTCTAAGTTTAGGTTTAGTTTATTTATTTTATTTTATTTTTATTATTTAGGTTTAGGTTTATTTTATTTTATTTTTTGGGTTTATTTACTAGGTTTAGCAAGTTTTAGGGTTTATTTAGGTTAGGTTTATTTAGGGTTTGGGATTTAGTGTTTAGGGTTTAATTAGCTTTAGTGTTAGGGTTTAGTTTAGGGTTTATTTAGGCTTTAGTGTTTAGGTTTAGTCTTTGGGTTTAGTGTTAACAGGATTAGTTAGGTTATGGATTTGTTTTAGGGTGTTTTGGGTTGTGTTTATAGTTTAGGGTTAGTTTAAGTTTAGGTTTAGTGTTTTAGTTTAGGTTTATTAGGTTTTTATTAGTAGGGTTTAAGATTTAGGGTTTAGGGTTTAGGGTTTAGGGTTTAGGGTTAGTTTTGGGGTTTAGGGTTTAGGATTTACTATTTAAGGTTTAGGATTTTTTTTTGTAAAAATAATTTAGTAAACTAGTAGGTTTAGGTTTATTTAGTTTATTTTTGATTTAATTTAGTTTATTTTATTTTTTTTATTTATATTTAGGTATATTTTATATTTATATTTATTTTATTTTATTTATTTTAGGCTTATTTATTTTATTTTAGTATTTTATTTTAGGTTAGGTTTATATTTTTTTTTTTAGTTTAGTTTTTTTTTTTTTTTAGCTTTTTTTATTTTAGGTTTAGGTTTTGTTTTATTTTACTTTTTTAGGTTTAAGATTTAGATTTTATTTTAGGTTTATTTTAGGTTTATTTTTTTTTAGTTTAGGTTTAGGTTAATTTTTAGTTTATTTTTTTTTAATTTAGTTTAGGGTTTAGGTTTAGGTTTAGGTTTTATTTTTTTTAGTTTAAGATTAGCTTTATTTTACTTTATTAATTTTAGGTTTAGGGTTTTTTTAGTTTAGGGTTTAGGTTTTATTTTTTTAATTTATTTTTTTAGGTTTAAGTTTTATTTAACTTTTATTTTATTTTATTTTAGATTTATTTTATATTTTTTATTTTATTATTTTATTATTTTGGTTTATTTTATTTTTTTATTTTAGTTTAGGTTTTATTTATTTTCTTTTTTTAGTTTGGTTTTAGTTTTTTTAGTTTTATTTATTTTAGTTTAGTTTTTATTTTTGTATTATTTTTTTTATATTTAAGTTTAGGTTTTGGTTTAGGTTTTTATTTTATTTTAATTTTTATTTTATTTAGGTTTAAGTTTCTAATTTATTTTATTTTTAGGTTTTTTTAGTTTAGGTTTAGGTTTTTAGGTTTTTAGGGTTTAGGGTTTAGTGTTTAGGGTTTGAAGTATAGGGTTTAGGGTTTGTGGCTGTAGGTTTAGTGTTTAGGGTTTAGGGTTTATGGTTTAGGGCTTAAAGTTTAGGGTTTAGGGTTTAGGGTTTAGGGTTTTAAGGTTTAGGGTTTAGGGTTTAGGGTTTAGGGTTGTAGGTTTAGGGTTTTGGCTTAATTTTAGACTTTAGGGTATAGGGTTAGAGTTTTTCTTAAAAATTAAATAAACTAGTCTATTTATGTTTATTTAGTTTATTTTTATTTATTTTAGTTTATTTTATTTTTTATTTTTATTTAAATTCATTTTTATTTTTATTTAGTTTAGTTATTTATGGTGTGTAATTTTAGTTGTTGAAGTTATTGTAGTAGTGTTGTGACATTAGGTAAACAAGTCATTAAAAAGAGTGAGTGATTCAAATATTTAGGCTATATTACTCAAAATGATGGTGAAATAGATGGAGATGTTATTAGTAGAATTCAAGTTGAATGGTTGAAGTGGAGGAATGTATCTAGCCTGTTGTGTGATAGAAAAGTACCGCTTAAACTTAAGGAAAAAATTTATAAGATGGTGGTAAGACCTACAATGATTTATGGTGCAAAATGTTGGCCAATAAAAGAGAAGCATGAGCATAAGTTAAGTGTTGCAGAGAAGAGGATTCTCAGGTGGATGAGTGGCTTTACTCTTAGAGATAAAATGCAAAATTTGAATGTTCAAGATAAAGTTGGAGTAGCTCCAATGGTAGATAAAATTAGAGAGAGTGGCTTCAGATGGTTTGGCTGCAAAAAGCGTCGGTCGTCCAATGACTTGATTAGGAGAGTAGATGCATTTGATTTGCCTTATGTTAAGAAAGGTAGATGTAGACCTAAAAAGACATGGTTAAGATGTATGAAAAATGACCTTAGTATACCTGAATTGAGTGATAATTAGACACATAATAGGACATAATGGAGATGAAGGATTCATGTAGCCGACCCCACTTAGTGGGATAAAGGCTTGTTGTTATTATTATTTTAGTTTAGTTTATATATTTTTGTTTTGGTTTTTTACTTTAGGTTTTATTTAAGTTTAGGTCTAGGTTTAAGTTTATTTTTTTAGTTTACTTATATTTTTATTTTATTTTTTAGGTTTTAGTTCTATTTTTTATTTTTAGGTTTAGGTTTAAGTTTTTATTTTATTTTTTTAGGTTTAGGTTTTATGTTTTTATTTTAGGTTTATTTTTTTGGTTTTGTTTTTTAGTTTAGGTTGAGGTTTATTTTTTAGCTTATTTATTATATTTAAGGTTTAGGTTTAGATTTAGATTTAGTTTATTTTAGGTTTAAGTTTAATATTTATTTATATTAGTTTAGTTTATTTTAGTTTCAGTTTTGGTTTATTTTATTTTTATTTTAGGTTTAGGTTTTTCTTTTCAGTTTAGGGTTTAGGTTTTATTATTTATTTATTTTTGGTTTATTTTCTAGGTTTAGATTTTTATTTAGCTTTTATTTTTTTTTAATTTAGGTTTATCTTATTTTTAATTTTAGGTTTAATTTTCAATTTATTTAGGTTTTCAATTTTTTAGTTTAGTTTACATTTTTTCTTAGGTTTAGGTTTAGGTTTAGGTTTTTATTTTATTATTATTTTTATTTTGGTTTATATTTTTTAATTTATATTTTTTAGGCTTTATTTAGTTTAAGTTTAGCTTTTTAGCTTTTTAGGATTTAGGGTTTAGGGTTTAGGGATAGTTGTGGGTTTAGTGTTTAGGGATTATGGTTTAGGGATACTTTAAGGTTTAGGGTTTAGGGTTATTTTAGTGTTTAGGGCTTAGGGTTTAGGGTTTTCAGTTTAGAGATTAGGGTTTAGAGCTTAGGGTTTAGCATTTTGGTTTTAGGGTTTAGGGTGTATGGTTTAGGGTTTTAGGGTTTAGGGTTTAGGGTTTAGGGTTTACATCTAAGATTCAGGTTTTAGTATAGGGTTTAGGGTTTAAAGTTTTTTTAACAGAGAATAAATTTAGATTCAACATTTCTTCTTTTTGATTTCATCGACCAAGTAACACACCAATTTCTCAAAGACACAAGTGATGACATAGATAAAAAATGATCATGCAAAGAGCAAATCAAAAACCCTAGATAACTAGAACCCTCTCTTCTGTAATGACACCATTCCATAAGCAGCAGATCAGATCGGCCGTTCTTCATTTTCTCCAGTTCCCATCAAAGCCACTTCGGCCTCTCGAGTAGTGAGATCCACCATCATATCACCAATTTCTCCCTCCACCATAGTTGTATCATCTGTTGCTTCTCCCTCTTCCATAACCACCACTACTCTGACCACCACCTCCATATGCACGAGCACCTTCAGATCCACCACCACCACTACAATAATCATAACCTACGCCTTCACCTCCACCGCCAGATCTTGATTGAGTCGAATGGATGATGATGATCCTGCCGTCAAGGTTCTACCCATTCTTATGGTTTAGGTTTAGGTTTAGGTTTATTAGGTTTTAGAGTTTAGGTTTATTTTTTAATTTATTTAGTTACTATAAGATTAGGTTTAGGGTTAGGGTTTAGGGTTTAGTGTTTATGGTTTAGGGTTTAGGGTTTTAGGTTTAATGCTTTTAGGGTTAGGGTTTAAAGTTTAGGGTTTAGGGTTTTAGGTTTAGGTTTTGGTTTAGGTTTAGGGTTTATGGTTTTTTTTATTTAAGTAAACCGATAGGTTTAGGTTTATTTAGTTTATTTAGTTTATTTTTTACTTATTTTAGTTTATTTAATTTATTATTTTTATTTAGGCTTATTTTTTAGTTTTATTTAGTTTTGTTTATTTATTTTAGGTTTATTATTTTAGTTTAGGTTTTATTTTAGTTTATTTTTTAAAGTTTTGGTTTGGTTTAGATTTTTTTTTAGTTTATGTTTAGGTTTTATTTTATTTTTTAGGTTTAGGTTTTAGGTTTTTTATTTTTTTTTTTTATTTTTTAGGTTTTTTTTTTTTTTTAGTTTAGGTTTAGGTTTATTTTAGTTTATTTTATTTTTTTATTTAGTTTAGGTTTGATTTAAGTTTAGGTTTAGGTTTTACTTATTTTAGTTTATTTTAGGTTTATTTTCTTTATTTTTATTTATTTTATTTTATTATAGGTTTAGTTCTTTTTTAGTTTAGGATTTAGGTTTTATTTTTTAGATTTTTTTAGGTTTTTTTAAGGTATATTTTATAGATTTAGGTTTTTATTTAGTTATTATTTTATTTTATTTTAGGTTTACTCTATTTTATTTTATGTTTAGTTTTAATTTTATTTAGGTCTTTTATTCTTAGGTTTATTTTATTTTTTAGTTTAGTTTAGGTATTTATTTATTTTATTTTAGTTTATTTTTATTAATTTATTTTATTTTATTTTTAGGTTTAGGTTTAGGTTTTTAGTTTAGATTTTTATTATAAATTTTTTAAAATTTTATTTAGGTTTAGATTTTTTTTATTTTATTTTTCAGTTTTATTTTATTTAGGTTTAGGTTTTTAGGTTTTTAGGGTTTAGGCTTTAGGCTTTTAGGTTTTATGGTTTAGGATTTTTGGTTTTAAGGTTTATGGTTAGGGTTTAGGGTTTAGGGTTTTGGGTTTTGGGTTTAGTGTTTAGGCTTTAAGGTTTAGAGTTTTTAGGGTTTAGGGTTTAGGGTTAGGGTTTAAGGTTTAGGTTTTTGGGTTTAGGGTTTAAGCTTTAGTATTTAGGATTTTTAGTTTTTATGGTTTAGGATATAGGGTTTATTTAGGGTTTAGGGTTTAGGTTTATTGGGTTTACAATTTTAGGGTTTAGGGTTTGGTTATAGTTTAGGTTTAGGTTTAGGGTTTTGTTTAAAAGTTTGGTTTTAGTTTAGGTTTAGATTTAAGGTAGTTTAGGTTTGGTTTAGGTTAGGGTTTGGTTTTAGTTTAGGTCAATTTAGGGTTTAGTTTAGGATTTAAGGTTTATTTTTTTAATGTAGGGTTTAGGTTTAGGTTTGTGGTTTAGGGTTTAGTTTTAAAGTTTAGGGGTTTAAGGTTTAGTGTTTAGATTTGGGTTTAGGATTTAGGGTTTAGGCTTTGGGTTTTCTTTTTAAAGTAGGTTTAGGTTTATTTGATGATTTTTATATCTTTAGTTTTTTTAATTTTTTTTTCTTTTAGTTGATTTCTTATTTTTATTTAGTTTTATTTATTTATTTTATGTTTCTTAGTTTAGGTTTTATTTTAGTATATTTTTTTTTAGGTTTTAGTTTAGTTTTATTTTTTTATTCTTAGGTTTAAGTTTAGGTTTTATTTTATTTTTTTTTTAGTTTAGGTTTATGTTTTTTATTTTAGGTTTAATTTTAGGTTTATTTTTTTATTTTAGTTTATTTTTTTTTAGTTTAGGGTTTAGGTTTAGGTTTATTATTTTAGTTTAGTTTATTTTAGTTGGGTTTATGTTTATTTTATTTAGATTATTTTAGGTTTAAGTTTTTTTTAGTTTAGGGTTTAGGTTTTATTATTTATTCATTTTTAGGTTTTAGTTTTTATTTAGTTTTTATTTTATTTTATTTTTGGTATACATTATTTTTATTTAACGTTTAGTTTTTTTGTTTAATTTTTTTATTTTTAGGTTTATTTTATTTTATTTAGTTTAGTTTAGCTTTTTCTTTATTTTATTTTATTTTAGTTTTTATTTTTTATTATAATTTATTTTTAGGTTTAGGTTTAGGTATTAGTTTAGGTTTTTATTATATATTATTTCTATATTTTATTTAGGTTTAGGTGTTATTATTTATTTTATTTTTAAGTTTTATTTAGTTTAGATTTAGTTTTTAGGGTTTTAGGGTTTAGGGTTTAGGGTTTGGGGTTTAGGGTTTAGGGTATAGGGATGTAGGTTTTAGGGTTTAGGGTTTAAGGTTTGGAGTTTATGGTTTCAGGGTTTATGGTTTAGGGTTTAGGGTTTAGGGTTTTAGGGTTTAGGGTTTAGGGTTTAGGGGTTTGGGTTTATTTATTTGTTTTTATTATTTTATTATTTTTTAAAATTTAGTAAATTAGGTTTAGGTTTAAGTTTATTTTTTATTTACTTTAGTTTATTTTATTTTTATTTTTATTTAGTTTACTTTTAGTTTTATTTAGTTTATATTTATTTTAGGTTTATTTATTTTAGTTTATTTTTAGGTTAAGTTTTAGGATTAGATGGGGACATAAACAAAAAAAATAAAATATTTTTAAGAAAAGAAGAGCTAGAATTTGGGATATTCATATAATGTTATGTGGGAAAAGTAGCATGTGAAATTAAGCAAGTTAAAATGTGCTTGGAGAATCAAAAGAAAAGCTTCTTTTAATAAAATAGTTGGTGGTGGAGTCGAGTGTGCAAGAAAAGATAAGAAATAAGAAGCATTGTTATAAAACTTGGTTTACATGTAAAAACTTGGAGAATTGGGAAAGATATAAAGTGGCCTGTAGAGATTCTAAGAAAGTAATATATGATGCAAAAAATTTAGCTTTTAGTAATTTATACAATAGATTAGAAACCAAAGAAGGTAAAAGATGTATGTACAAGTTAGCAAACCAAAGAGATAGGGGAAGTAAAGACCTAGTTCAAGTGAGGGGTATTAAGGATGAAAATAATAAAGTGCTTTTCTTAGAAAAGGATATCGAAAATAGGTGGATGACGTATTTTGATAAACTTTTCAATGAAGAATCTAAAAGTATAATTTATTTTAGCAACCTTAATATTCTAAATAGAAATAGAAAATTTTATTTTTATCATCGTATTAGTAAATATGAAGTTAGAGAAACTTTAAAGAAAATGAAATGTTGAAAAACAATAGGACCTGATGATATTCCAATAGAAGTGTGGAAATGTTTAGGAGATCAGGGAATTTCTAGCCTTATAAATCTTTTTAATGTTATTTTAAAGACTAAAAAGATGTCAGATGAGTGGAGAAAGAGTTTGTTGGTTCCTATATTTAAGAATAAAAGTGATGCACAAGAGTGCACAAATTATAGAGGAATTAAGTTAATGTGTCATACATTAAAATTATGAGAGAGAGAGAGAGAGTAATTAAGCATATATTATGATGTGATATAAAAGTTTTTCACAATCAATTTGGTTTCATGCCAGTAGATCTACTATGGATGCTATACATTTGTTAAGAGGTTTGATAGAGAACTATAGAGAAAGTAAGGAGGATCTACATATGATATTTATTGATTTAGAGAAAGCTTATGATAAAGTTTCAAGAGATGTTCTATGGAGAGTTCTAGAATAGAAATGAGTTAATATTGGTTATATTCAAGTCATTAAGGATATGTATACTACTAGATTACTTGTGTCCAAACGAAGGAGGATTGAAAAATATTTTCCTATTTAGTTGGATTATATCAAGGATCAGCTTTAAGCCCTTATCTTTTTGCTTTAGTTATGGATGTTCTTATTAGGAACTTACAAGAAGATGTACCTTGGTGTATGCTTTTTGCTGATGACATTCTTCTTGTTGATAAGACTAGAGAAGGAGTCCAAGAGAAACTTAAATTATGGAGGTCAACATTAGAGTCTAACGATTTTCATTTAAGTATATCTAAAATTGAATATATGGAGAGTAATTTTAGCTGTAGAAGTTGTAATGGTTGTGTTGTGACATTAGGTGAACAAGTCATTAATAAGTGTGAGTGATTTAGATATTTAGGCTTTATTGTTCAAAATTATGGTGGAATAGATGGAGATGTTGTTAATAGAATTCAAGTTGGATGGTTAAAGTGGAGGAATGCATCTAGCCTGTTGTGTGATAGAAAATATCCACTTAAATTTAAGGGAAAATTTTATAAGATGGTGGTAAGACCTGCAATGACGTATAGTGCAGAATGTTGGCCAATAAAAGAGAAGCATAAGACTAAGTTAAGTGTTACAAAGATGAGGATGCTCAAGTGGATAAGTGGCTTTACTCTTAGAGATAAAATGTGAAATGAGTATGTTTAAGAAAAAGTTGGAGTAGCTCCAGTGGTTGATAAGATTAGTGAGAGTCTCCTTAGATGGTTTGGCCACATAAAGCGTCGGCCGTCCGATGACCTGGTTAGGAGAGTAGATGCATTAGATTTGCCTTATGTTAAGAAAGGTAGAGGTAGAACTAAAAAGGCTTTATTAAGATGTATAAAAGATGACCTTAGAAATGAGAATTTGACACATAATAGGACACAATGGAGACGAAGGATTCATGTAGCCGACCCCACTTAGTGGGATAAAGGCTTGTTGTTGTTGTTATTATTGTTGTTTAGGTTTTGGTTTAGGTTTATTTTTTAGTTTAGTTTTTTATTTATTTATTTTTATTTTTATTTTGTTTAGTTTATTGATTTTAAGTTAATTTATTTTAGTTTATTTTTAGTTTAGTTATATTTTTATTTTATTTTAAGTTTAGGTTTTAGTTTTATTTTTAGGTTTAGGTGTAGGTTTGTTTTTTTAATTTTTAGGTTTAGGTTTCATGTTTTTTATTTTGGTTTATTTTTAGGTAATATTTTTTTAGTTTAGGTTTAGGTTTATTTTTTTTAGTTTACTTTATTTTATTTAGTTTAGGTTTAGGTTTAGGTTTAGTTTATTTTAGGTTTTGGTTTTATTTATTTTAGTTTAGTTTGGGTTTTGGTTTATTTTATTTTTATTTTAAATTTAAGTTTTTTTTTTAGTTTAGGGTTTAGGTTTTAATTTTTATTTATTTTTAGGATTTTTTTTGGTTTATTTTCTAGGTTAGGGTTTAAGTTTTATTTTTGGTTTATTTAATTTTTATTTAATTTTATTTGTATTTTAGTTTCGGTTTTTATTTTATTTATATTATTTATTTTTTATAGTTTAGTTTAGGTTTTTATTTATTTTATTTTAGTTTAATTTTTATTTTTATTTTATTTAATGTTTAGGTATAGGTATATGTTTAGGTTTTAAGGTTTAGGGTTTAGGGTTTAGGGATTAGGGTTTAGTGTTTAGTCTTTAGGGTTGAGGGTTTTTAGGGTTTTGGGTTTAGGGTTAACTTAGGTTGTAGGTTAGTTTAGGGTTTAGGGTTTAGGCTTTATGGTTTAGGGTTTATAAAGTTTTGGGTGTATAGTTTATGGTAAGTTTAGGGTTAGATTTATTATTTAAGGTTTAGGTTTAGGATTTAGGGTTTAGGGAGTTAGGTTTTAGTTTATTATTTTAGCATTTAGGGTTTAGTGGGTTTAGTTTAGTTTAGGTTTAGGGTTGTAAGTTTAGTTTAGGGTTGTTTAGGGTTTAGGGTTATGGTTTAGGGTTTTGATTTAGGTTTAGTGTTTAAGGTTTAGGTTTTAAAAGTAAGCAATAAGTTTATATTTTTTTAGTTTAATTAGTTTATTTTTTATTTATTTTTATTTAGGTTTATTTTTATTATTATTTAGTTTATTTTATTTATTTTAAGTTTATTTATTTTAAGTTTATGTTTTTCTTTTTAATTTTAGGTTATTTATTTATTTTTTATTTAGGTTTTATTTACTTTAGGTTTAGGTTTTTAAGTTTATAGGGTTTAGTTTTTAGGATTTAGAGTTTAGGGTTTAAGGTTTAGTGTTTAGACTTTAGGGTTTTAGGGTTTAAGGTTTTAGGGTTTGGGGCTTTGGGTTAGTTTAGGGTTAAGGTTAAGGTTTAGCATTTAGGTTTTAGGTTTAAATTTAGGTTTAGGTTAGGAGGAGTTTAGGTTTAGGTTTAGGTTTAGGGTTTAGTTTTTGATAGTTTAGGTTTATTTAGTAGATTAAGTTTATTTTATATTTTTTTCTTTGGGTTTATTTTTATTTATATTTAGTTTAATTTATTTATTTTATATTTATTTATTTAAGTTTAGGTTTTTGTTTAGTTTATTTTTTTAGGTTTAGGTTTATATTTTATGTTTATTTTTTAGTTTAGTTTATTTTTATTTTTATTTTTTTAGGTTTAGGTTTAATTTTTAATTTTTTAGGTTTAGGTTTAGGTTTTTATTTATTTTTTAGGTTTATTTTTAGGTTTTTTAGTTTATTTTAGGTTTTATTTTTAGTTTATTTATTTATTTTAGTTTTTTAGTTTAGGTTTATTAGGTTTAGTTTTTTTTTTAGGATTAGGTTTAGGTTTCATTTATTTTTCTATAATTTATTTTAGTGTAGTTTTATGTTTATTTTATTTTGTTTATTTTATTTTTATGTTAGGTTTAGGTTTTTTTTAGTTTAGAGTTTAGGTTTTAGTTTTTATTTGTTTTTAGTTTTTGGTTTTTATTTAGTTTTTATTTTATTCCAATTTAAGTTTATCTTATTTTTATTTTATGCTTAGTTTTTATTTTATTTAGGTTTTTTTTATTCTTAGGTTGAGTTTATTTTTTTTAGTTTAGTTTAGGTTTTTATTTATTTTATTTTAGCTTATTTTAATATTTATTTTATTTTATTTTATGTTTAGGTTTAGGTTTTAGTTTAGGTTTTATTTTATTTTATTCTTTTATTTTATTTATGTTTAGGTTTGTTATGTGTTTTTTTTAGGTTTTATTTTAGTTTAGGCTTAGGTTTTTAGGTCTTTAGGGTTTAAGGTTTTGGGTTTAGGGTTTAGGGTTTAGAGAATAGGGTTTTAGGGTTTAGGGTTTTAGGATATATGGTTTAGGATTTATGGTTTAGGGTTTAATGTTTAGGGTTTAGGGTTTAGGGTTTTTATGGTTTAGGGTTTAGGATTTAGGGTTAGCTTAGGGTTATGTGATTTTAGTTTAGGTTTAGTTTATTTTAAGTTGAGGTTTAGATTTTATTTATTTTTGATTAGTTTATTTTAGTTTAAGTTTAGGTTGATTTGATTTTATTTATTTTAGTTTAAGGTTTTTTTTTAGCTTAGGTTTTATGTTTTATTTTTTATTTATTTTAGGTTTTATTTTTAGATTTATTTTTTAGGTTTAGGTTTTTATTTAGTTTTTATTTTATTTTATTTTAGGTTATTTTTATTTTTATTTTCCATTTGGGTTTTAATTTGGAGTTCAGGGTTTTAGGGTTTATGGTGCAGGCTTTAGGGTTTAGGATTTTAGGTTTTAGGTTTAGTGTTTAGGGTTTAGGGTTTAGCGGTTTATGTTTTTTTATTTGATTTCATTACTTTTATTTTTTTTTATAAATTTAGTAAATTGGTAGGTTTAGCTTTATTTAGTTTATTTTTTATTTTATTTAGTTTATTTTATTTTTTATTTTTATTTAGATTTTCTTTTACTTTTATTTAGTTTAGTTTATTTATTTTAGGTTTATTTATTTTAGTTTATTTTTTAGGTTTATGTTTATTTTTTAGTTTAGTTTTATTTTTATTTTTATTTTCTTTAGTTTATTGATTTTAGGATTATTTATTTTAGTTTATTTTTTAAGTTTAGGTTTAGTTTTTAGTTTATTTATATTTTTATTTTCTTTTTTAGGTTTAGGTTTAGGTTTTGTTTTATTTTTTTAGGTTTTTGTTTTAAATTTTTATTTTAGGTTTATTTTTAGTATACTTTTTTAGTTTAGGTTAATGTCTATTTTTAGTTTATTTGATTTTAACTAGTTTAGGTTTAGGTTTATGTTTAGTTTATGTTAGGTTTATGTTTTATTAATTTTAAGTTATTTTATTTTAGTTTATGTTTAGGTTTATTTTAAATTTACTTTAGGTTTAAGTTTTTTTAGTTTAGGGTTTAGGCTTTATTTTTTGGTTTATTTTTTAGGTTTAGGTTTTTATTTAATTTTATTTCTATTTTAGGTTTAGTTTTTATTTTATTTACATGTTTGTTTATTTTGTTTTAGTTTAGTTTATTTTATTTTATTTTTAGGTTTAGGTATAGGTTTAGGTTTTAGGGTTTAGGGTTTAGGTTTTAGGTTTAGTGTTTAGGCTTTAGGGTTGAGGGTTTTAAGGGTTTAGGGTTTAGGGTTTAGAGTTTAGGGTTTCTTAGGGTTGTAGGCTAGTTTAGGGTTTAGGGTTTTTAGGTTTTTGGGTTTATGGTTTAGGGTTAGTTTAGGGTTTAGGGTTAGAGTTACTATTTAGGATTTAGGGTTTTGTTTTTTTATTTTAGTTTATTTTTTTAGGTTTAGGTTTAGGTTTAGGTTTATTTTTTAGTTTAGTTTAATTTTTTTTATTTTTTACGTTTAAGTTTTATTTTTTATCTTTTTAAGTTTAGGTTTTTATTTATTTTTTTAGTTTTAGATTTTAGGTTTCTATTTTAGGTTTATCTTCTGGTTTTATTTATTTTATTTTAGATTTAAGTTTATTTTTAGTATATTTTATTTCATTTAGTTTAGGTTTAGGTTTAATTTATTTTTATTTATTTTATTTTAGTTTAGTATTAGTTTATTTTATTTATATTTATTTTGTTTTATTTTATGTTTAGTTTTTTTTTTTAGTTTAGGGTTTAGGTTTATTTTTTTTATTTATTTTATGTTTTATTTTTTTAGGTTTAGGTTTTATTTAGTCTTTTATTTTATTTGAGTTTAAGTTTTCTTTTATTTATTTTTATTTAGTTTTCAATTTAGTTAGGTTTTTTATTTTTAGGTTGAGTTTATTTTTTTAATTTAGTTTATGGTTTTATTTATTTTATTTTAGTTTATTTTTATTATTATATTTTATTTTATTTTTAGGTTTAGGTTTAGGTTTTTGTCTAAGTTTTTTTTAGTTTATTCTTTTATTATAATTAGGTCTAAGTGTTATTATGTATTTTATTTTTAAGTTTTATTTAGTTTAGGTTTAGGTTTTTTAGTTTTTAGGGTTTAGGGTTTAGGGTTTAGGGTTTTAGGGTTTAGGGTTTTAGGGTTTATGGTTTAGGGTTCGGGTTTTTGGTTTAGGGTTTAGGGTTTAGTGTTTATACTTTAGGGATTAAGGTTTTTATGGTTTATGTTTTATGGTTTAGGGTTAGCTTTGGGTTTTGGTTTTTTAGTTTAGGTTTAGGTTTTATTTATTTTAGTTTAGTTTATTTTAGTTTAGGTTTAGGTTGCTTTTATTTTGTTTATTTTATGTTAAAGTTTTTTTTTAGTTTAGGGTTTAGGTTTTATTTTTTTATTTATTTTAGGTTTTATTTTTTAAATTTATTTTTCAGGTTTAGGTTTTTATTTAGTTTTTATTTTACTTTATTTTAGGTTTATTTTATTTCTATTTTACATATGAGTTTTAGTTTACTTAGGTTTTTATTTTTAAGTTTATTTAATATTTTGATTTAGTTTTGGTTTTTATTTATTTTATTTTGGTTTAGTATTTATTTATTTTATTTTCAAGTTTAGGTAGAGGTTTAGGTTTAGGTTTTTATTTTATTTTATTTTTATATTATTTACATTTAGATTTTTTATTTATATTATTTTTTATTTTGATCTATTTTAGGTTTAGGCTTTTAGGGTTTAGGGTTTAGGGTTGTAGGGTTTAGGGTTTAGGGTTTAGGGTTTAGGGCATAGGGTTTAGGGTTTAGGGATTTTGGGTTTATGGTTAAGGGTTTAAGATTTAGGGTTTTAGAGTTTAGTACATGGGGTTTAGGGTTTAGGTTTTATGGTTAGTTTTAGGGTTTAGGGTTTAGGGCTTTTTGGGGTTTGGGGTTTAGTGTATAAGGTTTAGGGATAACAGTTGTACATTTAGGGTTTAGGTTTAGGATTTAGTGTTTAAAATTTAGGGTCCAATGTTTAGGGTTTCTTTTAAATTAAGTAAACAGATAGGTTTAAGTTTATTTTATTTATTTTTTATTTAGTTTTTATTTATTTTATTTTTTATTTTTATTTAGTTTAGTTTATTTATTTTAGGTTTTTGTTTAGGTTTTATATTTTAGTTCATTTTTTAAGTTTATGTTTAGGTTTAGATTGAGTTTTTAGTTGAGTTTTTTTAATTTTATTTTTTAGGTTTAGGTTTTATTTTTTTTTATGTTTAGGTTTAGGTTTTTATTTTATTTTTTTAGGTTTTGGATTAGGTTTTTATTTTAAGTTTATTTTTAGGTTATATTTTTTCATTTAGGTTTAATTTTATTTTTAGTTTAATTTATTTCATGTTGTTTAAGTTTAGGTTTAGGTTTAGATTTTATTTATTTTTGTTTAGTTTATTTTAGTTTAGGTTTAGGTTTACTTTATTTTATTTATTTTATTTTTATTTTAGGTTTAGGTTTTTTTAGTTTAGAGTTTAGGTTTTATTTTTTATGTAATTTTAGGTTTTATTGTTAGGCTTATTTTTTAGGTTTAGGATTTTATTTAGTATATATTTTATTTTATTCTAAGTTTAATTTATTTTTATTTTACAATTAGTTTTTATTTTATTTAGGGTTTTAATTTTTTTAGCTTAGTTTAGGTATTTATCTATTTTATTTTAGTTTATTTTATTTTATTTTTAGGTTTTAGTTTATGTTTTAGTTTAGGTTTTTATTTTTATTTTATTTAGGGTTTGTTTTGTTATATATATTTTATTTTTTAGGTTTTATTTAGTTTAGGTTTAGGTTTTAGGTTTTAGAGTTAGTGTTTAGGGTTTAGGTTTAGGTTTTTTTTAGGGTTTAGGAGGTTTATGGTTTAGGGTTAGGGTTTATGGTTTAGGGTTTAGTTTTGATTTAGTCTTTAGGGTTTTTTTAGGTTTATGGTTTTAAATGAGTAAACCAGTAAGTTTATGTTTATTTATTTTAGTTTATTTTATTTTTTATTTTTATTTAAGTTTTTTTTATTTAGTTTTATTTATTTATTTTAGATTTATTTATCTTAGTTTAAGTTTATTTTGGGTTTAGATTTATTTTAATTGAGTTTATTTTTTTATTTTATATTTTTTTGGTTTAGTTTTCTTTTTTATTTTTTAGGTTTAGTTTAATTTTTTATTTTATTTTTTTTTAGGTTTAAGTTTTAGGTTTTACTTTAGGTTAATTTTAGGTTTTATTTTTTTGTTTAAGTTTAGGTTTATTTTTAGTTTATTTTATTATATTTAGTTTAAGGTTTAGGTTTAGTTTAGTTTAGGTTTAGGTTTAGATTTTATTTATTTTGGTTTAGTTATTTTTAGTTTAGGTTTAGGTTTCTTTTATTTAGTTTATTTGATTGTTATTTTAGGTTGAGGTTTTTTTTTCATTTAGGGTTTAGGTTTTCTTTTTTAGTTATTTTAAAGTTTTATTTTTAGCTCTACTTTTTGGTTTAAGTTTTTATTTAGTATTTATTTTATTTTATTTTAGGTTTATTTTTTTATTTTATGTTTATATTTTATTTTATTTAGGTTTCTTATTCTTAGGTTTATTTGTTTTTTTTTTAGTTTAGTTTTAATTTTTTACTTATTTTATTTTAGTATAATTTTATTCATATATTATATTTTACTTTTATGTTTTGGTTTAAGTTTTAGTTTAGGTTTTTCTAATCTATTTTTTATTTTATTTAGGTTTAGGTTTTTTTTATTTTTTTTTATTTTTAAGATTTATTTAGTTTTGGTTTAGGTTATTAGGTTTTTAGGGTTTAGGGTTAAGGATTTAGGATTTAGGATTTAGGATTTAGGGTTTAGGCTTTTAGGGTTTTGAGTTTTTGGGTTTAGGGTTTAGGGTTTAGGGTATAGGTTTTAGGGCTTAGGATTTAAGGTTTCGAATTTAGGGTTTTTTAATGTGTAGGGTTTAGGGTTGTAGGTTTACGGTTTAGGGTTAGTTTTAAAGTTTAGGGTTTATGGTTTAGTGTTTAGGATTTGGGGTTTAGGATTTAGGGTTTTAGGCTTTGGGTTTTCTTTTTAAAGTAAGTAAACCGATAGGTTTAGGTTTATTTAGATGATTTTTTATATCTTTTAGTTTTTTTTTAAAATGTTTTTTCTTTTGTAGGTTGATTTCTTATTTTTTTATTTAGTTTTGTTTATTTATTTTAGATTTACTTATTTTAGTTTAGGTTTTTTATTTTAGTATATTTTTTAGGTTTAAGTTTAGTTTTATTTTTTATTCTTAGATTTAGGTTTAGGTTTTTATTTTATTTTTTTTGTTTAGTTTTTATGTTTTTGTTTTAGGTTTATTTTTAGGTTTTTATTTTTAGTTTAAGTTTAGGTTTATTTTCTTTTTAGTTTAGAGTGTAGGTTTAGTTTAGTTTAGGTTTAGGTTTAGGTTTTTTTTATTTTAGTTTAGTTTATTTTAGTTAGGTTTATGTTTATTTTATTTGGATTATTTTAGGTTTAGGTTTTTTTTAGTTTAGTGTTTAGGTTTTATTATATATTCATTTTTAGGTTTCATTTTTTATTTAGTTTTTATTTTATTTTATTTTTGGTTTACATTATTTTTATTTTGCGTTTAGTTTTTTTATTTAGGTTATTTATTTTTAGGTTTATTTTATTTTTTTAGTTTAGTTTAGCTTTTTCTTTATTTTATTTTATTTTAGTTTTTATTTTTTATTGTATTTTATTTTTAGGTTTAAGTTTAGGTATTATTATTGGGTTTTATTATAAATTTTTTTTATATTTTATTTAGGTTTAGTGTTGTTATTTATTTATTTTAAGTTTTATTTAGTTTAGATTTAGGTTTTGGGATTTAGGTTTAGGGTTTAGGGTTTGGGTTAGGTTTTATAGGGTTGTAAATTTTAGGGTTTGTGGTTTAGGGTTTAGGTTTAGTTTGGAGTTTAGTTTTAGGGTTTATGGTTTAGGGTTTTAGGGTTTAGGATTTTTAGGTTAGGGTTAAGGGTTTAGGGTTTGGGGTTTGGTTTGGGTTTATTTATTTGTTTTATTATTTTATTAATTTTTTAGTAAATTAGTAGTTTAGGTTTACTTAGTTTATTTTTATTTACTTTGTTTATTTTATTTTATTTTATTTAGGTTTATTTTAGTTTATTTAGTTTAGTATATTTATTTTAGGTTTATTTATTTTAGTTTATTTTTTAGGTTAAGTTTTAAGATTAGATGGGGACACCTAAATAACATAAATAAAAATACTTTTAAGAACAAGCTAGAAGAGCTCGGAACTTGGGATATTGATATAATGTTATGTGGGAAAAAGTAGCATGTGAAATTAAGCAAGTTCTAAAATGTTTAGAATCAAAGAAAAGCTTCTTTTAATATAGCTAGTGGTGGAGTCGAGTGTGCAAGAAAAGATAAGAAATAAGAAGCATTTATAAAACTTGGTTTAGATGTAAAACTTGGAGAATTAAAGATATAAAGTGGTAGAGATTCTAAGAAAGTAATATATGATGCAAAAAAATTTAGCTTTTAGTAATTTATTAGATTAGATACCAAAGAGTGAAAAATATATGTATAAGTTAGCCAACCAAAGAGATAGGAGAAGTAAAGACCTAGTTCAAGTGAGGGGTATTAAGGATGAAAATAATAAATTACTTTTCTTAGAAAAAGATATTGAAAATAGCTGAATGAAGTATTTTGATAAACTTTTTAATGAAGAATCTGAAAGTATAATTGATTTTAGCAACCTTAATATTCTAAACAAAAATAGAGAATTTTATTTTTATCATTGTATTAGTAAATATGAAGTTAGAGAAGCTTTAAAGAAAATGAAATGTGAAATAGTAGGACGATGATATTATAGAAGTGTGCAAAAGTTTAGGAGATCGAATTTCTAGCTTACAAATCATTTTAATGTTATGTTAAAGACTAGATGTGGATGAGTGGAGAAAGAGTTTGTTGGTTCCTATATTTAAGAATAAAAGTGATGCACAAGAGTGCACAATTTATAGAGGAATTAAGTTAATGTGTCATACATTAAAATTATGAGAAAGAGAGAGAGAGAGAGAGAGAGAGAGAGAGAGAGAGAGAGTAATTGAGCATAGATTATGATGTGATATAAAAGTTTCTCGCAATCAATTTGGTTTCATGCCAGGCAGATCTACTATGGATGCTATACATTTGTTAAGAGGTTTGATAGAGAACTATAGAGAAAGTAAGTAGGATCTACATATGATATTTATTCATTTAGAGAAAGCTTATGATAAAGTTTCAAGAGATGTTCTATGGAGAGTTCTAGAACAGAAAGGAGTTAAAATTGGTTATATTCAAGTCATTAAGGATATGTATACTAGAGCTATTACTTGTGTCCAAACGAGGAGGATTGACAAAATATTTTCTTATTTAGTTGGATTACATCAAGGATGACTTTAAGCCCTTATCTTTTGCTTTAGTTATGGATGTTCTTAAGAACTTTAAGATGTACCTTGGTGTATGCTTTTTTATGACATTCTTCTTGTTGATAAGATTAGAGAAGGAGTCCAAGAGAAACTTAAATTATGGAGGTTAACATTAGAGTCTAACAGTTTTCATTTAAGTAGATCTAAAATTGAATATATGGAGTGTAATTTTAGTTGTAGAAGTTCTAATGATAGTGTTGTGACATTAGGTGAACAAGTCATTAATAAGAGTGAGTGATTGATATTTAGGCTCTATTGCTCAAAATGATGGTGAAATAGATGGAGATGTTATTAGTAGAATTCAAGTTGGATGGTTAAAGTGTAGGAATGCATCTATTTGTGTGATAGAAAATTTCCACTTAAATTTAAGGAAAATTTTATAAGATGGTGGTAAGACCTATGATGTATTTAATAAAAAGGTCTAAGTTAAGTGTTATAAAATTGAGGATGCTCAGGTGGATAAGTGGTTTTACTCTTAGAGATAAAATGTGAAATGAGTATGTTCAAGAAAAAGTTGGAGTAGCTCCAGTGGTTGATAAGATTGGAGAGAGTCACCTTAGATGGTTTAGCCACAAAAGCGTTTATATTAAGAGTAGATGCATTAGATTTGCCTTATGTTAAGAAAGGTAGAGGTAGACCTAAAAGACTTTGTTAAGATGTATAAAAATGACCTTAGTATACTTGAATTAAATGAGAATTTGACACATAATAGGACCTGATGGAAAGGATTCATGTAGAATTAGTGGGATAAAGGCTTATTGTTTATTTGTTATTATTTTTTTGTTTAGGTTTAGGTTTAGGTTTATTTTTAAGTTTAGTTTTTTATTTATTTATTTATTTTTATTTAGGTTTATTTTTTTTATTTTATTTTTTTAGTTTATTGATTTTATGCTAATTTATTTTAGTTTATTTTTAGTTTAGTTATATTTTTTTTTTTATTTTAAGTTTAGGTTTTAGTTTTATTTTTAGGTTTAGGTTTAGTTTTTGTTTTATTTTTTTGGTTTAGGTTTATGTTTTTTATTTTATTTTATTTTAGGTAATATTTTTAGTTTAGGTTTATTTTTTTAGTTTATTTTATTTATTTAGTTTAGGTTTAGGTTTAGGTTTAGCTTATTTTAGGTTTAGGTTTTATTTATTTTAGTTTAGTTTATTTTAGTTTAGGTTTTTTGGTTTATTTTATTTTATTTTAAATTTAACTTTTTTTAGTTTAGGGTTAGGTTTATTTTATTTATTTTTTTAGGATTTTTTTGGTTTATTTTAGGTTAGGGTTTAGGTTTTATTTTGGTTTATTTAATTTTTATTTAATTTTATTTTTATTTTAGGTTTAGTTTTTATTTTATTTATATTATTTATTTTTTATAGTTTAGTTTTTATTTTTATTTTATTTAATGTTTAGTTATAGGTATAGGTTTAGGTTTTAAGGTTTAGGGTTTAGGGTTTATGGATTAGGGTTTAGTGTTTAGGCTTTAGGGTTGAGGTTTTAGGGTTTAGGGTTTAGGGTTAAAGTTTAGGGTTAACAGGTTGTTTATTTTTAGGGTTTAGGGTTTAGGTTTTATGGTTTAGGGTTTTAGTTTTGTGTATTTATGGTTAGTTTTATTAGATTTACTATTTAAGGTTTAGGTTTAGGGTTTAGGGTTTAGGGTTGTTTAAGGGTTTAGGGTTATTATTTTTTAGCATTTAGGGTTTAGTTAGTTTAGGGTTTAGTGTTTAGGTTTTGTAAGTTTAGGCTTAGGTTTAGGTTAGTTTTAGGGTTTAGGATTTAGGGTTTAGGATTTAGGGTTTAGGGTTTAGTGTTTAAGGTTTAGGGTTTTATTTTAAAATTAAGTAAATTGATAGGTTTATATTTTTTTAGTTTAATTAGTTTATTTATTATTTATTTTTATTTAGGTTTATTTTTTATTATTATTTACCTTTTTTATTTATTTTAAGTTTATTTATTTTAAGTTTATTTTTTATTAAGTTATTTTTATTTATTTTATTTTAAGTTTTATTTAGTTTAGGTTTAGGTTTTAGGTTTATAGGGTTTAGTTTTAGGGTTAGAGTTTAGGTTTTAGGTTTAGTGTTTAGATTTAGGTTTTTGGTTTAGGTTTTTTTTTAGTGTTAGGAGTTAGGTTTAGGGTTTAGTTAAGGTTTAGCATTTAGGTTTTAGGTTTAGAGTTTAGGTTTAGGGTTTAGGTTAGATTAGTTTAGGGTTTAGGTTTAGTTAGGGTTTAGGGTTAATTTAGGGCTGAAGGTTTAAGGTTTTAGGGTTTAGTGTTTAGGGTTTAGAGTTTAAGGTTTTTTAGTGTTTAGGGTTTAGGTTTTATAGTTTAGGGTTGTAGGTTTAAGGTTAGTTTTAGGCTTTAGAGTTTAGGGTTTAGGATTTGGTGTTTAGGGTTTAGGGTTTTCTTAAAAAAAATTAAGTAAAATGATATGTTTAGGTTTATTTAGTTTATTAAGTTTATTTTATATTTTTCTTTAGGTTTATCTTTTATTTATATTTAGTTTAATTTATTTATTTTATAATTATTTATTTTAGTTTAGGTTTTTTATTTAGTTTCTTTTTTAGGTTTAGGTTTAGGTTTATTTTTGTTTTTTTAGTTTAGTTTTATTTTTATTTTATTTTTTAGGTTTAGGTTTAATTTTTTATTTTTAGATTTTGGTTTAGGTTTTTATTTAATTTTTGAGGTTTAGGTTTTTAGTTTATATTGTAGGTTTATTTTTAGGTTTTATTTTTAGTTTATTTTATATCATTTAGTTTAGGTTTAGGTTTAGTTTTTTTTTAGGATTAGGTTTAGGTTTTATTTATTTTTCTTTAGTTTATTTTAGTTTAGTTTTAAGTTTATTTTATTTTGTTTATTTTATTTTTATGTTATGTTTAGGTTTTTTTTTTAATTTAGGGTTTAGGTTTTAGTTTTTATTTATTTTTAGGTTTAGGTTTTTATTTAGTTTTTATTTTATTGTTTAAGTTTATTTATTTTATTTTACGTTTAGTTTTATTTTATTTAGGTTTTTTATTCTTAAGTTTAGTTATTTTTTTAGTTTAGTTTAGGTTTTTATTTATTTTATTTTAACTTATTTTTATTATTTTATTTTATTTTATTTTTAGGTTTAGGTTTTGGTTTTAGTTTAGGTTTTATTTTATTTTATTCTTCTATTTTATTTATGTTTAGGTTTTTTATGAATTTTATTTTTAGGTTTTATCTAATTTAGGTTTGGGTTTTTAGGACTTTAGGTTTAGGGTTTTGGGTTTAGGGTTTAGGGTTTAGAGTATAGGGTTTTAGGGTTTAGGGTTTTAGGATTTATGGTTTAGGGTTTAGTGTTTAGGGTTTAGGGTTTAGGGTTTTGGGTATTTATGGATTAGGGTTTAGGGTTTAGGGTTAGCTTAGGGTTTTGTGCTATTAGTTTAGGTTTAGTTTATTTTAGGTTTAGGTTTAGGTTTCACTTATTTTAGTTTAGTTTATTTTAGTTTAGGTTTAGGTTTATTTGATTTTATTTATTTTAATTTAAAGTTTGAATAACTAAGGTTTTTGGTTTTATTTTTTATTTAGTTTAGGTTTTATTTTTAGATTTATTTTTTATGTTTAGATATTTATTTAGTTTTTATTTTATTTTATTTTAGGTTTGTTTTATTTTTATTTTCCATTTGGGTTTTAATTTGGAGTTGGTTTTTTTTGGGTTTAGGGTTTTAGTTTTAGGGTTTAGGGTTTAGGGGTTTATATTTTTTTTATTTGATTTCATTACTTTTTTTTTATAAATTTTGTAAATTGGTAGGTTTAGGTTTATTTAGTTTATTTTTTATTTCATTTAGTTATTTTTATTTTTATTTTTATTTTTATTTAGATTTATTTTTAGTTTTATTTAGTTTAGTTTATTTATTTTAAGTTTATTTATTTTTATTTATTTTTTAGGTTTATGTTTATTTTTTAGTTTAGTTTTATTTTTATTTTTATTTCATTTAGTTTATTGATTTTAGGATTATTTATTTTAGTTTATTTTTTAGGTTTAGGTTTAGGTTTTAGTTTTTATTTTTAGGTTTAGGTTTTGTTTTATTTTTTTATGTTTTGGTTTCAAATTTTTATATTAGGTTTATTTTTAGGTATAATTTTTTAGTTTAGGTTTATGTTTATTTTTAGTTTATTTGATTTTATTTAGTTTAGGTTTGGGTTTATGTTTTAGTTTATGTTTAGGTTTATTTTAAATTTATTTTAGGTTTAAGTTATTTTTTAGTTTATGGTTTAGGTTTTATTTTTTTGGTTTATTTTTTAGGTTTAGGTTTTTATTTAATTTTATTTCTATTTTACGTTTAGTTTTTATTTTATTTACATGTTTGTTTGTTTTATTTTAGTTTAGTTTATTTTAGTTTATTTTTAGGTTTAGGTGTCAGTTTAGGGTTTAGGGTTTAGAGTTTAGGGTTTGCTTAGGGTTGCAGGCTAGTTTAGGGTTTAGGATTTTTAGGTTTTTGGGTTTATGGTTTAGGGTTAGTTTAGGGTTTAGGGTTAGGGTTACTATTTAGGGTTTAGGGTTTGTTTTTATTTTAGTTTATTTTTTTAGGTTTAGGTTTAGGTTTATGTTTATTTTTTAGTTTAGTTTAATTTTTGTTATTTTTTACGTTTTTTACGTTTAGGTTTTATTTTTTAATTTTTTAAGTTTAGGTTTTTATTTATTTTTTTAGTTTTAGGTTTTAGGTTTTTATTTTAGGTTTATTTTCTAGTTTTATTTATTTTATGTTAGATTTATGTTTATTTTTAGTATATTTTATTTCATTTAGTTTAGGTTTAGGTTTAATTTATTTTGTTTATTTTATTTTAGTTTAGTATCAGGTTTATTTTATTTTTATTTTATGTTTAGGCTTTTTTTTTAGTTTAGGGTTTAGGTTTTATTTTTTCTTTATTTTTAGGTTTTATTTTTAGGTCTAGGTTTTTATTTAGTTTTTTATTTTATTTGAGTTTTAGTTTATTTTATTTCTATTTTATGTTTAGTTTTCATTTTAGTTAGGTTTTTTATTTTTAGGTTGAGTTTATTTTTTAGTTTAATTTAGGTTTTTATTTATTTTATTTTTAGGTTTAGGTTTAGGTTTTTATTTTATTTTAGTCTTTTATTATATTTAGGTTTGTTATTATTTTATTTTTTTAAGTTTTATTTAGTTTAGCTTTAGGTTTTAAGTTTTTAGGGTTTAGGGTTTGGGATTAAGGGTTTAGAGTTTTAGGGTTTAGGGTTTTAGGTTTTATGGTTTAGGGTTCGGGTTTTGGGTTTAGGGTTTAGGGTTTAGTGTTTAGGCTTTAGGGATTAAGGTTTTATGGTTTAGGGTTTATGGTTTAGGGTTAGCTTAGGGTTTTGGGTTTTTAGTTTAGGTTTAGGTTTTATTTATTTTAGTTTAGTTTATTTTAGTTTAGGTTTAGATTGATTTTATTTTGTTTATTTTATGTTAAAGTTTTTTTAGTTAAGGGTTTAGGTTTTATTTTTATATTTATTTTAGGTTTTATTTTTTAAGTTTATTTTTTAGGTTTAGGTTTTTATTTAGTTTTTATTTTACTTTATTTTAGGTTTATTTTATTTCTATTTTACATTTGAGTTTTAGTTTATTTAAGTTTTATATTTTTAGGTTTATTTAATATTTTGATTTAGTTTTGGTTTTTATTTATTTTATTTTAGTTTAGTATTTATTTATTTTATTTTTTAAGTTTAGGTAGAGGTTTAGGTTTAGGTTTTTATTTTATTTTATTATTTTATATTATTTACAATTAAGTTTTTTATTTATTTTATTTTGTGGTTTTATTTATTTTAGGTTTAGGCTTTTAGGGTTTAGGGTTTAGGGTTGTAGGGTTTAGGGTTTAGGGTTCAGGGAATAGGATTTAAGCTTTAGGGATTTTGGGTTTAGGGTTTTAGAGTTTAGTGCATGGGGTTTAGGGTTTAGGTTTTATGGTTAGTTTTAGGGTTTAGGGTTTAGGGCTTTTTGGGGTTTGGGGTTTGGGGTTTTGTGTTTAGGGTTTAGGGATAGCAGTTGTATGTTTAGAGTTTAGGGTTTAGGTTTAGGTTTTAGTGTTTAGAATTTAGGGTCCAATGTTTATGTTTTTTTTTTAAATTAAGTAAACAGATATGTTTAGGTTTATTTTATTTATTTTTTATTTATTTTTTATTTATTTTATTTTTTATTTTTATTTAGTTTAGTTTATTTATTTTCGGTTTTTGTTTAGGTATTTTTATTTTAGTTTATTTTTTAAATTTTATGTTTAGGTTTAGATTTAGTTTTTAGTTGAGTTTTTTTTATTTTATTTTTTAGGTTTAGGTTTTATTTATTTTTTTTAGGTTTAGGTTTAGGTTTTCATTTTATTTTCTTAGGTTTTGGATTAGGTTTTTATTTTAAGTTTATTTTTTTGTTATATTTTTTTGGTTTAGGTTTAATTTTATTTTTAGTTTAATTTATTTCATGTTGTTTACGTTTAGGTTTAGGTTTAAATTTTATTTATTTATTTTTAGTTTATTTTAGTTTAGGTTTAGGTTTATTTTATTTTATTTATTTTATTTTTATTTTAGATTTAGGTTTTTTTTTTTAGTTTAGGGTTTAGGTTTTATTTTTTATGTTATTTTAAGTTTTATTGTTAGGCATATTTTTTTAGGTTTAAGATTTTATTTAGTATTTATTTTATTTTATTCTAAGTTTAATTTATTTTTATTTTACAATTAGTTTTTATTTTATTTAGGATTTTATTTTTTATTTTAGTTTAGGTTTTAATTTATTTTATTTTAGTTTATTTTATTTTATTTTTAGGTTTTCATTTATGTTTTAGTTTAGGTTTTTATTTTTATTTTATTCAGGGTTAGTTTTTGTTATATATTTATTTTTAAGTTTTATTTAGTTTAGGTTTAGGTTTATAGGTTTTTAAAGTTTAAGGTTTAGGGTTTAGGGTTCAAGGTTTAGGTTTTTAGGCTTTAGGGTTTTAGGGTTTATGGTTTATGGTTAGGGTTTAAGGTTTAGGGTTTAGGGTGTCGCATTTAGTCTTTAGGTTTTAGGGTTTTTATGGTTTAGGGTTTAGGGTTTAGTGTTAGCATAGGGTTTATGGTTAATTTTGAATGAGTAAACCAGTAAGTTTAAGTTTATTTATGTAAGTTTATTTTATTTTTAATTTTTATTTAAGTTTATTTTTTATTTAGTTTTATTTATTTATTTTAGGTTTATTTGTTTTAGTTTAAGTTTTTTATTTTAGTTTATTTTTTGGGTTTAGATTTATTTTTTAATTGAGTTTTATTTTTATTTTATATTTTTGGTTTATGTTTTCTTTTTTATTTTTAGGTTTAGGTTTAATTTTTTATTTTATTTTTTTAATTTTAAGTTTTAGGTTTTCACTTTAGGTTAATTTTAAGGTTTAATTTTTTGTTTAAGTTTTGGTTTAATTTTAGTTTATTTTATTTTATTTAGTTTAAGGTTTAGGTTTAGTTTATTTTAGGTTTAGGTTTAGGTTTTATTTATTTTGGTTTAGTAATTTTTAGTTTAGGTTTAGGTTTCTTTTATTTTGTTTATTTGATTTTTATTTTAGGTTGAGGTTTTTTTTTTCGTTTAGAGTTTAGGTTTTATTTTTTAGTTATTTTAAAGTTTTATTTTTAGCTCTACTTTTTGGTTTAAGTTTTTATTTTAGGTTTATTTTTTTATTTTATGTTTATATTTTATTTTATTTAGCTTTCTTATTCTTAGGTTAATTTCATTTTTAGTTTAGTTTTAATTTTTTACTTATTTTATTTTAGTATAATTTTATTCATTTATTATATTTTACTTTTAGGTTTTGGTTTAAGTTTTAGTTTAGGTTTTTTTGTTTTATTTAGGTTTAGGTTTTTTTTATTTTTTTATTTTTAAGTTTTATTTAGTTTAGGTTTAGATTATTAGGTTTTTAGGATTTAGGGTTAAGGATTTAGGATTTACAGTTTAAGGTTTAAGCTTTTAGGGTTTAGGGTTTTTGGGGTTAGGGTTTAGGGTTAGGGCTTAGGGTTTAGGCTATAGGGTTTAGTGTTTAGGATTTAGGGTTTAGAGTTTTTGGGTTTAGGGTTAGCTTTGGGTTTAGGGTTAGTTTAGGGTTTAGGGTTTATGGTTTAGGGTTTAGGCTTTAGGTTTTTAGTATTTAGGGAATATGATTTAGTGTTAGTTTAGGGATTAGGGTTTAGGGTTTAGGGTTTAGGGATTAGGGTTTAGGGTTTAGGGTTTAGGTTTTCAAGTTTTAGGGTTTAGGGTTGTAGGTTTAGGGTTTAGAGTTTAGGGTTTAGGGTTAGCTTTAGGGTTTTGGGTTTATGGTTAGGTTTTGTTTTTTAATTTTAGTTTTTAGTTTTTTATTTTTTTTAAATTAAGTAAACTCATAAGTTTATTTTTATTTAGTTTATTTTTCTATTTATTTTAGTATATTTTATTTTTTATTTTGATTTATGTTTTTTATTTTAGTTTTTTTTTAGGGTTATGTTTAAGTTTAGGTTTATTTTTAGTTTAGTTTATTTTTATTTTTATTTTTTAGGTTTAGGTTTTATTTTTTTATTTTTTAGGTTTAGGTTTAGTTTTTATTTTATTTTTTTAGGTTTAGGTTTTAGGTTTTTATTTTAGGTTTATTTTTTGGTTTTATTTTTTTATTTATGTTTAGGTTAATTTTTAGTTTATTTTATTTTATTTAATTTAGGGTTTTAGTTTAGTTTATTT
>CM038214.1:283394417-283450077 GCA_021442155.1 Cymbidium sinense
ATTACAAGAATAGAAGAATGAAAGATAGATCAAAATGGATAATGTGAAGCTCAAGATACAATATTTTAGGTTATATGAATTTATAACTATCTTAGAAATTCATATGAGTTCATTGGCATGAATGAATTTTGCTCATAACTTAACATATTATTTTTTATTTATTTTAAATAATGATAATGAGGCTAATTAATATAAATCATTATCTAATTAACATTCAATTATGTGTTTCATACATAGCATTTTAAATGTCAAAATAATAAATGATAATAAATTATGGCTATTAAGGGTAATTAGTTTATATAATTAATATAATTAAATATTTCAATTTAATTTTAAGGCATAATGATAACTAACATATGTATGATTATATATAAATTATATCATAATATTTAAATGTCATTTTTCAAAATTAATAAGAATATGTGGAATTTTGTATTTTAGCCAAAGTCATTTTATAATCAAAGAATTCATATTTGATTTTAGTTCCAACGGATTCCTTGAATTTTTTTCCTTTAATTTGATAGGATACATTTCCCACATTTGATTAAAATTGAATTTATTATGACTTTTTAAACATTAGCTAATTTTAATAATGAATGCATGGTACATGCTTTGAATATATTAAGAGCCATATTTGATTATTTTTTTATTTGCCCATGTGAATTATTGAATTTTGGCTATTTAAATTTAATATTTATTTAATATAAATTATATTTTTATTGAATATTAAATTATTATATGATAAAATGATGTTAGAATAATATATTTTGAAATAATTTAATGACCTTCTTGCTTATAAATAGCCCTCATTCACTTGATGAAAGCATTCCTCATTCAAATTCAAAATCCCTCAAGCAAATCTAAGAGAAAATTTCCTAGATTTTCCTTCCAAGTGTTCTCCAAATATTGCAAGATCTAATCCTTGATTTGAAAGCATCAATATCTTCAACTAAGCCAGCTTTCTCAAATTACTTAAGTTTGTTTTCTTGATCTTAATCCTTTAGTTGTTCATACTATTTTCACCATCTATTCATTCTTTCCAATTTATACTTTTGGTGGATTAGTCTTTGGACATCAAAGTCTAAGTTTTTACATCAAAGTTTCTTCAATCATTTTTTTTGTGAAAACCCTTGTGATAGTTTGTAGGATTTATTTCAACTTGTTGAAATTTTATCTTCCTACAAATTTCTTTTGGTTTCTTGAAATATTTCTTCATTAGTCTTATTTGAAAGATTATTTATTCTTGATCTATTTTAGAAGTATATTTTTAAGCATTTCAAATTAATTTATGTGGAAATTATTTTTATATTTGTTAGATCTCTTTTAATTAAAAGCTTACTAGTTTACTTAAATCTATCATATACAAATTTTATTTAAGTATTTTGTGATTAGTTGTACTAATTAAAAGATTCATTTTGGTTAAAATAAAATAAATTATTGCAGGAATTTTACAGTATATGCTAGATCTATTATAAATCAAGTTTCTTTATCACAATAATAATTTATAAAAAATTAAATTATTTTATTTATCGCTTATCATTTTATTTCAACTAATATCCTTTATTTTAAAAATTTTATCTTACTAAAATTTAGTAAAGCTTGCTATTTCTATTGTTTAATAATTAGGAAAAATGAAGTTTAGTATAAAGTTTATCTTTCTTACTCTATTATATACATACTAGTTATAGTTTCTCTTAAACTTAAAATTATTCATCGCTGAAATTTAATTTATTGTGCAATAGACTATTATGAATTTATTTTAAAATCATTTTTATATTAATCTACAATTATAATAACATAAACATCTTAGCAAGATCACTTTAAGATATTTATTTAATATTTTTATCAAAATTAAGTGAGCATTATATTTTGCCAAATTAGTAAGTTGTAAAGTGATCATTTATAAGTTGTGAGATCACTTTTGAATTGGATAGCTTGGTATATTTGTAAGAGATATATTTTATCAAACTTATTATTTTGTATTTTTCTTTTCATGATGTAAAATTTATATTTGGGTTGTACTGCCTTTATAGAGAGTACCTTATTGTAGGGTTGTACTCAGTTATAGAGAGTACTATTTGTGCGATTTTGCATTTAGTGGATTAGCCAGGGTGGCTAAGCATGGATGTTGGCCGATTTTGGGCTTTGGCCGAACCACGTAAAAATTGTGTGCCTATTGTATCTCTTTACTTTATTTTACTTTTATTTTTGTTCCAATAAGAATTGTATCTTGTCATAATAAAATCAAAAATTTATTTTCTACTAAAAATTAAAACTTAAGATTTAACTTTTAAAATTTTTAACATCGCCCAATTCAAATCCCCCCCCCCCCTTTTTCATTGGGTGCATAGTGACTCATAATTGGTATGAGAGCTTAGGCTCTTTTATTGGCTGAACATCTAAGAGTAGATCTTTTCACTAAGGCACAAGGTTTTCCATAGGGTTCCCTACCAGAGGGACAATCCACTCATAGACCTCCATTTTTAGACAATGTATAATTTGATTATTTAAAAAAAATAGAATTAGTACATTTTTAAGAGGGCAAGATGCACGCATGTGGTATATGTTGACACATCAATATCATACACCCACAGTAGAAGTAAATGGCATTAAAGTAAAAAAGCCTTTTGAGGAGTGGATTATAGCTAAAAGAGAACTTGATGAATTAAATGATATGACTTGTAATACTTTACATTGTGCTTTCTTGCCTGATGATTACATAAAATTTTCTATGTTAACTACAACAAAAGAAATATAGGATAAACTCATTATAACTTATAAAGGAACTACTGAAGTTAGAGATGCTCACATAAACAGACTTGTTCATGAATATGAGTTATTTCATATGTCTCCTTGAATCTATTTTGATATGTATACTAGATTCATGAAAATAATTAAGCATTCTATTCATATAGAATCAAGGCTTAGTCTATAAGATTCTTAGATGTCTTCCAAAAGAATGGAAAACTAAAGTAATAGCTATTAGTGAAGCTAAGGATTTATCTACTTATCCACTTGATCAAATTTTGGGTTCTTTGATAGCACATGAATAGGTTATTACTCAAAGGGATAAGATGGATAACTCAGCAAAAAGGGAGAAGGACAAAGGAAAAGCCATTGCATTAAAAGTTGATGATAATGATGAGCATAACACCTCAAGATCAGATGGTGATAGTGATGAGGTGGTCATGCTATCCAAAAGGCTTGGGAACTTGCTAAGGAAAATAATAAAAGAAAAAAAAATATGTTATAAAACTAAGACATTTCCTACAAGTGAAGGGATCATTTGCTACCATTGTAAAAAAAGCCTAAACACATAAGAGGTGATTGTCCGAACTTGTAATCAAAGAAGGAAGAGATTGATGTGGAAAGAAGAAAAAATATGAAGAAGAAAACGTACCATAAGATGAAGAAGAAGAAGGCTTTATGGACCAATCTAGATTCAAATGAATCATGTACTTGCTCATTCAATGAAGAGGTCAACATATGTCTTATGGAAAATGGAGAATCTGACTTAGATTCTCAAGAGGAATGCCTTCAAAGAAAAATCAAAGGAGGCATGTGGTACTTGGATAGTGGATGTTTAAGACATATGACCAGATGTAATGATAAATTCACAACTTTAGAATCAAGTGATGGAGGATTTGTTACATATGGAGATAATGCAAAGGGAAAGATCATTGGCATTGGTTATATTCATAAGAATTCTATCACTTTAGATAAATTTTTTCTAGTAGAAGGATTAAAACATAATTTAATTTCTATTAGTCAATTATGTGATAAAGGTTTGAATGTAGTATTTCATGCATCTTATTGTATTATAAAAAATATTGAAAATGTTTTGTTAGTAGGACAAAGACATAAAAACATTTATGTCATTGATTTAGATAGCTTTCATGATGTGAATTTGAATTTACTTAGTTTTAAAAGCACTCATGATGATATATGATTATGGCATAGAAGACAATGTCATATTTACATGCACACACTCAATAAAATTGCTAAACTTTATTTAGTAGTTGGATTGCCTAAATTAAATTTTCATTCAAACTATGTTTGTGATGCATGTATTTATGGTAAGAATTCTAGAAGATCATTTAAAAATTGAAAATATTGTTTCTACTTTTAGACCTCTAGAATTATTGCACATGGATTTATTTGGTCCAATTACACTTTAGGTGGAAAAATTATGGTTTTGTGATTGTTGATGACTTCTCTAGATATACTTGGCTTTTGTTTGTAACTTATAAAGAAGATGTTCCTATAGAGTTTAGAAAGTTTTGTAAATATATTTAAAGAGAACAAGGCATTTTAATTAATGGGGTTCAAACTGATCATGGTGGAGAATTTTAAAATAAATTATTTGATGATTATTGTGATGAACATGGGATGACATAATTTTTTTGCACCTAGAACTCCTTAACAAAATGGAGTTGTAGAGAGAAAAAATAGAATATTAATTGAATTAAGGAGATCTATACTTGATGAGTATAAATCGCCAAAATATTTTTAAGTGGAAGTAGTAAATACTGCATGTTATGTGATGAATATGATCTATTTTAGACCAATTTTGAAGAAGACACCTTATGAATTATTTTTGGAAAGCACTAAGATTGCACTTTCATATATTTGGATGTAAATGCTTTATTTTAAATAATGGAAAAGAGCATTTAGGTAAGTTTGATTGTAAATCGATGATGGTATTTTCTTAGGATACTCTTTCTAGTGGAGCTTATAGAGTTTTCAATAAGAGAAAAATGATTGAAAAGAATCAATACATGTTATTTTTGATGAAAATTTTATTGTTCCCATTAGAAATGATGTGATTGATGAAGATATTGATAATTTAAAGAAAATATCTTCAGAAGATAATGTGGATGATTCATTGCCTAAAGAATGGAAATATAATAAAAATCTTCCAAAGGAACTAATTATAAGAGATCCTTCAAAAGGAGTTATGACTAGAAGACATAGTAGAGAGGTTGTAGATCATTCAACATTTTTATCTAATGTTGAACCTAAAAATTTAGAAGAAGCAATAAAAGATAAGTTTTGGATTATTGCTATGGAAGAGGAGTTGAATTAATTTGTAAGAAATGATGTTTGGGAATTAGTCCCAAGACTCCAAGATCCAAATATCATTGGAACAAAATGGGTCTTTAAGAATAAGCAAGATGATTCAGGTTGAATTATTAGAAATAAAGCTAGGTTAGTTGTACAAGTGTACATATAAGTTGAAGGTATAGATTTTGAAGAATCTTTTGCACCCGTAGCAAGACTAGAAGTTATTAGGTTACTTTTATGCTTATTTTAGGATTTTAAACATTTTCAAATGGATGTCAAGAGTGCATTTTGAATGGATTTATTGACCAATATGTATTTGTAGAGCAACCACCTAGATTTGAGAGCCTTGATTGTCCAAATCATGTGTATAAAATTAAAGAAAGCCTTATATGATTTAAAATAGTTCTTGCTTAGTATGATAGGTTATAACTATTTGATAAATCATGGATTTAGAAAGGGTAGAGTAGATACCACCTTATTCCTTTAAGAGCATAGATGATGATTTGATTATGGTACAAGTGCATGTAGATGACATTTTATTTGGAAGTACAAATGAATCTTTATGCCATGAGTTCTCATCTTTGATGTCTAAAGAGTTTGAAATGAGTATGATGGGAGAACTTAATTTTTCTTAGGTCTTCAAGTGAAGCAACAAAAAATGGCACATTCATCTGAAACTAAGTACACAAAATGAATTGCTTGAGAGGTTTGACATGAAAAGATTTAAATCTAGTAAAACTCCTATGAGCCCATCTATAAAATTGGATTTAGATGAATTAGGAAAATATGTTGATCAAAAACTTTATAGGAGTATGATAGGTTCACTTTTATACCTTGCTGCTTGTAGGCCTGATATTATGTTTACTATTTGTTTTTGTGCTCATTTTTAGGCCAAATTGAAAGAATCTCATTTAATAGCAGTCAAGCATGTCTTTTGGTATTTGATAGATCCTACTATGTTAGGTTTATGGTATCCTATAAATTCTTTATCATGTGATTTGGTTGGTTATTCTGATGCTAATTTTGTTGGAAGTAAAGTAAATAGAAAAAGCACGTCAGGCACATGCCAATTTTTAGGATCATAGGTTGTATTGCTCAGGTCCTTTGGTTAAAGCAATAATTATAATATTTTGGTATTAAGCAAGATCACATTCTAGTTTAGTGCGACAATACTAGTGCTATTATTTTGACCAATAATCCTATCCTGCACTCACGAACCAAGCATATATAAATTATACATCATTTTATTAGGGATCATGTTTTGAAAGGTGATGTTAATATTAATTTCATTAGTACTAATTACAAATTGTAGATATTTTTATAAAACCATTACCAGAAGAACATTTTTGTACTTTAAGATGCATGCTTGGAATGTTAGATCCTAATCTTTAAAAGTACATGTAGTTCTCACTTTTTGATGTTGTCAAAAGGGGGAGAAGAGTAAAATGTTGGTTAACACTAAGTCTATTTCATGCATACATTTAAGGGGAGCAACATTATTCATCTCTTGTGCCAAAATTTTTTTAGAAGAAAATTTTCTTTCAAAAACTATGATGAATGGTCAATTTGCACCTTCATCAAAATCAATACCCAACATTAGTTTGTCATCATCAAAAAGGGGGAGATTGTTGGCTTAATGAGCCTCATGTTCAATTCGATCAATTTTGATGATAACAAATGAATGCTTGGATGTTCTAATCTATGTTTTATGTGTTTTAGATGTATTAATTTCTAATTACATATCCAAAACATCTCACAATATTTTTGAGTAAATTGCAATAATAGAAGAATGAAAGATAGATCAAAATGGATAATGTGAAGCTCAAGATATAATATTTTAGGTTATATGCATTTATAACTATCTTAGAAATTCATTTGAGTTCATTGGAATGAATTAATTTGCTCAGAACTTAACATATTATTTTTATTTATTTTAAATAATGATAATGAGGATAATTTATATAAATACTAATTAACATTCAATTATATGTTTCATACATAGCATTTGAATTGTCAAAATAATAAATGATAATAAATCATGATATTAAGTGTAATTAGTTTAAATACTTAATATATATTAAATATTTTAATTTAATTTTAAGGTTATATGATAACTAACATATGTATGATTATATATAAAATTATATCATAATATTTAAATGTCATATTTCAAAATTAACAGTGGAATTTTGTATTTTAGCCAAAGTCATTTTATAATAAAGGACTTATATCGATTTCATCTCCAATGAATTCCTTGATAGTTTTCCTTAATTTGATAGGTTACATGACCCACGTTTGATTAAAATTGAATTTATTATGACTTTTCAAACATTAGCTAATTTTAATAATGAATGCATGCTACATGCTTTGAATATATTAAAAGCCATATTTGATTATTTTTGACTTGCCCATGTGAATAGCTGAATTTTGGCTATTTAAATTTATTATTTATTTAATATAAATTATATTTTTATTGAATATTAAATTATTATATGATAAAATGATGTTAGAATAATATTTTTTTGAAATAATTCAAAATGACCTTCTTGTTTATAAATAGCCCTCATTCTCTTCATGAAAGAATTCCTCATTCAAATTCAAAATCCCTCTAGCAAATCTAAGAGAAAATTTCATAGATTTTCCTTCCAAGTGTTCTCCAAATATTGCAGATCAAACCTTGGTTTGAAAGCTTCAACATCTTCAACTAAGCAAGTTTTCTCAAATTACTTGAGTTTATTTTCTTGATCTTAATCCCTTTTAGTTGTTCATACTTTTTTTCACCATCTATTCATTCTTTCCAATTTATACTTTTTTGGTGGATTAGTCTTTGGACATCAAAGTCTAAGTTTTTCACATCAAAGTTTCTTCAATCATTTTTTGTCAAAAATTCTTGTGATAGTTTGTAGGATTTATTTTGACTTGTTGAAATTTTTTTATCTTCCTGTAAATTTATTTTGGTTTCTTGAAATATTTCTTCAATAGTCTTATTTTAAAGATCATTTATTCTTAGATCTATTTTATATTTTAAGCATTTCAAATTAATTTATTATTTGAAATTATTTTCATATTTGGTAGTCTCTTTTTTAATTAAAGTTTACTTAAAATCTATCATATACTAATTTATTTAAGTATTTTGTGATTAATTAATTAATTCGGTTAAAATAAAATAAATTATTGTTAGAATTTTAGAGTATATGCTAGATCTATTATAAATCAAGTTTTTTATCAAAATAAAATTTTATACCAAATTAAATTATTTTATTTATCACCTATTATTTTATTTCAACTAATATTGTTTATTTTAAAAATTTTATCTTGCTGAAATATAGTAAAGCTTACTTTTTTTATTTAATAATTAAGAGAAAGCAAGTTTAGTAGAAAGTTAATCTTTCTTACACTATTATATATATATACTAGATGTAGTTTCTCTTAAACTTAAAATTATTCCTAATTAAAATTTAATTTATTATGCAATAGACTATTGTGAATCTATTTTGAAATCACTTTTATATTAATCTATAAATTATAATAACATAAACATCTTAATAAGATCACTTTAAGATACTTATTTAATATTTTTTTATCAAAATTAAGTGAGCATTCTATCTTGCCAAATTAGTAAGTTGTAAAGTGATCATTTATAAGTAGTGAGATCACTTTTTGAATTGGATAGCTTGGTATATTTGTGAGAGATAGATTTTATTAAAATTTATTATTTTGTATATTTTGTTTTAGTGGTGTAAAATTTATATTGGGGTTGTACTCGCCCCTTTGTAGGATAGTACATATTATTGTAAGGGTTGCACTCACCTTGTTATGGGAGAGTACTATTTGTAAGCTATTTTTCATTTAGTGGATTCTTAGCTAGGGGTGGTTAGTGGATTTTTGTGGGCCAAACTACATAAAAATTTTGTGCCTATTGTCTCTATTACTTTACTGTAATTTTATTTTTGTTGCATTAAGAATTGTATCTTCTTAATATAAATAAAATAATAATTTTCTTAAAACATAAAATTTAAGATTCTATATAGATCAGACAAGGTTTAGAATATTTAAGGGTTTAGTTTGTATTTTTTAGGGTTTTATGGTTTGTATATTAGGGTTTAAGGTTATAGGTTTAGGGTTTAGGGTTTAATTTTTTTTATATTAAGTAAATCAATAGGTTTAGGTTCATTTAGTATTTATTATTTTTTTTTTATTTTAATTTTTTCATTTTATTTAGGTTTATTTTATTTTATAGTTTATTTTAAGTTTAGGTTTTTTAGTTTATTTTTAGGTTTTTTAGGTTTTGTTTATTTTAGTTTAGTTTTAATTTTATTAGTTTTTTTTAGGTTTAGGTTTTTATGTTTTGTAGGTGTTAAGTTTTCTTTTAGGATTTTTTTAGATTTTTTTGAAATTTAGGTTCATTTATTTAGTTTATTTTTTCTTTTATTTTAGTTTAGGTTTAGGTTTAGGTTAGTATTTTAGGTTTAGGTTTATATTTATTTTAGTTTAGTTTTAGTTTAGTTGAGGTTTATTTTTATTTATTTAGGTTTATGTTTTATTTTCCATTTATTTTTAGGTTTAGGGTTTAGTTTTAGGGTTTAGGGTTTAAGCATTTAGGATTTAAGGTTTAGCATTTAGGGTTTAAAGTTTAGGGTTTTTAGGGTTTACAATTTAAAGTTTTATTTTTAGGTTTTGGTTTTAGGGATTTTGGTTAGTTTTTTTAACAGAGAACAAATTCATATTCAATATTTCTTCTTTTTGATTTCATCAATGAAGTAGCACACAAAGTTTTCTAAGACACAAGTGATGACATAGATAAAAAATGAGCATGCATAGAGCAAATCAAAAATCCTAGATAACAAGAACCATCTCTATTATAAAGACACATTTCCATAAATAGTAGATCAGATTGGCCATTCTTTAGTTTCTCAAGTTCCAAACAAAACCACCCCATCCTCTCTAGTAGTGGGATCCACCATCATATCCTCGATCTCTCTCTACACCACCACCACGGTTGTAACCTCTGTCACAATTCCATGGGCTTTTTAATTTATTTTATTTTTTTTATGTTTTATTTAGTTTAGGTTTTTAGGTTTTCAGGTTTAGGTTTAGTTTCAGGTTTTAGGGTTTAGGGTTTAGGTTTAGTTTTTAGTTTAGTAGGTTTAAGGTTTAAGGTTTTAGGTTTTTAGTAGTTTGGGTTTAGGTTTAGGTTTAGTGTTTTAGGTTTTAATTTTAGGGATTTTATGGTTTGTGGTAAGGTTTTTAGAGGTTAAGATTTTAGTTAGTTTGGTTTAAGTTTAGAGTTTCAGTTTGATTTATTTATTTATTTTTAATTCATTTTTTATTATTTTTAATTCATTTTTTATTATTTTTAATTTTTTTAAGGTTTAGTGTTTAGGGTTCAGGTTTTAGTTTAGGTATATTTTTAAATTAAGTAAACTAGTAAGTTTAGGTTTTTTTAGTTTATTTTTAAGCTTTAGGGTTTGGGGTATAGGGTTAGCTTAGAGTTTAGGTTTTTTTTAAAATAAAAATAATTAAGTAAACTGATTGATTTAGGTTTATTTAGTTTATTTATTTTAGATCATTTTATTTTTAATCTTTATTTATATTTATTATTTTTACTTTTATTCAATTTAGTTTATTTATTTTAAGTTTATTTATTTTATTTTAGTCTATTTTAGTCTTTTAGGTTTAGTTTAGTTTAGGTTTATTTTTTAGTTGAGTTTTATTTTATATTTTTTTTAAGGTTTAGGTTTTATTTTTTTAGTTTAGGTTTTATTTTTTATTTTAGGTTTAGGTTTAGGTTTTATTTTATTTTTAGGTTTAGTTTAAGTTTTATTTTTAGATAGGTTTATTTTATTTTAGTTTATTTTATTTTATTTAGTTTAGGTTTAGTTTATTTTAGTCTAGGCTTAGGTTTTATTTATTTTAGTTTAGTTTATTTAGTTTTAGATTTAAGTATATTTTCTTTATTTTTTTTACTTATTTTGGTTTAGGTTTTTTTTTTATTTGTGTGTAGGTTTTATTTTTATTTACTTTTAGGTTCTATTTTGGTTTATTTCTTAGGTTTAGGTTTTACTTAATTTTATTTTAATTTTATGTTTTATTTTATTTTATTTTATCATTTCATTTGGGTTTTTTATTCCAGGTTTATTTATTAATGATTAATTATTTTAGTGTTATTATTTTTATGTTTAGTTAGGTCCAGTTTAATTTTATTATACTTTTTTATCAGTTTAGGTTTTTATTTTTTTGTTTTATTTAGTTTGTTTGTTTTTTAAGTTTTAGGACCAAGATTTAGATTTATGATCTGGGGTTTTAGGCAGTTTGGTTTATGGGTTTAGGGTTTTGGCTATGGTTTTAGGGTTTAGGTATTTTAGTTTATCAGTTTTGGCCTTTTTTTGTATTGTTTTTTAAAGTTTAGTGTTTTAGTTAGGTTAGGTAGTCAGTAGGTCAGGCTCAGTTAGTAGGGTCAGGGCCTAGGGCCCTGGGAATGGCTAGGGTAAAGCCTGGGATTTGCCTTTTTAAAATCATGCAAGGGTAGATTATTATTATTTTATTATTAGGTTTATTTTATAGTTTAACTTATTATTTTATTTTGTAGTGATGTTATGTTTTTTTTTAGTTTAGTATTTTATTTTATTCTGTTTAAGTTTTTATTTTAGGTTTAGTCGTTTTATTTTATTTTAAGGTTTTATTTTAGTTTTATTTTAGGTTTATTTGTTTATTTTTTAGTTTAGGTTTAGGTTGATTTTTAGTTTATTTTATTTTAGTTTGGGTTTAGGTTTAGGTTTAGGTTTTATTTAGTTTTAGTTTTATTTTAGTTTTTTATTTATTTTATTTTTATTTTAGGTTTAAGTTTATTTTTTTTAGTTTAGGGTTTGGGTTAGTTTATTTTATTATTTATTAGGTTTTATTTTATTTTATTTTGTTATTTTTTAATTTAGGTTTAGTTTTTTATTTATTTAGGTTTTTTATTTATTTATTTAGTTTAGTTTTATTTTTTTATCATTTATTTTATTTTATTTTACACTTTTAGGTTTATATTTTAAGTTTTTCATTTAGTTTTTATTTTATTTTATTTTTAGGTTTTATTTATTTTATTTTATTTTTTTAGTTTTTATTCTTTTTTTTTTATTTTTTTTTAGTAGGTTATTATTTATTTTATTTTGTTCATTTTATTTTTATTTTATTTTTAGGTTTAGGATTTTAGTTTATGTTTTTTATATTTATTTTGGTTTAGATTTGTTTATTTTATTTTATTTTATTTTATTTATTTAGGTTTTAAGCTTTTCTGGGTTTAAGATTTTTTGGGTTTAGGTAGGGTTTAGAATTTAGGTTTTAGGTTTTAGGGTGGGGTTTTGATGAGGTTTAAGGTTTAGGGTCAGTAGGATAGGTTTAGGATCAGTTTTTACTGGGTTGGTTGGTTTTTAGATAGAAGAAACCGATTCAACATTTGTCCATTTATTTAGTTTATTTTAAGTTTAATTTTAGGTTTATTTTATTTTTAGTATTTTTGGTCTATTAATATTATTATTTAATTTTAAGTTTAGTTTATTTAATTTAGTTTTTTTATTTATTTTATTTTATTGGTTTTATTTTATTTATTTTATTACTAGTTTTTGGTTTTAGATTTAGGTAGGGTTTATGGTTATAGCCTTTATCAGGTTTTTGGTAGGATCAGACAGTTGGTGTCAGATTAGATTTAGGGTTTGGTAAGTTAGTTAGCCTGGCCTTCAGATTAGGCTCAGTTTAATTTAGTATGTTTAGATCTGTGGGTCAGAGTTTTTAGGGAGGTGGCAAGGAGTTTTAGGGTGTAGGAGGTTTGGTAGTGAGTAAGCCAGCTAGGGTCTTTTAGGTAGGTGCCTAGGGAAGTGGTAGAGTCAGGAGTTCAGTTTATTTTTATCTTTATATTTTATTTTTATCTTTAAAAGCAAACAGTTTAGGTTTATTTAGTTTATTTAGGTATTTTAGTTTAGTTTTACTTTAAGTTTATTTATTTTAGGTTCTTTATTTTAGTTTATTTCTTTAGAGGATTTAGTTTTTGGTTTAGGTTTTTTATTTTATTTTGGTTAGGTTTAGGTTTAGTTTAGGTTTATTTTAAATTAGTTTAGGTTTATTTTAGTTTATTTAATTATTTTAAATTAGGTTTAGTTTAGTTATTTATGTTGTTTTAATTATAGTTTAGTTTATTTAGTTTTAGGTTTATTTTGTTTTATTTTGGGTAGTTTGTTATTAGTTTTGATTAGGTTTATTTTATTTATTTGGTTTATTTTAAGTTTAAGTTTTTTATTTTTTTATTTTATTTTAATTTAGGTTTGTTTTATTATTTTATTTTGTGCTATTTATTTTAGGTTTTAATTTTTTTAGTTTAGATTATTTTAGTTTATGTTTATTTTATTTTATTATTTTTTTTGTATATTTAAAATTATTATTATTTTAGGTTATTTTAGTTTAGGTTGGCTTAAAGTTTTGGTAGGGTTGGGTCAGTTTAGGGTCAGAGCTCAGTTAGCTGTTTATGCTTGGTAGGGTTTTAGGGTTTATGGTTATGGTTTAGGTTTTACCTATTATAGTTGGGTATTAGTTTATTATTTTGGGGTATTATTTAGGTCAGGGCTCAGTGGCTCATGAATGGTTTAGAGGGTTTAGTGGTTTAGTGTTTAGGGTTTTAGGTAGGGCTCAGTTTTGGTTTAGATCTGGGGTTTGTGGTATTTAGGCATATCTAGGTTTAGGTCAGAGCCTAGAGTCAAGTCTGGGTTAGTTAGATTTTTCCTTTATTTATTTTTATTTTTTTTAAATTAAGCAAACCCAAGGTTTAGGTTTATTTAGTTTATTTTATTTATCTTAGTTTATTTTCTTTATGATTTAGGTATTTTATATTTATTTATCTAGTTTATGTTTATTTTGGTTTATTTTTAGGTTTTTGTTTAGGTTTATTTATTTTAGTTTATTTTATTTTATTTTAGGTTTAAGTTTTATTTTATTTTAAGTTTTATTTTATTTATTGTTTTGTGTTTTTTATTTAGGTTTTAGGGTTTATTGTTTAGGTTTAGGTTTATTTTAGTTTATTTTATTATTTAGTTTATGTGGTTTATTTATTTTAGGTTGTATTTATTTTGTTTAGGTTTAGTTTATTTTATTTTATCCAGTTTAGTTTCTTAGTTTAGGGTAGGGTCTTAGGTTTTCTTTAGGTTTATTTAGTTTAGGTTTTATTTAGTTTTATTTTATTTATTATTATTTAAGTTTAGTTTTATTTTATACATTTTATTTGTAGTTTAGCAGTTTAGTGTTTATTTATTAATTTATTTAGTTACTAGGTTTAGAGGATTTGGGGCTGGGTAGGGTCAGGTTTAGGGTTTAGGGTTTAGGTTTAGCATAGGGTTTAATGTTTAGGGTTTAGAAGATTTTAGGTTTAGGGCTTAGGGTTGTATTATAACATTTAAGATTTAGGTTTTGGTTTTTTTTTAAAAAATTTAATAAACCCAGGTTAGTTATCTAGTTTATCTTTTATTTATTTTAGTTTATTTTATTTTTTTTATTTATGTTTATTTTTTTATTTTATTTAGTTTTATTATTTATTTTACTTTAGGTTTTTTTTAGATTATTTTTATGTTTAGATTTAGTCTAGGTTTATTTTTTAGTTGAGTTTTATTTTATTTTACTTATGTTTTGGTTTTATTTTTTTATTTTAGGTTTAGGTTTAGGTTTTATTTTATTTTTTAGGTTTTATTTTGGTTTATTTTAGGTTTATTTTTTTAATTTAGTTTATTTATTTTGATTTTATTTTATTATATTTAGCTTTTTGGGTTTTTTTTTAGTTTTTTTTTTTAGGATAAGGTTTAGGTTTTATTTATTTTAGTTTAGTTTATTTTAGTTAATGATTAGGTTTATTTTCTTTTGTTTATTTTATTTTAATTTAGGTTTTGTTTTTAGTTAGGTTTATTTATTTAGGTTTATTTTTTATTTAGGTTTAGGTTTTATTTAGTTTCATTTTATTTTATTTTAAGATTATTTTATATTATTACATTTAGTATTTTATTTAGTTTATCAGTTTTTTTTTAGTTTAGTTTATTTATTTAGTTTTTATTATTTATTTTATTATATTTTTAGATCAGTTTAGTTTAGTTTTATTTATTATTTATTAATATTTATTGTTTAGGTTTTATTATTTTTTATTTAGGTTTTAGAAGGTAGAATTTAGGGTGGTAGTTTAGGGCCTGGGTTTAGGGTCAGGTTAGGGTCAGGTGGGTTTAGGGTTTATTTATTAGTTTATAGTTTATGGTTATGAGTTTTCAAGGTTAGAGTCATTAGGTTAGGGAGTTTAGGCCCATGATTTTGGGAGAATTTCATGGTTTATGGTAGGGTCAGGGTTACAAAGTTGGCCTGGGTGTTTAGGGGTAGTCAGTTTTAGCTCAGTTTGGTTTAGGGTTTAGGTTAGGGTGTTTTAGTTTTGTTTATTTATTTTAGTTTATTTTCATTTTTATCAGCATATTTTTATTTTATTTATTTTATTTATTTTAAATTTTATCTTTAGTTTAGGTTTTTTTTTATTTTTTTATTTTTAGGTTTATGTTTATTTTTAGTTTATTTTATTTTATTTAATTTTTTTAGTTTTCATATATGTTTTAGGTTTAGTGCAGGTTTTATTTAGGTTTATTTTAGGTTTTATTTTTAGTTTAGGTTTAGTTAATTTTTTAGTTTATTTTATTTTATTTAATTTAGGTTTAGGTTTAGGTTTAGTTTATTTTAGGTTTAGGCTTAGGTTTTATTTATTTTAGTTTAGTTTATTTTAGTTTAGGTTTAGGTTAATTTTATTTTATTTTAGGTTTAAGTTTTATTTTCATTTATTTTATTTTTTTATTTTGGCTTTAGAGTTTAAGGTTTAGGGTTTGCATTTAGGATTTAAGGTTTAGCATTTAGGGTTTAAAGTTTTGGGTTTTTAGGGTTTACGATTTAGGGTTTTGGTTTTAGGTTTAGAGTTTATGGTTTTTGGTTTTTTTTTTAATAGAGAACAAATTCATATTCAATTTTTCTTCTTTTTGATTTCATCAATGAAGTAGCACATAAAGTTTTCTAAGACACAAGTGATGACATAGATCAAAAATGAGCATGCATACAGCAAATCAAAATCCCTAGATAATAAGAACCATCTCTATTATAAAGACACAATTCCATAAGCAGTAGATCGGATTGGCCATTCTTCAGTTTCTCAAGTTTCAAACAAAACCACCTCAGCCTCTCAAGTAGTGGGATCCACTATCATATCCTCGATCTCTCACACCACCATGTAACCTCCCATAATTCCATGGGTTTTAATTTTTTTATATTTATTTTAGCTAGTTTAGTTTTTTAGGTTTCAAGGTTTAGTTTTGTGTGGTATTTTAGGTTAGGGTTTAGGGTTTAGAGTTTAGAGAGTTTGTGGTAGTTTAGGTAGGGTTGTGTTTTGGGTTTGTGGGTAGGGGAGGATTAGGTTTAGGTTTTTTTGTAGTGGTTTTAGAGTTTAGAGTTTTAGGTTTTCAATTTGGGGATTAGATTTTAGGGTTATCCAGGTTTTTTAGAGTTTAGGTTAGGTTAGGGTTTTTTTCTTTTAATTTTTTTTTATTATTTTTTTTTATTTTTAGGGTTTTTTTCAGTTTTATGGGTATATTTTAAATTTAAACAGAGTTTTTTTTTCTTAGTTTATTTTAGGGTTTAGGGTTAGCTTAGAGTTTAAGTTTTTTTTAAAAAAAAATTAAGTAAATCAGTATGTTTAGGTATATATAGTCTATTTTATTAGTTATTTTACATTAATTTATTTTTAATTTTTATTTGTATTTATTTTTTATTTTTATTCAACTTAGTTTATTTATTTTATTTTAGGTTTTTATTTTAGTCTTTTTTAGGTTTAGTTTATTATTTATTTTTAGTTTTATTTTATTTTATTTTAAGGTTTAGGTTTTATTTTTTTTTATTTTGGTTATTATTTTATTTTAGGTTTAGGTTTAGGTTTTATTTTATTCTTTAGGTTTAGGTTTTAGTTTTATTTTTTTAGATAAGTTTAGGTTTATTTTTAATTTATTTTATTTTATTTAGTTTAGGTTTAGTTTATTTTAGGTCTAATCTTAAGTTTTACTTATTTTAGTTTAGTTTATTTTAGTTCAGATTTAGGTTTATATATTTTAGTTTAATTTACTTTTTTATTTAGGTTTTTTTGGTTTAGTGTAGGTTTCATTTTATTTATTTTAGTTTTATTTTTTAGGTTTATTTTTTAGGTTTCAGTTTTTATTTAGTTTTTATTTAATTTTTATTTTCATTTAGTTTTCCTTTTATATAGTGTTTTTATTCTTAGGTTAATTTTTTTAAGTTTAGTTTATGTTAATAATTATTTTATTTTAGTGTGTTTTATTTTATTTTTAGGTTTAGGTTTAGGTTCTAGTTTAAGTTTTAATTTTATTATACTTTCTTATTTTATTTAGGTTTAGGTTTTTTATTTATTTTTTTTTTTTTTTGGTTTAGGTTTAGATTTATATTTTATTTTCTTAGAGTTAGGTTTTAGTTTTAGATTTATTTTAGGTTTTATTTTTTTAGATTAGTTTAGTTTATTTTAGTTTATTTAATTTTATTTATTTTAGTTTAAGTTTAGTTTATTTTAGGTTTATTAGGATTCATTATTTTAGTTTAGTTTATTTTAGTTTAGGTTTAGGTTTATTTTATTTATTAGTTTAATGATTTTATTTTATTTATTATTTATTTTTGGTTTTATTTTTTAAGGTTTAAGTTTTATTTAATTTTATTTTAGGTTTGTTTTATTTTTATTTTATTTTAGTGCTTTATTATTTAGGTTTTAATTTTTCAGTTTTAGGTTTTATTCATTTTATTTTAGTTTAGTTCATTTTTTATTTTATTTTCCCATTATGTTTAGGTTTAGGCTTCAATTTATGTTTTATTTTTTTAATTTTATTTTTTTAAATTTATTTATTTATTTTATTTTTGTGTTTGTTTTAGTTTAGGTTTAGGTTTAGGGTTTAGGTTTAGTGGCTCAGGGTTTTAGCTCAGGTTTTTGGTTTAGTGTTTAGTTTTAGACTAAGATTTTAGTATTTAGTGGGTTTAAAGTGGGTTTAGGTTTAGGTTTAGTTTGGTATAGTACATGGTCAGCTTCAGTCAGTAAAGGTTTTCAGGGTGGGTCAGTTTATAGAGAGTGATTTAGCCTATCATTTGTGCCTGCTGGTTAGGCCCAGGTCAGGATTGTAGGTCACAACCCATGATCCAGGTTTAGAGCCTTTAAGTCATTATTAGTTTATTTAGTGGTCAGGCCTCAGATCTGGTAGTTTAGTTTAGTGATGTGTAGTTTAGGAGTGGTAGGGTTTAGGGCCTGGGGTTTAGGGCCTGGGGTGGAGTGCTTTGGTTTTAGGGCCTTTAGGGTTTAGTGCTCAGGGTAGTGGTCATTTAGAGGGCCTGAGTTGTTTTAGTGTTTAGGGTTAGAGATCTTTTCCCTTTTATCTTAAAACCAAAACCCACAGTTTAGGTTTATTTAGTTTATTTTATTTATTTTAGTTTATTTTATTTTTTATTATGATTTAGGTTTATTTTTATTTTTATTCATTTTAGTTTATTTTAGTTTATTTATTTTAAGTTTATTTATTTTAGTTTATTTTTTATATTTTGGTTTATTTTTTTAGGTTTAGGTTTTTTAGTTTAGTTTTATTTTATTTTATTTTTAAGGTTTAAGATTTATTTTTTTATTAAGTTTAATGTTATGTTATTTTTCTTATTAAGTTTTAGGTTTTATTTTTTATTTTTTTAGGTTTTATTTTAAGTTTAGGTTTTTTTTTAGTTTATTTATTCTTTCTTTTGTTTAGGTTTAGGTTTATTTATTTTTTAGGTTTAGGTTTTATTTATTTTAGTTTAGTTTAGGTTTACTTTATTATCTATTTTTTTTTCTTAGTTTAGGGTTTAGGGTTTTTTTTTTAGGTTTTATTTTTAGGTTTATTGTTTATTTTAGGAATTTATTTTAGTTTTTTATTTTCTTTTTTTTTTATTTATTTTATTATTATTTTAGTTTTATTTTATTTAGGTTTTTTATTTTTAAGTTTATGTGTATTAGGTTTTAGGGAATAGGTTTATTTTGTAATTTATTTAGTTACTTTTGGTTTAGGTTTAGGTTTAGGAATTGAGGCTTAGGGTTTAGGGTTTAGGCTTTAAGGTTTAGTGTTTAGGTTTGGATTTTTCTGGATGGATTTACAGCTTTAGGATTTTAGGGTTTAAGTGCTTAGTGGTTTAAGATTCTGAGTTTAGGGTTTAGGGTTTAGGGTTTAGGGTTTTTTTTAAAAAAAAACATTTAAGTAAACTGATAGGTTTAGGTTTATCTAATTTATCTTTTATTTATTTTATTTTATTTTATTTTATTTATTTATGTTTTTTTTTATTTAGACTTGTTTATTTATTTTAGTTTATATTTTTTTATTTTAGTTTATTTTTTATTTTTTATGTTTATATTTAGGTATAGGTTTATTTTTTAGCTGAGTTTTGTTTTTATTTTACTTTTTAGGTTTAGATTTTATTTTTTATTTTTAGGTTTAGTTTAAGGTTTATATTTTATTTTTTTAGGTTTTTATTTTTGGTTTATTTTTAGGTTTTATTTTTTAGTTTAGGTTTAAGTTTATTTTGATTTTATTTTATTTTATTTAGCTTATTTAGGTTTTTTAATTTATTTTAGGATTAGGTTTTTTATTTATTTTAGTTTAGTTTATTTTGGTTTAGGTTTAGGTTTATTTTCTATTATTTATTATTATTTTTTAGTTTAGGTTTTTTTATTTTTTTTATTTAGTTTTATTTTATTTAAGGTATATTTTTTGATTTAGGTTTTTTTTTATTTTATTTTAGTATTATTTTATATTTATTTTTATTTTTTTATTTTATTTAAGTTTTTATTCTAGGTTTATTTTATTTTTTTAGTTTAGTTTAAGTTTTATTTCTTTAATTTTAGTTTATTTTATTATTTTATTTTATTTTATTTTAATGTTTAGGTTTAGGTTTTAGTTTTAGTTTTTATTTTATTTTATTATTTTATTTTATTTTAGTTTTAGTTTTAATGTTGAGGTTTAGTTTAATGTTAAGGTTTAGTTTTAATGTTAATTTTTATTTTATTTTAGTTTAGTTTTAATGTTAAGGTTTAGGTTTTATTTATTTTATTTTTATTTTTTCTTTTAATTTAGGTCAGCTTGTGGGAGCACAAGGCCCAGGATCAGGTTTCAGGATTTAGGGAGGGTTTAGGGTCCATGGTCTGGTTAGGGGTTTAGGTGCTGTCAGTTCAGGGTCAGGGTGTGGTTAGTTTGTTAGGCCATGATTTCTTCAGCCTGGGCCCAGGTCAGAGAGGGTCAGGGTTTAGTGTCAGTTTAGTGTCATGGTTTAGCTTTTGGTTTATGATTTACAGGTTTTATGGTAGGATTTATGGTATTTAAAAGTACACCCAGTGGCTCAGGTTTGGGGTTAAGATCAGGGTTAGTTTAGGGTTTAGGGCCCAGGCTCAGCTTTAGTGGAGGTCAGGGTTTAGGGTTTAGGATTTAGGGTTTAGAGTTTAGGGTTTTGGGTTTAGAATTTAGGGTTTGTTTAGGATTTTTTTAAAATTAAGTAAATCGATAGGTTTATGTTTTATTTAGTTTATTTTTTATTCATTTTATTTTATTTTATTTTTTATTTTTACTTAAGTTGATTTTTTTATTTAGTTTTGTTTGTTTATTTTATATTTATTTATTTCAGTTTAGGTTTTTTTATTTTAGTTTATTTTTCAAGTTTAGGTTTATGTTTATGTTTATTTTTTTAGTTTAGTTTTTTTTTTTTTTTTTAGGTTTCGGTTTAATTTTTTATTTTTAGGTTTTGGTTTAGGTTTTTATTTTATTTTTTTAGGTTAAGGTTTTAATCCTTTATTTTAGGTTTATTTATAGTTTTTTTTTAAGTTTAGGTTTATTTTTAGTTTATTTTATTTTATTTTATTTTATTTAGTTTAGGGTTTAGGTTTAGTTTATTTTAAGTTTTTGTTTAGGTTTTATTTATTTTAGTTTAGTTTATTTTAGTTTAGGTTTATCTTTATTTTATTTTATTTATTTTAGGTTTAGGTTTTTATTTAGTTTTTATTTTATTTTGGGTTTTGTGCCACCATCCTTCAAGATCTTTGATGGCAGTGGGAACCCACGATAACGCATTGCACAATTTAGAGTCGGCTATTGCAACAAGGGTGGCTGGAATGCACTGCTCTTCTGTCTTTTCGTTAGCAGTCTGTTAAATGTTGCATTTGATTGGTAGGTCGAACTGCCCAACAGTTCAATGAAGACTTTTTATTGAGTTGGAGTACCTCTACATCAAGTGGTTTACTGGAGCTCAACAGAGGGTAATTGTAGGCAACCTCATTATAGAGAAATAGAAACTCAATGAGTCCCTTGTTGACTACATTCTCAAGTGGCTCAACCTGAGCATGAAATGTGAACCACAACTATCCGAATAGCATGCCTTTGATATTCTTCTCAAGAATATCCATGGCTCGATCGCCTTCATGCTTAAGGGATTTACCATCAAAACATTCGAGAAATTTTTTGATAAGGCGGCTAACCTACTAGAGAAAGCCAAATAGTCACCCTTTTGTGACCAATCATCTAGGCCCAAGCTATAGAAGGTGTTTGAGAAGAAGTCAGGGACAGTTGTGCCAGTGGACAAAGGGAAGCAGCCAACTAGAGTTCAATTTGATAGACTACGAGCTCAGTAGCCTCCTTTGCCACCTCTTATTCCACCACCTCAGTCATCATACCAGCTACCACAGCCACCATAACGATCATTTCCTCCACCTTAGCAGCCTACCCATCAGCAGTTCATATCCGTCGCCAAGTAGCTACTTTTCAGCTACTCTTCTTGATAGATTGAATAAACCATATTCATTCAGGAGGGAGGTAGTTAGGAATATCTTTAAGAATCTCTTAAAGAAACCTGCCTTTCAGTTACAAGAGCTTGAGAGGCCGGAAGAACTGGCCAAGAGTGATGATCCTAGCTATTGCCCCTACCACCACATGTTAGGCCATGTCGTAGAGGATTGTATCACTTTTGAGGACTAAGTTGTGTGCAACTACAAGTTATGAGCCATAGTTATCCCTACGGAACACTTATTAGAACAACCATATAGTTCTGTTAGAGTAATCCTTGGGGCTACTTGTGATCATCTTAAGACAAAAAAAAAGTTAGGATATCTCCCTACCCCAAACCTCTAAGAAGATTATTTCTAAGATCAAGAAGCTTTCCTTGCAGGTGCCTGAAGTATCTCAAACCTCCAACACCAAGGAAGGTTTGCTAGTTACAAAGGACAAGTCAGGGAGGGTGATAGTCTAGTAGTAGCAGTAGCAGGAGGGATAGTCCAGTAGAGCAACCATCATCTGAGTCCAATACTCCCTCCACCGTGGCAACTACCACCTCTTCTGTTAACTCTTCTTCTACCAACAAGAGCATTGTATATGCAAATAAGGGCACTAAATCTCTTACTCTGCTTACTTTACTTGATTTCTATCATATACCTCCACCCAAAAATAATTAATGAAGAAAGCTGATTCTACTTATATATTGTCTACTTCTGATGCTCTTGATTTTATTCCTATTGATAAGGGTAAGCAAGTCATTGGTTTCAGTAAGTAGATAGCCCCTTCATAGGATGCTCCACCCATGGATATGCTTATGGAGGACCAAGCTAGAGTTGATTACAATGTCTTAGCTCACCTTAGAAAGTTTACAACTAAGTTAAGCATATACGACACCATTCTTTTATCCAAAGAGATGAGAAAAATAATAATCAAGGCCTTACTTGATCTATAGATATGCTTAGCTTAGCATATTAAAGAGGAGGCATGCCACTGAGGGACATCTTAAGAGTTACATTTATTTATTAGTGATGTTATTATATTAGGATACAGACATCTAGTGTATCAATAATATGAGTCTAAGAACCCTTGCCTACTTGAGGATCGATTCTAAACTCCAAAAAGAAAGAATGATGTTAAGAGGATTCAATGAAGAAGAGAAGGCCTGTATGGTGTTTTAGATGGTTATATTTTTGAGGTGATTGGGTACAATATTGAGGTATGATGTATTATCTCAAAAGATAGATGCATTACCCTACAATGAATAAGGACTCTAAGACATGATGGGTCTTGAATGTACTTGAGATTTTTCCCCACACGGATTAATAAAGTAGGGTTTATATTAAACTAGGTTCTTAAGTTCCCTATGGAGACAAGCCTCTATAGTTAATTACATCTTAGGAAATGAAATTTCCTAAGAATACTCTCAATTAAAGTAAACAACTATCATCTCGAAAAATATTAAGGTTAGACTATCAAAAGATTTTAAGGTTAGACTATCAAAAGCCTCCACCTTCGCCTCTATCGCTAGATCTAGAATGACCTTATTTGATGGTGATGTTCCTGTCATTAAAGTTTTGCCCATTCTTAGGGTTTACATTTAGGTTTATTATGTTTTAGAGTTTATGTCTATTTTTTAATTTATTTAGTTACTTTTGGTTGAGGTTTAGGGTTTACAATTTAGGGTTTAGGGTTTAGGGTTAATGTTTAGGGTTTAGGGTTCAATGTTTATGGTGTTGGGTTTAAGCTTTAGGGTTTAGGGTTTTACGATTTATGCTTTTAGGGTTTAGGGTTTAGGATTAGGGTTTAGGGTTTAGGGTTCTTTAGGGTTTAGGGTTTTGGTTTATGGTTAGTTTTAGGGTTTTGGGTTTAGGGTTTAAGGTTCAGGATTTAGGATTTAGGGATCAAGGATTTTTTTATTTAAATTAAGTAAACCAATAAGTTTAGGTTTATTCAGTTTATTTTTTATTTATTTTAGTTTATTTTATTTTTAATTTTAATTTTTGTTTATTTTTTCTTTTTATTTAGTTTATTTATTTATTTTAGGTTCATTTATTTTAGTTTAGGTTTTATTTTAGTTTATTTTTTAAGTTTAGGTTTAAGTTTAAGTTTATTTTTTAGTTGAGTTTTATTTTTATTTTATTTTTTAGGTTTAGGTTTTATTTTTTATTTTTAGGTTTAGTTTATATTTTATTTGATTTTAGGTTTATGTTTTGGTTTTAGGTTTTATTTTAAGTTTAATTTTAGGTTTCTAATTTAGGTTTAGGTTTATTTTAGTTTTATTTTATTTAGGGTTTTAGGTTTAGGTTTAAAATATTTTAGGTTTAGGGTTTTTTATTTTTATTTATTTTAGGTTTTATTTTAGGTATAATTTAGGTTTTATTTTGTTTTATTTTATTTTCTTTATATTAGGTTTAGTTTTGTTTTATTTAGGTTTTTTATTTTATTTAGTTTAGTTAAGGTTTTTATTTATTTTATTTTAGTTTAGTTTTTATTTTTGATTTTAATTTCTTTTTAGATTTAGGTTTTAATTTAGGTTTTAATTTTATTTCATTATTTTATTTTATTTTTGGTTTAACTTTTAGTTATTGTATTTTTTAGGTTTTATTTAGTTTAGGTTTAGCTTTTTTAGCTTAGCTTAGGGTTTAGGGTTTAGAGTTAATTTGGGTTTAGTTTAGGTTTGGTTTGGGGTTGGGGAGATTAGGGTTTAGGGTTTAGGTCTAGGGTTTAGGTTTTAGTTTAGGATTTAGGGTTTTGGCCTTTTTTTTAACAGAGAACAAATTTAGATTTAACATTTCTTTATTTTTATTTCATCAACTAAGTAATACACCCAATTTTCTAAGACCTAAGTGATGACATAGATTAAAAATGAGCACGCATAGAGCAAATCGAAAACCCTAGATAACTAAAATTGTCTTTATTGTAAAGACACAATTCCATAAGCAGCATATCCGATCGATTGTTCTTCAGTTTGTCTAGTTCCCATCAGAACAACCGTGGCCTTTCGGGTAATGAGATCCATGATCATATCCCCAATCTCTCCCTCCGCCACCACTATGGCTGTAACCTCTGTGGCTCCTCTTGCCTCCATAACCACCCCTACTTCGGCCACCACCTCCATATCCACCTACAGCTCCAGTTCATCCACTGCCACTGTGACAACCGCTGCCTCCACCTTTGCCTCTTTCGCTAGATGTAGATTGAGAGTGTTTGACATTGATGTTCCTGATGTCAAGGTTTTGCCCATTCTTAGGGTTTAGGATTAGGTTTATTAGGTTTTAGGATTTATGTTTATTTATTAATTTATTTAGTTACTTTAGGTTTAGCTTTATGGTTTGGAGTTTAGGTTTAGGGGTTAGGGTTTAGGGTTTAGGGTTTAGCGTTTAGGGTTTAGGGTTTAGGGTTTAGGGTTTAGTGTTTATGGTTTAGGTGAGGGGTTTATGCCTTTAAGTTTTGATTTTGGGTTTAGGTTTTAGTTTTTTAGGATTTTTATGGTTTGGGTTTGGGTTTAGTGTGGGGTTGTAGGGTCAGTAGGTTTAAGGTTTAAGGTGGGTAGGGTTTAGGATGGGGTTTAGGTTGGTGGATTTGGTTTAGGATTTTTTAAAACCAAATCAATAGGTTTAGGTTTATTTATCGTATTTTTATTTATTTTAATTTATTTTCTTTATTTATGTTAATTTTTATTTTATTTAATTTAGTTTAGTTATTTTATGTATATTTATTTTATTTTAGGTTTTATTTTAGTTTATTTTTTAGGTTTTAGCTTTAGGTTTATTTTTAGTTGAGTTTTATTTTATTTAATTTTTAAGTTTATTTATTTTTTATTTTAGGTTCAAGTTTACATTTATTTTTTATTTTTTTGGTTTAGGTCTTTTTTTATTTTTGGTTTATTTTTTTGGTTTTATTTTTTAGTTTAAGTTTAGGTTTTTTTTAATTTATTTTAGTTTATTTTATTTTATTTAAGGTTTAGGTATATGTATAGGTTTAATATATGTTAAGTTTAGGTTTTAAGTTTTAATTTCTATTTATTTTAGGTTTAGGTTTTATTTAGTTTTATTTTATTTTCTTTTAGTCTATTTTATTTTATTTTAGTTTTAGTTTTATTTTAGTTAGGTTTTTATTTTTTAGTTTAGTTTAGGTTTTATTTATTTTATTTTACTTAGTATTTATTTTTATTTTAGTGTCTTTTTAGGTTTAGGTTTAGGTTTAGGCTTAGGTTATAGTTTAGGTTATCATTTTATATTACTTTTTTATTTTATTTTGGTTTAAGTTCTTTTATTTATTTTTTTTTAAGTTTTATTTAGTTTAGGTTTAGTTTTTTTAGCATTTTAGGGTTTAAGGTTTATGGTTTAAGGTTTAGGGTTACTTTAGGTTTTATGGTTTGTGTCGGGTTTATGGTTTAGGGTTTAGGTTTTTGGGTTTAGAGTTTCAAAGTTTAGGGTTTAAGGTTTGGGGTTTTTAGGGTTTAGTGTTTAGGGTTTAGGGTTTAGGTTTTAGGTCTAGGGTTCATGTTTTAGTTTAGTGTTTAGGATTTGTAGTTTTTTTAACAGAGAACAAATTCATATTCAATATTTTTTCTAGATTTCATCAACCAAGTAACACACCAAGTATTCTAAGACACAAGCTACGACATAGATCTAAAATGAGCATAGTTAGAGCAAATCAAAGACCCTAGATAACTAGAACCGATTTTAAAGAAGACACATAAGCACAGACGGCCATTCTTCAATTCCTCTAGTTCCCATCAGAACCACCCTGGCCTCTTGAGTAGTAAGATCCACATCATATCCTAGATCTCTCCCTCTGCCACCACCACGGCTGTAACCTTCGTCGCTCCTCCCGCCTATATAACCACCACTAGTTTGACCACCACCTCCATATCCACTAGCACCTCTAGTTCCCCCACCACCATTGCGATAGCCACCGCCTCTGGCTTCGCCTCCATCGCCAGATCTAGACTAAGCTTGTTTGACGGTGATGCTCCTACCGTCAAGGTTCTACTCATTCTAAGGATTTAGGTTTGGTTTAGGCTTATTATGTTTTAGGGTTTAGGTTTATATTTTAATTTATTTAGTTACTTTAGGTTTAAGTTTAGGGTTTAATGTTTAGGGCTACGATTTATGGTTTAGGGTTTAGCGCTTTTGGGTTTATGCTTTCAAGGTTTTGGGGTTAGAGTTTTTTAGGGTTTAGGGTTTAGGGTTTAGGGTTGTAGGTTTAGGGTTTAGGGTTTAGGGTTTAGGGTTAGTTCTAGGGTTTAGGGTTTAGAATTTAAGGTTTAGGGTTTTTCTAAAAAAAAATTAAGTGAACTAATAGGTTTAGGTTTATTTAGTTTATTTAGTTGATTTTTATTTATTTTAGTTTCTTTTATTTTTTTTCATTTATGTTTATTTTTTTATTTAGTTTATTTTATTCATTTTAGGTTTATTTATTTTAGTTTAGGTTTTTTATTTTAGTTTATTTTTTGGTTTAGGTTTAGGTTTTGGTTTAGGTTTATTTTTAAGTTGAGTTTTATTTTTATTTTATTTTTTAGGTTTAGGTTTTATTTTTTATTTTTTTTAGGTTTACATTTTATTTATTTTTTTTTAGGTTTAGGTTTTAGGTTTTAATTTAGATTTATTTTTAGGTTTTATTTTTAGTTTAAGTTTATGTTTATTTTTAGTTTATTTTATTTTATTTAGTTTATGTTCACTTTATTTTACATTTAGGTTTTATTTATTTTAATTTATTTTGTTTATTTTATTTTTGTTTTAGGTTTAGGGTTTTTTTTAGTTTAGGGTTTAGGTTTTATTTTTTAATTATTTTTAATTTTTTTTAGGTTTAGGTTTATTTAGTTTTTATTTTATTTTATTTTAGGTTTAATTTATTTTTATTTTATTAAAGTGTTTTATTCTTAGGTTTATTTTTTAGTGTAGTTTAGATTTTTCTTTATTTATATTTTAGATTATTTTTATTTTTTCTTTTATTTTATTTTTATGTTTAGGTTTAGGTTTTTTTATTTTTAAGGCTTAGGGTTTAGGGTTTAGTGTTTAGAGTTTAGGGTTTAGAGTTTAGGACTTGAGTTATTTTAGTTATAACTTAGGTTTTATGGTTAGTCTTAGGGCTTTAGGCTTTAGGGTTTGTGGCTCAGTAGGGTTTTTAGTGGTTTAGGGTGGGTTTATTTAGGTTAGTGTGGTTTAGGGTTTATGGAGGGTAGGGTTTAGGGCTAAGGGTTAAGGGTTAGGGTTTAGAGTGTAGTGTTTTTTTTTTAAATTAAGCAAATTAGTAGATTTAGGTTATTGAGTTTAATTTTTATTTATTTTTGTTTACTTAATTTTTTATTTTTATTTAAGTTTATTTTTCATTTTGATTTAGTTTAAATTATTTATTTTAGTTTAGGTTTTTTATTTTAGTTTAATTTTTAGGTTTAAGTTTAGGATTATTTTTATGTTTATTTTTGAGTTTAGTTTTGTTTTTATTTTATTTTTATGTTTAGGTTTAGGTTTTTATTTTACTTTTTAGGTTTAGGTTTTAGCTTTTTATTTTAGGTTAATTTTTAGGTTTTATTTTCTTAGTTTACATTTAGGTTTATTTTTAGTTTATTTTATTTTATTTAGTTTAGGGTTTAAGATTAGATTTCATTTATTTTAGTTTAGCTTTTGGTTTATTTTATTTTATTCATTTTAGGTTTAGATTTCTTTAGATTAGGGTTTAGGTTCTTTTTTGGTTTAGGTTTTAATTTAGTTTTTATTTTATTTTATTTTAGGTTTATTTTACCTTTATTTTGCGTTTAGTTCATATTTTATTAAGGTTTTTTATTTTTAGGTTTATTTTATTTTTTAGTTTTGTTTAGGTTTTTATTAATTTTATTTTAGTATAGTTTTTATTTTTTAAAATTATTTTGTTTTTATGTTTACGTTTAGGTTTATGTTATCATTTATGTTTTAGTTTAAGATTTTATTCTATTTTATTATTTTATTTTCTTTAGGTTTAGGTTTTCTTATTTATTTTATTTTTTATGTTTTATTTAGTGTAGGTTTAGGATTTTAGTTTTTTAGGGTTTAGGGTTATATGTTTTAGGGTTTAGGGTTTTGGGTTTAGGGTTTAGGGTTTAGGGTTTAGGGTTTAGGGTTTAGTGTTTAGGGTTTTGGGGCTTTAAAGGTTTTTTCGGTTTAAGGTTTGGGTTTAGGGTCACAGCTATTTTTTTTTTATCTTTAATTTTTAATTTTAATTTTAATTATTAAGTTAACGCTTAGGTTTATTTACTTTATTTAGTTTACTTTTTATTTATTTTAGCTTGTTTGATTTTTTATTTTTATTTAGGTTTATTCTTTTTATTTCATTTAGTTTATTTATTTTAGGACTATTTATTTTAGTTTAGGTTTTTTTATTTATGTTTATTTTTTTAGGTTTAGGTTTTGGTTTATTTCTTAGTTTAGTTGTTATTTATTTTTTATTTATTTTATTTTAGGTTTAGGTTTTATTCTTTATTTTTAAGTTTAGGTTTATGTTTTTATTTTATTTTTTTAGGGTGTATGTTTATTTTTATGTTTTATTTTTTAGTTTATGGTCTAGTTTATTTTTAGTTTATTTTATTTTATTCAGTTTAGCTTTATGTTTAGGTCTACTTTATTTTAGGTTAAAGGTTTATTTATTTTAGTTTATTTTACTTTTATTTTATGTTTAGGGTTTTATTTAGTTTTTATTTTATTTAGTTTTAGGTTTATTTTATTTTTATTTTATGTTTAATTTTTGTTGATTAAATTTTTTCAATCTTCAATTTATTTATTTTTTGTTTAGTTTAGGCTTTTCTTTAATTTATTTTAGTTTATTTTATTTTTAATTTAATTAATTTTTGTTTAGGTTTTAAGTTTTGGGTTTAGGGTTTATGGTTTGGGGTTTAGAGTTTAGGGTTTAGGGTTTAGGGTTTTAGGGTTTAGGATAGGCCAACTAGAGTTTAGTGTAGTGTCCAGCTCAGGCTTTATGCTTTGGCTTGGTAAGCCTAGTATGAGTTTAGCTCAGTTAGGGTTTAGAGTTATGATTTATGGTTTGTGTAGGGTCAGGGTCCGTGTAGGGTTTAGGTGGGTAGGGTTTAGTTTTTAAAAAAAAAACCAAGTAAATGGTAGATTTAGGTTTATTTAGTTTATTTTATATTTATTTATTTTATTTATTATTTAGTTTAGATTATTTATTTTAGTTTAGCTTTTATTTTAGTTTAATTTTTTGGTTTATTTATTTATGTTTATTTTAATTTAGTTATTTTATTTTATTTTGGCTTAGGATTTATTTTTTATTTAGGTTTAGTTTAGGTTTTTCTTTTATTTTAGTGTAATTTTAAGTTTTATTTCTTTAGTTCACCCAGGTTTATTTTAGTTTATTTTATTTTATTTTAGTTTAGGGTTTAGTTTATTTAGGTTTAGGTTTATTTCATTTATTTTAGTCTTATTTTAGTGTTTAAGTTTATTTTATTTTATTTATAGGGTTAGCCTTTGTTTAGGGTCAGGTTTAGGTTTTAATTAAGTTTTATTTTATTTTATTTTATTGGCATTTAGTTTTATTTTATTAAGGTTTTATTAGGTATTTTATTTTTTAGTTTTAGGTTTATTTTATTTTAGTATTAATTTTGAATTATTTTATTTTCACTTGAGGTTTAGTTAATGTTGGTTTAGGTTTGGTTTATTTTATTATTTCTTTTATTTAAGCTGGGTCCTTATTTATTTTATTTTTAGGTTATTTAGTTTAGGTGGTTTAGATTTTAGGGTTTAGGCTCAGTGTGGTTAGGGTTTATGGTATGGTGTAGTTTTGGATTTGTGGTTGGGTCAGGGATGTTTTTAGGGTTTAGGTTTTAGTGAGCTATAGGCTTTAGGGTTTAGCTTTAAAGGTTTAGGGTTTTTGGATTATTTAGTAGTTTAGTGGATCTGCATTTTTTTAATTTGTTTTAATTTTTATTTTTAAATTAAGTAAGCAGGGTTTAGATTTATTTAGTTTACTTTTATTTATTTTAGTTGTTTTTTATTTTTAACTTTATTTGTTTATTTTATTTTTTATTTAGTTTATTTATTTATGTATTTATTTAGATTTTTTTATTTTAGTTTATTTTGGTTTTGTTTAGGTTTATTTATTTAGTTTTTATTTATTTTATTTTATTTTTAGGTTTAGGTTTTATTCTTTATTTTTTTATATTTTAGGTTTTATTTTATTTTATGTATGTTTTTTTTAGGTTTTATTTTTAGTTTAGGTTTAGGTTATTTTTTAGTTTATTTTATTTATGATTTTTAGGTTTAGGTTTAGATAGGTTTAGGGCATGGTTTTTTTAAGTTAATTTTATAGGTTTAGGTTTATTTAATTTATTTTTATTTTAGTTTATTTTATTTTCTTTAGGTTTAGTTTTTATTTTATTTAGGTTTTATTTTTAGTTCAGTTTAGGTTTTCATTTATTTTATTTAGTTTAGTTTTATTTATTTTAGTTCTTTAGGTTTAGGTTTAGGTTTTTATTCATTTTATTTTATTTGGTTTAAGTTTTTATTTATTTTATTTTTAGGTTTTATTTAGTTTAGCTTTTAGCTTTTAGGTGAGGGTTTAAGAAGGTTTTGTAGGTAGGGTTTAGGGTTTAGGGTTTATGGTTTAGGATTTTATGGTTTATGGAGGGGTAGGTTTAGGGTTTAGGGGTTTAGGGTTTAGGTTTAGGTCAGGTGAGTTTAGGGTTTAGTGTTTTTTATTTTTTCTTGATAGAGAACAAATTCAGATTAAATATTTTTTTTCGATTTCATTAACCAACACACCAAATTTTCTAAGAGATAATTAATAACATTGATAAAAAATGAGCTCGCATAGAGCAAATCGAAGACCCTAGATAACTAGAATCATAAAGGCATAGTTACAAAAGCAATAGATTAGATTGGCCATTCTTTAGTTTCTCCAATTCCCATCAGAACCACCCTGGCTCTCAACTAGCTAGACCCACCCTCATATCCTCGATCTGTCCCACCGCCACCACCACGGTTTCAACCTCCATCGCCTCCCACCCCATAACCACCACTACCTCCACTACCTCTATATCCAGACCTCAGCTTTCCACTATAACCACTCACTCCCCATAAATGATCTAAGCCTGTTTTGACATGATGTTCTTACTTGTAGTTCTAGGTTCTGGTTTAGGGGTTAAGGTTTATGTTTTATTTGAATATTTTAATTACTTTAGGTTTAGGGTTTGGGGTTTGGGGTTTAGGTGGTTTGTGGGGTTTAGGTTTAGGTTTAATGTTTAGGTGGATTGTTTAGGGTTTAGGCGATTTATGCTTTAGTTTAGGGTTTAGGGTCAGGTTTTAGGGTTTTAGGGTGGTTTTAGGGTTTTTTAGGTTGGGGTTAGTTAGGTTTTATGGTTTTATTAAAATTCAAACCCAGGTTTAGTATTAGTTTATTTTATTTTTATTTTTATTTATGTTTTTTTTTCTTTTATTTAGTTTAGTTTTATTTATTAGTTTAAGTTTATTTTTATTTATTTTATTTAGGTTTTTAATTTTAGTTTAGTTTTATTTTATTTTTTAAGTTTAGCTTTTTTTTTTTAGGTTTAGGTTTTATTTTTTTTTAGATTTTTTTAGGTTTAGGTTTAGTTTTAAGTTTTATTTTAGGTTTATTCTTTTAGTCCAGGTTTAGGTTTATTTTAGTTTATTATTTTTTAGGGTTTAGGTTTAGGTTTAGGTTTAAAATATTTTAGGTTTAGTAGGTTTATTTTTTTTTTTTTTATTTTAGGTTTAGTTTATTTTATTATTTTTATTTTTATTATTTTATTTTACATTTTATTTTATTTTAGGTTTTTTATTTTAGGTTTATTTTTTTTTTAGTTTAGTTTAAGTTTTCTTAATATATTTAGTTTTTATATTTTTATTTATTTTTTATTTTTATTTTTGCTAGGTTATAGTTTTAGGTTTAGTTTTTATTTTATTTTATTTTATTTTAGGTTTTATATATTTTATTTTTAGGTTTATTTAGTTTATTTTTAAGTTTTAGCTTTTTAGTATTTGTGGTAGTTATGATATTGGTTAGTTCAGGTATTTTAGTGGTTAGGCTTTTAAGGTAGTGGTTTAGGGTTTATGTTTAGTTTAGGGTCATGGTAGGTAGGGTTTAGTGGATGATTTTAATTTGTATATTTATTTTCAAACAACAAACCCACAGTAGTTTAGTTTATATTTTAGTTTATTTTTTTTATTTTATTTAGGTATTTTTTATTTTATTTAGTATTTTATTTATTTTAGGATTTATTTTATTTTAGTTTAGTTTTTTTTTTTAGGTTTTTAGGTTTAGGTTTAGTTTAGTTAGATAGTTTTTTTTTAGTTTTTATTTTATTTATTTTATTTTAGGTTTAGTTTTATCTTAGTTAGGTTTAGGATTGTTTTAATATTTAGGTTTAGTTGTAGGTTTATATTTTGGTAGGTTTTATTTTTTTTAGTTTATGTTTATTTTTTAGTTTATTTTATTTTTATTTAGTTTTTAGGTTTATGTTAGTTTATTTTATTTATTTTATTTTAGTTTAGGTTTAAGTTTATTTTATTTTAATTTAGGTTTAGGTTTTTTTAATTTAGGGTTTAGGTTTTATTTTTATTTATTTTATTTTTTTTATAGTTTTATTTCATTTTTTTATTTTAGATTTATTTTATTTTATTTTAGATTTAGTTTTAATTTTATTTATTTTTAAAACTTGTCGAATTATTCATGACATGAATCTTTAAAATATTGTGTTAATGTTAGCTCCTAAGTTTAAATCAGATGGCCAATATAGTGAAAAAAGTGTAAAGCTACATCGACCTCAGGTTAAATAAGCAAGGTTTCCATTATGGAAGCAAATTAGTTAGTCCATGAAACTAGAATTAAGTTAGATCTTGGAATATTACCTTATGTAAAAAATTAATATATTATGGTTCATGGAAGATAAATATTTTATGTGTTCAAGAAACTAAATGGGTTGGGGGAGAAAGCCAAGGAGATTGATAGTTTAGGTTTTAAACTTTGGTACTCAGTAGAAGTCGAATTAGAATCATTTATTATAGATAATAGTTTGAAGGATAATGTTATAAATAAATGTATGCAGAAGAATTATAGCTTTAAAGATTTTGTGATACTAAGATTATCAATTGTAAGTGTTTATGCTCATGGTCCGATGTTGGCTCAAAAGAAAATTTTGGAATGAATTAGAGGGATTAATACAAAGATACATCTTGAAGAAAGTATTTATTGGAGCAGATTAAAATGGACATTTGAAAGTGGCCAAAGATTTGAAAACATTCATGGTTGTTATGGATTTGAGTGCCTAATGAAGAAGGTTGAATATATATTTTTTTTAGCCTATGGTTTTATAGTTGAATACTTTATTTAAGAAAAGAGATGAGTATTATTACTTATAAAAATGGATATAAAAACACATTGTTATTTTAGAAAATATAAAAAAATAAGAAGTTATAAAAGTTGGGTGGAGTCGAATGTGCAAGAAAAGATATAAAAATAAGAAGTGTTGTTATAAAACTTGGTTTAGATGTAAAACTCAGAATTAAAAATATGAAGTGGCATGTGAGATTCATGAAAGCAATATATGATTAAAAATTTAGCTTTTAGTGATTTATACAATAGATTAGATACCAAAGAAGGTGAAAGATGTATGTATAAGTTAGCTAATCAAAAGATAGGAGAAGTAAAGATCTAGCTCAACCAAGTGTATGGATGAAATTCATAAAGTGCTTTTCTTAGAAAAGGATATTGAAAGTAGGTGGATGGTATTTTGATAAACTTTTCAATGAAGGATCCAAAAAATGATTGATTTTAGCAACCTTAATACCTTAAACAAAATAGAATTTTATTTTATCATCATATTAGTAATTAAGTTAGGGAAGCTTTAAAGAAAATGAAATGTTGAAAAATAGTAGACGATGATATTCCAATAGAAGTAAATGTTTAGAGATCAAGGAATTTCTTGGCTTACAAATCTTTTAATCTTCTTTTATAGACTAAAAGGATGCCAAATTAATGGAGAAAGAGTTTGTTGATTCCTATATTTAAGAATAAAGGTGATACACAAGAGTGTCCAAATTATAGAGGAATTAAGTTAATGTGTCACACGTTAAAATTATAGGAGAGAGAGTAATTGAGTATAGGTTATGATGTGATACAAAATTTTCTCACAACCAGTTTGGTTTCATGCCAGGTAGATCTACTATGGATGCTATACATTTCTTAAGAGGTTTGGTGGAGAAGTAGAGAAAGCAAGGAGGATCTACCTATAATATTTATTAATTTAGAGAAAGCTTATGATAAAGTTTGAAGAGTTATTTTTAGAGAGTTCTAGAAAATAAAGGAGTTAATATATTATATTAAGAATAAGATAAAGCTATTACTTGTTTAAACACGGAGGATTGACAAAATATTTTTCTATTGTTTATGATAAAGTTTGAAGAGTTGTTTTTTAGAGACATAGAAAATAATGGAGTTAATATTATTATATTCAAGTCATTAAGAATATGTTAGCCATTACTTGGGTCCAAACAGAGGATTGATATTTCTTCAAGGATTACATCAATGAGCCTTTAAGCTATCTTTTGGTTTTAGTTAGGTTGGTTCTGTGGTATTAGTAGGTTTAGGGTTTAATCAAGGTAGAGGTTTTTAAGCCTAGGGCTCAGTTGGGTTAGGGTTAGGTCAGGGTTGGAGTTTAGGGTTTAGTCAGGTTTAGGTTGGATTTTGGGATCAGTTTGTGGTTTAAAGTCAGATTAGTTTATGGCTCATTAGATTTGTGATTTTGAGTTTAAGTTGTGGTTATTTCAGGGTTTTTTTCTAGTCTATTTTTTAGCCAGGGTCAGGGTTTCCTAGGTTAGTCATTTATTTTATTATTTATATTATATATTTTATTTATTTTATCTTTTATTTATTTATTTTTATTTTTAATTTTATTTATTAGATTATTTTATAGTTTATTTTTTTTTTAGTTTAGGTTTATGTGAATTTTTATTTTATTTATTTTATTTTATTGTGGTACATTTTTTTTTTATTTAGTTTAGGTTATTTTTTATTTTTTTTAGTAGGTTTTAGGTTTTAAGTTTATTTTGGTTTTTAGGTTTATTTTTTAGTTTTAGTTTTATTTTAGTTTATCCATTTTATTATTTTATGTTTTTTGTTTAGGTATTTTATTTTATTTTAGGTTTTATTTTTATTTGTTTGGTTTTATTATAGTTAGGTTTATTTTATTTTTTATTTTAGATCATTTTTTATTTAGTTTTATTTATTTATTTTAGTACATTTAGGATTATTTTTAAATTTAGGTTTATAGTAGTTTTATTTAAATTTATTTTATTTTAATAAGTTTATTTTATTTAGGTTTTATTTTTAGTTTATTTATAATATTTAGTGTTTAATTTGATTTTAAGTTTAGGTTTAGTTATTTTATTATATTTTTAGTTTAGTTTATTTATTTTATTAGGTTTTGGGGTTTTTTATTTGGTCAGAGGGTTTAGGATTTAGGTAGGGTTTAGGGGTGTGGTTTAGTTTGTGGTTTAGTTTAGGGTTTAGAGGGTGGTTTAGGGTGTGGTTTGGGGTTTAGGGTTTAGGGTTAGGAGTTTTAGGTTTAGGGCTTAGGTTTTAGTTTAATGTTTTAGATTTTGTTTTAATGAGAACAAATTTATTCAACATTTCTTCTTTTGATTTCATCAACCAAGTAACACACCAAGTTTTCTAAAACATGTGACATAGATTAAAATTGAGCACACATACAAATCAAAACCATAACTAGAATTTCTAGTAAAGACACAATTCCATAAGCAGATCGATCACCATTCTTCGCTTCCTTCAGTAACTAGGCCTCAGGGAATCCACCATCATATCCCCATCTCTCCCTTTACAACCACCATTGTAACCTCCATCACTCCTCTCTCAGAACCACCACTTACCACCACCTCCATATCCACCAAGACCTCCAGATCCCAAACCAAAGTGATAACCGCATTCTCACTTTTGCCTCAACCTATCTATGAGCTTAGTTGACTGATGTTCACCAAGGTCTCTATTCTTAGGGTTTAAGTTTATTAGGTTTTAGGGTTTAAGTTTATTTTTTAATTTATTTAATTACTTTAAGTTTTGGTTTAGGGTTTGAGATTTAGGTTGTGGTTGAGTTTAGATTTAATGTTTATGGTTTGTGGGTTTATAGGGTTTAGGATTAGCATTTTAGAGTTTATGCTTTTAGTGGGGTTTAGGGTTTTGGGTTTAGCTAGGGTTGAGGGTTGTGGCAGGTTTAGGGTTTTTGGGTAGATTTAGGTTTATGGTTTTTTTTTTATTTTTAAATTAAGTAAACCGACAGTTTAGTTTATTTAGTTTATTTTTTTATTTATTTTAGTTTATTTTATATTTATTTTATTTAGTTTATTTTTTATTTTTAGTTTAACTTTATTTATTTTAGGTTTATTTATTTTTTAGGTTTTTATTTTAATTTATTTTATAATCATTTTATTTTATTTTATTTTTAGGTTTAGTTTTATTTTATTTTGGGTTTATGTTTAGTTATTTTATTTTATTAGTTTTAGGTTTTAGGTTTTTTATTAAGTTTATTTATCAGTTTTTAGTTTATTTAGGTTAATTTTTAGTTTATTTTATTATTTAATTTTGGTTTGGTTTAGTTTTATTTTTTTAGTTTAATTTATTTTAGTTTAGTTTGGTATATTATTTTATTTTTTAGGTTTTTTTTTTGTTTAGGGTTTAGTTTTATTTTATTTTATTTATTTTTTTTTTAGGATTATTTTTAGGTTTAAGTTTATATAGTTTTATTTTTTATTTAGTTTTTTATTTTTTAGTTTTATTTATATTTTATTTATATTATTTTGTTTATTTTATTTTATTTAATTTTCTTTTTAGGTTTAGTTTAGGTTTAAGTTTTATTTTATGTTTTATTTATTTTATTTTATTATTTTGTTTGGTTTAGGTTTTATTTATTTTATTTTTTAGGTTATTTTGGTTTAAGTTTTAGCTGGGTTTAGTTTTCTTTGGTTTAGGGTTTAGGTTTGTGGTTTTATGGTTTATTTAGTAGTTTTAGGGTTTTGTTTGTGGATTTAGTGTTTTGTGGTTTGATTTTAAGGGTTTAGGTTTTGGTTTTAAATTTAGGGTTCAGTTTTAGTGTGGTTTAGGGTTTTGATATTTATTTTAAGAACAAATTCAAATTCAACATCTCTTCAAAATCCAAGTAACACACCAAGTTTCAAACACAAGTTTTACATGATAAAACATTATTTATAAAATCAAACCTTGATAACTAGCTCTACAAGAAAGACACATTCAACAAGTATCAGATTTTATTTTCTTTAGTTCCCATAACCACTTGCCTCAAGTAGTGGGAACTACCATCATATCCTCGATTTCCTCCTCCACCACCATTTGGCCTTGCTCCTCCGCCTCCATAACCACTGCCTAACCACCACCTCCATATCCACTAGCATCTCCAGATCCCCACCACCACTAGCAATCGTTGTATCCATTCACCTCCACTAGATCTGATCAAGCGCTGATGTTCTAGCCAAGGTTCTACCCATTCTGTGGTTCAAGTAGTTTAAGTTATTATTTTTTTAGTAAAGGTTTATTTTAATTTATTTGGCTTTTTAGGTTTAGGTTTAGTTTAGGGTTTAGAGTTTAGGGTTGGGTTTAGGTTTTGGGGTTTATGTAGATTTAGTGTTTAAAGTTTTAGGTTAGTCTTTAGGGTTTAGGGTTTTAGTGGGCTTTTTGATTTAGGATTTTGGGGTTGTAGGCTTTGGGTTTAGGGTTTAGGTTTAGGTTTGTGGATTAGGGTTTATGTTTTTAAAAAAAAAATTAAAGTTTTAGGTTTATTTTAGTTTATTTTATTTATTTCAGTTTAATTTATTTTTATTTCATTTTAGGTTTATTTTTTATATTTATAGTTTAGTTTATTTATTTTAAGTTTATTTATTTTAATTTTAGGTTTTTATTTTTTGTTTATTATATAAGTTTAAGTTTATTTTTAGTTGACTTTATTTTATTTTTAAGTTTATTATTTTTTATTTTAGGTTTATGTTTAGGTTTTATTTTATTTTTTTAAGTTTAAGTTTTAGGTTATTATTTTAGGTTTATTTTATCCATTTTATTAGTTAGGTTTTCATTTATTTTTTAGTTTATTTTATCTTATCTAGTTTAGTTTAGGTTTAAGTTTAGTTTATTTTAGGTTTTTAGGTTTTATTTATTTTAGTTTATTTATTTTAGGTTTAATTTTATTATTTTGTTTATTTTATTTTATTTTAGGTTTAGTTTTTTTTTTAGTTTTAGGTTTTGTTTTATTTTTTATTTATTTTAGGTTTTATTTTTTAGTTTATTTGTTAGGTTTTATTTTATGTAGTTTTTTAGTTTATTTCTTTTTTAATTTTATGTTTAGTTTTTATTAGTTAGGTTTTTTATTCTTTGGTTTTATTTTATTTTATTTAGTTTTATTTAGGTTTTTATTTATTAACTTATTTTATATTATTTTTTTTAGGTTTAGGTTTAGATTTCTAGGTTTATTTTGTTTATTATTTATTCATTTAGGTTTAGGCTTTTTATGTATTTATTTTTATTTCATTTAGTTTAGGTTTTATGTTTTTAGGTTTTTTATTATTCTTAGGGCCCAGTGGTAGCCTGTGGCCAGGGCCAAGGGTCTGAGTTCTGGCCCATAGAGCTCAGTGGCTCATGATCTGAGCCTAGGGTTAGTATGCCTTATGCCTAGGCCCAGGGCCTTATGGGTTTAGGCTCAGAGCCCAGGGCCCAGGGCCTAGGGTCAGGGTCATTAGGATCCAGATAGGTGGCTCAGGGTTAAAATTAAGATTTTAAATCAAGCAAACCCAGTAGGATTTACTATCTTTTATATTTTATTTATTTAGTTTATTTATTTTATTTTAAGTAATTATTTTATCTTTTAATTTATCTTTATTATTTTAGTCAGTTATTTTATTTTATTAGGTTTATTTAGTATGTGTATTTGTGTTTAGGTAGGGTAGGTTTAGGATTAGTTTAGGTTTAATTTGGGGTTTATGGTTTAGGGTTTATGGTGTGGTTATGGTTTAGGGTGGGTTTTGGATTTAGGGTTTTGGGTTTAGGGTGCTAAATAGCTCAAACATGCAACACCAAGGAAGGTTTCTAGTTGCAAAGGATAACTCTAGAGGTGTATAGCTCACCATATTTGCCCTGATAGTCTAGTAGCAAATACTCCGAGTCCAGATTTCCTACCTTACCACCTTCTAATAGCTCCTCTTCTATCAGCAAGAGCATTATATCTACAAATAAGGGAACTAAATTCCTTTGCTTATTTTACTTGATTTATCATGTACCTCCACCCAAAAGGAATTTATTGACGAAAGTTGATTCTACTTATATATTATCTACTTCTAATGCTCTTGATTTTATTCCTATTGAAAGGTCTCCGAGTATAAATAAAAATAATACCTCTTAGTTATCCTTTCCTTTATTCAAAATTGACTATCCTTCTCAATAAATTAGTTCACCTCTTGAGATTGACTTGGAGTTAACTAACCTCGTGATCCCATAGGAGAAGTCAGAGGTATGCTCGATGAGAAGATAGAACTTTCACATGCTCATCATTCCAAGAAGTCACAAGTCAACCCATGGTGGCAAAAGTTCTACCTCCTGGGTAGCACCTCGTGATAAGGGCAAGTGGGACATTGGTTCAAGTGAGGATAACCCCTCCATAGGATGCTCCAGATGGATATGCTTATGGAGGACCAAGCCAAAGTCGACATTACAATGCCCCAGCTCACCCTAGTTTCTAGCTAAGTTAAGCATATGATGCCCTTGTCTTATCCAAAGAAATGAGGGAATCTTTAATCAAAGCCTTACTTGATCTAGGGATATGCTTAGCTCAACTGACTGCTACTAAAGAGGAGGCTTGCCACTCGAAGGACATCTTAGAAGTTACATTCAGCCATGAAGACTTACTCCTGTGGGATGATACACAACCACCTTTACATTATAAGTGGATGCAAGATATAGACTATCCATGGTTCTAGTTGACCGTGTGTCAACATTATGAGTCTAAATACCCTTTCCTACTTAAGAATCACATCTCCAAACTAAAGAAAGGATGATGTTGAGAGGATTCAATGAACTAGGAGAGAGGGCCTTGTGGCATTTATTTTGGATGTAAGGTCTAGGGGGATATCAATGTAGATACTTTTTGAGGTGATCAAGTACAACATTGAGGTATGATGTACTATCTCAAAAGATGAGGCATCACCAATGGACCTAATCACAAAAATAAGGACATAAGGCATGGATCTTTGAATTTAAAGATTTTTCCCCACTTTACATGGATGAAAGTAGGGTTTATATTAAACCAAGTTCACTATGGAGGAAAGCCTATAGTTACATCTTAGAAATGATTTCGAGGTTAGACTATTAAAGGATTGGTTGTAATTGGAAAATCAATTGGAAAAGTTCTAGAAGAAGACTTATTTTTGGATTCTAAATGAAATAAGTAATAAATGCTCATGACACTAGGAAGCCTAGTAAGCATTCCAATCTGTCCTATGATTTGGCTTTATAATTTTGAAGTTGAATAGATTTATATGTTTTGAGTTGAAATTTAATTAAATTACTAGTTATAATCCACCAACACAAGGTTGTGGGAATGCCTAAGATGAGGATTTATTATCAGCTCAAGGAAATAGCTACTATCATAAATTTAGAGAGCTTTAGTACAAGCTAAAGCACAACATAAATTTAAGGACAAGTGGACATATGGGTTTACCTCCATATGAGAGAATAAATTGTCCATTTTTTGGACTTATAACTATGAGTGTCGCCATAACTCCTCCTATGATTTTAAAACCATGTAGTCCGGTCTTATAAATTGCAAGATAGCTAGAGTTATTTAATTAGAGAATAAAGTCCAAAACACCCTCCCTACATTTATGTAAGAAAAGTAAATTTAACTACACCTGAAAAGTGGAGATTAGCTAAATATAGATATAATCCCAAGCAATTGTATTTATAATTCGGACTTAGCACCTTACACATGGGTAACTAAGCCCACCTGTCCTAACTTGGATTATGCATAAGGATTTAAGCAAACTAGTAAAAGAGCAATTTTTTTAAGCATCCCTTAAGCATAATCTCAAAAAAAATATGATTATGCTAATATTGGCCTATCATCCATCTAAGCATACACCCTAACATCCAATCTAAAATAATGCATCATAAAATAAATCATACATCACATCGTAGACCATCCTAACTTAGAGAAGTGGTGACTTAATTCTAATGTGTGTATTAAGGCTTGTGTGGTAAGTCTTGTAAGGCAATAGTGTTGAATTTTCTATGTGAAGAAGGATTCAATTTAACATGAAAGGTTGATTTCACAAGTAGTTTAATTGATTTGAGAATTTTAATTTTTGTTTTCTGTTGTTTCATTTTATTACACTTAGCAACTAAGTGTTATAAAGAGAGGAAAAGAGTATTGCCCTATTTCGTCCCTAATTTAAGTCACTCTCTAAAGTATATTAATTTGATTTAGTTCTCTTTAGTGAATGGCCTATTAAATGATTTAATTAATCCAAAGTTAAGGTTCACTTTAAATAATCCTATTCAAAATGAAAGGCATCTTAAGATTAATTTAATTGAATTATTACCTCATGACATATATTAAATAATTCCTTTCCATCACATGTAACATGCATATGATTTAATCCTAAGTATATCATACATGCAACATATTTTAGCAAAAAAGATGAATGTATGTGTATATTTAGAATTTATATTTTATTTGATTGAATTATTTAAACATATTAATTTAAAACTTTATCCAAATTTTTATACAAAAATGACATAAGAATGAAATTAGATAGGCATGTGCCATTGTTAAAGGGAAGTGAGGTAATCAAATGACCTCCTTGAGCTAGCTAAAGCCTCAGTATTCTGGATGTCCGACTATATACTCATTTGCATTCAAACATATGTAAATTGTATACATGAACATAGAAGTAAGCTCTAATTCATAGGCTAATTAATTCAACCACTTAGTCAATTATGAATGCATGTAATTTTAATGTAAAATGGTATTTTCATTCACTAATCACATATACATATACATGAAAAGATATGCAAGTATGCATCATTGTTAAACCAGAAGTGAGGAATCAAATGACCTCCTTAGGGCTAACTAAAGCCTCGTATTCCTAGTATGTCTAGACTATATACTTGCTTTCCTTGGACACACATGGATGTATACATATATGAGGGTAAGAAAACCATGCAAAGATTGTATATTTTTATTTGATTGAATCATTTATATATATTAATTTAATTTCTATCCAAATTCTAATGTTAAAATACATAAGAATGAAATCAAATGGGTATGTGCCATTATTAAACTAAGGAAGTGAGGTAATCAAATGACCTCCTTGCTAGCTAAAGCCTCGTATGGATGTCCTAATACATACCCATTATCATTCAATATTATATAAATCAACACATGAATAGGAAAGAGAACTCAACATTCATAAAATCATATGTGATTCATTCACCAAACCAATTGTTAAGCATGTGATTCATTCAAATATAAGCATATGATTCATTCAACCAAACTAGTTCTTAAGGACAATCAAATCAAATAAGATTATTTAAAGCAAACCAAAGCTTCTTCATTAATTAAGTTTTGGATTTGATTTGATTTAAAGAGGAGAATAGAAATCATCACTTGTTGTTTTAAACCCATTTCCCACATTAGTGATATTATTTAATTTTATGGGTTAATTAAGTTGAACCCTTAATTAGATGAATTAATTATGCTTACCTATGTCACCTTAAAGTAATTAACAAAAATTATTATGAGCCAACATGATATGCATGGAAAATAAACTTGCAATGATCTTAGAAATAAAAGGGGCCTAATGCAATTGGCTCATGATTAATAGTTAATTAGATTAAGAGACTTAATTAATTACTCTTATGGTTTTCCACACATGTGGACTAACCATAATTTCATTAAACTTTTAGGTTATTAAACACCTAAAGATCTACCCCATGCTTTAATTAATTAGGTCTGATGTGATTATGATTTCAATTTGATTAAGTGATTTAATTAATTAGTTAAATCTTTATTAATTATTTTAAAAAAGGGAGAAATGATCTTAGGAAAGGGGTCCCAACCCTATTCCTTAGTTCACTTACTATTGAACAATGATTAATAAACTTAATTAACCAATTTGTTATGTTCATGGGATTAATTTAATAACTTAAAAAAAGAGTAGTTAAGGTTTAATTAGTCAATTTTCCTAATTAAGTGAGCAATAAATCCCAAGAAAATCATGGGAGGCAAAGGACATCCCATTAAATTAACCAATAAAATTTGGCATTAATTGCTCAAGTAATTAAGGAGTAATTGTTAATTAATTTTATAATTAAACTTTAATTAAACCTTAATTACTTTTAAAATTAGTTAAGATTATTTTTACCTTTAAAATGAATATTTATTTGCATTTTTTATTTCTCTATGACTTTTATGATTTTAGAAGTTTTAACCATTAAAAATGATTAATTAAGCATAATTAAAGCCTAATCTAATAATGTGGCACGCCAAAGTGGCGCTTTCCATGGCACCGTGATTTGCTACTTAAAACTTATCCGAAGCCTACTGTGGCGTATGCGCTTTCTCATCCATCATCCCATCTAAGATCGAACGACTACAATTAATCCACATAATATTAAATCGATCGACGATCTAATCACCGCCCATTTTGATCGTGGAATGGAGCGTAATCTAACATCACGCAGTGAAGGAGAATGGAGTACATCCATTCACTTGATCCGAAGCTTACAAGCTCGATCAACTAAAAGGATCCCACACCTTCACATCAAGGAGGGGATCCAATAGTCAAGATCACATAAGATGCAAGTTTTTTTGAAAAAGCTCCAACCCATTTTGCCTAAGGATCATTTTGGAAGCATACTCATCGAGCTCAAGATCGGTGGCTCAATGATTATGGAAGCTTCATCTAGTGGAGATGAAGGTTGAGCAATTAGATCAATTCCTTGATGTTCACTCAAGAGGTGATGAATGATTTGGAGCTCGCTTGATCAAGTCCCACCTCGATGCTTGGGAAGCTTGGGAGATGACTCGCTTTATCGATGAGGCCTAGGGAAGGTGCATGCAAAGTTAATTTGAGTTTGATGGAGAAAGAAGTTAGGTTTGAAATGGGAGTGTCATTTTATGGATGATAATGGTATTTTTGATCAAGAATGAGCTTGGAGCTAGGAATGGCTATAAAGGCTCATCTTGGGTAGTTATGGGTGAGGAATGATTTTGTGTGTGTTTGAGTGGAAATGAGGGTGTATACCCCTTCATCTTGATCGGATGGGATCAGTTTGCTTGTAGTGGTTGTTTGGCCAACTCACAGTCGTGGGTGGCGGGTGGGAGGTGAGTTGGCTAACTTGGTTGGTTGAAGGTGGAGGTGGTCCAAGGAGGAATCATGGGTGTCCTATGGGTTTCAAATGCTCCAATGGGGAGGGTGAGTTTCACCTCCCATTCATGGCCACCCAACACAAGGGGTTAGCCTAGTGTGGACACCATTGAGAGTACCAAGTGGCCAAAGAATGGAAATGACCACTTACATGGGTGATTTCTCATGTGATGCCTTTAACCTAAGGGTAAAATGATCATTTGGCATTGATTTGATTTGACAGATTTGAAATGAGCCAAAAGTGCTTAGCCCAAATTTCAAGTCAATTGGAGTTGATTTGTTAGTTTTGGCTCAATTTGACTCATTTAGGTCAAATTGGGGTTAGTTGACCAATTGGTTAAATTGGGTCAAACCAAATTGTTCATATGATCATTTGGGATGTTTTGGTTCAATTGGTTTGATTTAGTTTGGCTTAGATTTGATTTTGGCTCATTTGAATTCATTTGGGTCAATAAGTTAACCAATTTGACCAAATTGGCCAAATTAGCTTGGATTTGGTGTTGGTTTTGGTTTAGTTAACCAATTGAAGATGATTGTGCTTTGGTTTAATTAATTTGGATTTGGTTTTGAAGCCAACTTGAACCATAGGTCAATTTGGGCTAAGTAGCTCAATTGGGTTTAATTGGGTCCAATCATGGCTTTGGTCAAGTTCAACAATCAATTTGGAATGAACTTGAGCCATACAAATCAATTTGGTTTATATTTTGATTTGACCCAATTTGGTCTTTTAAGTCAATTTGGGTCAACTTGAGTCAAGAGTTGGGTTGGTTTGACTCAATTGAAGGTCAAGTCATATTCAAATATTGATTTTGATTTGGTATGAATCATTGGTTTCAAGGGATTTGGCTTAGCAATTTGGCTAGTTCATATGGGTTAAGGGTTTGACTTGGTCAAATGACCAAGTTGACTTGGTTTGACCCAATTTGAAAATTGATCAACCTAGGTGATCAACAATGATAATGATTTTGATGGGCTTGGTTCAGTCCAATTTTGGTAGGATTAGAACTTAGCTCAAATAGGTCAAATTGGCCACTTTGGGTCAAGTGGACCAATTAGGTTTAGTTGGCTTAATTTTGGGTTGAGTTTGATTTAGTTGAGTTTATATATGGATTTGGGATTGATATATAAATTCAATTGCAATTGACTTGAGTTCAAATGAGTTTTGGTTCATTTGAACATTTCAAGTCAAAAGGGTTAAGTTGGGTTTGACTTGGGTTGATTTTGGTTTGGCTTGATGATAGATTTCATTTATATTTATGAATATAATTGAAGGTATGATTGATTCATGAAAAATCAATTGAATTTGGGTTTTGAAATGAAGGAATTTGGCTAAGTCTATGAGTTGGGTCATGTGGCTTAGTTTGATTTTGATTTGGCTTGATTTAGTTTTGATGATTTAAATGTATATTTCATTTAAATTTGTGAAGATGATTGAAAATATGATTGATTTGTGAGAAAATCAATTTGACTTGATTTGGATTAATATTTAGCTAAGTCCATGGGATAGTCATATGGCTTAGAAGGGTTTTGATTTAATTTGATTTAGTTTTGATCAGTTAAATGTACATTTGATTTATATTTAGGCAGATGATTGAAGATATAAATTGATTATGAGAAAATCAATTGATTATGAGAAAATCAATTGATTTTGGATTTATTTGGATTAAAATTTTGGAAGTCCATGGATAGATCATATGGCTTAGAAGGGTTTCAAGTTTGATTTGATCATGGGCTTCAATCATTTGGTTTTGGAATTTGGGTTTGAATTTGGATTTGAATTTGATGTTTGAATTGAACTTGAGGTTTGGTTTGAGAAGGTGACATGGATTGGATTTGGGTTGTAGGGTAGTTGATTATCCTAATCCCTAAGGCATAACCTAATCCTATGGTTAACCCTTCTAAGTTTTAAGGCTTAGGTTAAGTTTTAATTTAGAAGTGTCTTATGACTAGAAAGCCTTAGTGTCTAGAAGACTCCTAAGTCTAAGATGGAAGATTGAATCAAGACTCTAAAAGTGAGGTCAACAGCCTCTCCATAGTGTTTTGAGATAGATGATTGGAAGACCAAGCCAAGTTTCACATTATAGACTACATCTTTCAACACTTTTCTTGGGAGACCATGGATACATGAGAACAACATAGTTCCATTCTCTACATCAATGTATGAAGTTTGTGAGGTGGGATCATCTATTATGTGAAAAGAGATCTCAAGCCATTTATAATTTAGAGGTCAAGATATGAGGATGCTTACTACCTCCCTCAAAACCAACAAGTCTATTCTCATGAACTTGGCCAAAGTTTAAAAATAAAAAAGAAAAAGAAAAAGAAAGAGAAAAGAAAAGAAAAAATAAAAATAAAAGGGAGTGAAATAGACTTGGAGGAGGAAGTGGAGCACATTAGATTCAACCCATAGTCACCAACATATGGGTAGGATGACCGACCTCCACCAGAAGAGGAAGAGGCTTAGAGGCAAAGGGGTGGAAAACCTCCTTATTGGCCCAATAAAAGATATGTCCTGCCTACTGTGAGTACACTGCTATCCATATAGACTTAGAATCTAGTTTATAAGATGAGTCTTATATGGTTAGCACACAAACCAACTCTTCTCAATAGTAGATTCTTGAGGTGACACTTGAGCATAGTGATGAAGATGGGCTCCAAAGCAAAGCATAAGTGTATCCAAGTCTATATGTGAAATAGTTAGGCATCTTGGGAACCTTAGCTATAACCCCCTCTTAAAAAAGAGGGTTTGGTAGTTAAGGAAGCCCCTAAGTCATCCACAGGTGTGAAGACTCAGAGGTTCTTACTAGTAACATCATCCTCAAGTCAAGAAGTTGATGTAGAACTAGAGGAAGATTCATATAAAGATTTAATTGAATTACCATTTTATTATTACTTGCCTTATATTCATAATTTATCAAGGAAAGGGTTAATCCCACATACTTGGTCAAAGCACAGGTCAGACTACTTAGAAAGAATATGGAAGGAACAAATGCAAAAGCTCTCAATCGAGACTAGATTCATAATACAATAGTGATGATGACGATTACTACTTAGTCATCACAAATCATTTGGAATCTAATAGTTCTTTCAAATCACATTAACTCATATGAGAGTGTGCTTAGAAACTTCGATGATCTAGATGATTTTGAAATCAAAGATGCACCGCCAGAGTTCAAAGAAGAGATCAGGTCAATAATCAATGAGCTCAAGGAAATCAATTTAGAATCAAGAAGATCCACACCGACATACAGTTCTTAATTAAATGAAATTAAAACCAATGACTTAGTTAGGCCATTGATTTAGTTTAAGGATAGCTTTGCATGGAGCTATGAAGAGTTGCCTGGGTTGGCTATTAATGTGGTGGTCCATAAACTAACAATAGAGCCTACTGCTAACCCTATCAAGCAAGCTCCTAGATGCATGTGATTAGACATAGAACAACATGTCATTTATGAAGTCAAGAAATTGATCGATGCTAGCTTCATACAGAAAAAAAAATACCCTACCTGGTTAGCCAGCATCATCCCAGTTAAGAAAAAGAATGGCCAAATTCACATATGCGTCAATTTTATGGATTTAAATAAGGCATGTCCAAAAGATGAATTTCCACTACCAATCGATGATGGTGGACATTGCCTCATCTCATGTAATCTTCTCTTCATGGATGGCTCATCCGATATAACTAAATAAAGATGGCCCCAAGATGAATAAAACACCGCTTTTAGAACCAAATCTAATCTACGCTATAAGGTCATGCCTTTCAACCTTAAAATGTCTGCTACATACCAGTGGGCAATGACTAAAATCTTCAATGAACTCATGCATCATCAAGTCGAATGCTATGTTGATGATCTCATGTCAAAAGTAGAGAAAAGGAAGACCATCTCTTTGACTTGAGAGTAGTTTTGAATAAGACACATTTAACCTCAAAATGAATCAAGTGCATTCAAAGTAGCTTCAAATTCCTTGGTTTATTGTCCAACACAAGGAATCAAAATTAATTTGAGAAGATCAAGGCATATTAGAAATTGCCACCCCTAAAAGTTTAAACTCAACTCGATCATTACAAGGATGGTTAGCATATCTGATGCTTTATATCCAAATTTATCGAAGATGTCACTATTCTCGACTTGTTAAAAGGATGCCAAGTTCAAGTGGATGACAAGTGTGAGCATGCCAAGACATCAAGCATTACCTAATGATATCACTTCTAGCAGCCTTATCCCTGCAAGCTCATACTTTACACTACTATGATTAGATGACTCCCTTGGTGCTTTGTTGGCCCAAGTCCAATGATGAAGGGAAAGAAAAGGCACTCTACCTCGCCATCATCTAATCTACCGAGGCTAATTATCCATCCATTGAGAAGCATTTTCTAGGTTTAATCTTTGCATCCCAAAAGCTACAACACTACATGCTTCCTCATAAGGTGAACTTAATCTCTAGATCAATCCACACATTATCTCATGACACTTGATGCTCGATGGTTGGCTTGATGGTCCATGATCCTCTCATAGTTTGACATTACCTTCATATCTTATGGGTGAAAGGACAAGCTAGCAAATTTTAGCAACACACCCACTTCCTCGACTTTCGCTTAGTGATGATCTCCATGAACAATTCATGAACTTAGGGGATACTAGCATTCACCAGAGATGTACTTTGATGGTGTAGCTTCCTCTCAAAGAGGAGAAGAACCAATCTACTATTCCAAGAAAGGCAAGGGTAGAATAGTTCTCTAACTGGACCATGATGAGATTCTCATATCATCTTAATCGCACCAATAATGAAGCTAAATATAAAGGCTCGTCTCTGGAGTTATCCATTACTCTAAGCATCTAAAACATCAACATCTTCGGGATTCTAGTTATCAACCAAAGGGTCCTACAAGGTTATAAAGCCAAGCTCCATCACTACAAGTACACCATGTTGGCCCAAATCCTAGGTTACCATTTATAAGATTCTATAAGGAGAGAATGTTGTAGCATATGCCAAGGAGCAGATTCCGAAGATGAGTCCATATCAATAAAGGTCCAAAATAGACAAGTGTTATCCCTTATTGATATTGAACTCATCAAAAAATACTCTTGATGGGAGGTTGCCATTGCCAAGAAGGATGAGGAGTTAGATTTGAGGCAAACCATTCATGGATTACCTAAATAAAGGCAAACTTCTCAAGAGAAGTCCAAGCCCATTAGATGAAGTAGAGAGCACTTTCCTATGCTCTTGTTGATGGTGTCTTATGATCTTTCGATCATGTGGTTATGTTGTTTAGACAAGCATAAGCTCGTAAGATCATGACCGAGGTACACTTAGATTATGTGGAACCAACTGATTCAAAAAATGAAAGCCAAGATTAAGAGACTAGATACTACTGGTCATCGATGATCAAAGATTGCATGGATATGGCTAGACAATGCCACCAATCTTAAATAAATGATGTGGTCCTAAACCAACCATCCAACATTCTACATCCTACATTGGCCTAATGGCCATTCGAGTGTTGGGGTACCGACATAGTGGGTCTTGATCCTCCTTCTTCCAAGGGTTCATCTTAGTTGCTACTACTACTTTTCCAAATGGATGAAAATGATTCCACTTAGAGAGTACAACTCAGATGTGCTCCAATTTTTAGAACCATATCGTATATAGGTTTGAGTGCCTCAATGAATTATATCTGATAATGGTATTGCATTCAAGAGCACCAAGATCAACAATTTTGCCAGATAACATAGATTGGAGATATTCTACCATCAACTAAGGGAAAATGCTTAAAGCCTTCAACAAAACTCTCATCCAAATACTAAAAAAGACACTGACAATAATAAGCGATAGTGATGAGCAAGAGAAGCCTTGTCCCTACCGCACCACATATAGAACTCCAACTCCTACTCCTTTCTCCTTAGTGTATGGGTCCAAATTCTCTACCATTAGAAGTCCAACTCATCACTAAGGATAGCATAAGTAGATCAATAAAGAAGAACACCAAGTTATGGTTAGAAGATCTCAAGGTTTGGAGAAGAGAACCTGTGGGCATGCTAAAACCTTGAGTTGTACAAAGCTAAAATGATTCAAGCTCACAACGTTGGTTCCTAGAGTTTATTTTTTTTAAGAGAGCTTATTTTATAAGATGGGAGGCAAGTTTGAACCCACTTGGGAAGGCCCTTTCCATAGAGAAGGCCTACCAAGGAAGATCTTATCAACTTAATCATAAGGGAGAGCCCAATGCTTCCAACCATTGGGCTCTACTTAAAGAAATATTATAAATCATGTTTGAAAATAATTATCATCAATGAAAATACCATTTTGAATTCAATCTCTTCCATATTGAAAGTATTCTTATTTTGAATCCACCAATGTGTTTTAGGTGTAAGGAACCGAGCACATATCCTTCATCGACATAAAACAAATACAAACTACAAAAAAAACATATAAAATAAACACATATCTTTGTCTCTACTGAAGTTGAGATAATGCCCTGGCACTACTCAAGATGCCTAGGTCGCTAACGTGCTACCCTACTAGTGTGTCACCCTAGTGGTCTTCTTTGGAGGATGTAAGTCTATTTTCCTTCTTTATTTGGCCATTACACACCGATGAGCGGCTTGTTAGTTTGGTATTCCTTACTACATGGCCGGTAAGCTACCTCATGTTGGCTTTGTTTAAGAAGATGTGAGTCTCCTATGCTTTCTTCTTGATTAGCCTTGCATAACGATGGGTCAAGTATATTTGAGGTTTAGGATAGGTCCTCTAGCAGCTCTTTCCCTCATGACTTCTTCAAGTCTATGTCCAGTCCTTCCTCGGGCCTCCATGCTTATTATTCGTACTAGGTCAGATAGTATTTATATCACTGATGATAGACTATCTCGATGATGAGTTCTGCTTGGAAAGTTGTAAGCCTACATGCTTTCTGATTGATCATTGGACACATGCATGTTAGGTTGGTTGGTTCTCACTATGCGAGATACACCACTCATGTTGATTGATACACCTTGGTTGGTTCTTGCACCTTAGATACACCACTCATGGATGTGTAAGTCCGCTATGCTTTCTTAAGTTGGCCACCGCATACACCTATAAGCTTTCTTTCTAGTGGCTCAAGATAATGCCCCCAAGTAGCACCTCCCTCGTGGGCACTATATTTGGATCACATCCTTTGACCCATTTAGACACTACCCGGTTACTAATTAGATAGTTCCTTTCATAAGAACCACATGTGGTTGGAGAATCCATCATGGATGTGATTCTCCCATGGTCCAAGAATCAGATAGGTCAAGGCCAACATAGCCTTCTTAGTGTGTGGTCCCTCACACAACCCATGCAAAACATATAAACAAAATATATATTCACTTATGGATTAGAGGACACCACTAGTATACTTTTTCTCAAGAAGACATATCTTTAGCGTGTCAAGAAATCTCCCATAGGAATCGCCACTACTCTTGAGTTGATATAAGTCCCAGATTCACTCATAGTCCTAAGTCGATTCGATTTATGCTACCAATAGGTCACCCCAGGTTTTTCCCTCCTTTAGAAGATGTAAGTCTGCTTCTTTCTAGCACATCATTGCACACCAAAAGGCAACCCCTTTGGTTGGCTCTACCCCCATGCTAGACTATCCCTTTGATTTGTAAATTTGAGATACAAGTTTGATATAGCCCCTTCTCTGGGTCCATCACACACCCACATGGTCCATAAATTAAATCTATCAAATTTGATCGAGCTCACATCCCTGGATATGCCCTCAATTCAAAATCAAACTAAACCAAATAAAACCATATCAAATCACATGAAATTAAGATAAAATTAATCAGACTACTTTGAGTTGACATAAGTCCCCAAGACATTCACTTAGGTCACCTAGGTCGTCAATTTTTTTTGTGCATCCAATGGTCACCCTAAGTTGTTCCTCACTTTGAAGATGTAAGTCTGCTATCTTCTTAGATATCATTGCACATTGAAAGGCAACCCCTTAGGTTGGCTAGCTCTACCCCAGTAGACTATGCATTTGGATTTGTAAACTTGAGGCAGGTCAAAGTTGATATAGCTCTTTCTCGGGTCCATCGCACAGGGTCCATACATTATTAAATTAAACCCAATCTTATTTCCCCAATGGAGTTAAATCACACCTTCTCCCCATTGGAGCCCAAAATCATAAATAAACAAGTCAAGCAAACAAATCAAATTCAAAACCAACCTCCCCAGTGGAGCCAAATTAAACCAACTCCCCCAGTAGATTCTAAATCAAAGAAATCCAACCAAGCTTTTATTCTCACTGGATACATCCCCAAATAAATCTATGAAATCAAACTCAAATCCCAATCCCCAAGATACTCCTAACCTACTTCCTAGTGGAAGGTTCATATACCCATCCCTAGTGACTCAGCCCATATCTCTAGATATGCCTCCACATCAATTAAAACAAAACAAATTAAAGTCAATAATCTCGTGGATTATAGATTCTTTCCCCAATGGATCTTCTTTCCACAAATCATATAATCAAATCAAATTGAAACATTATCCCCAAATTTTCTTTCTATGCTATATCCCTCACATGTCATGTCCAATGCATGTGATCCCCTGATCTCCTCCATGTCCTTAACATGGAATTCTCATCAAATCTTATTTCTTCTCTTATGCACACCTTTAATACTTCAACCAAAAGCCTAACAATGTATTCATTCAAATTACATCATCAACATTGTAATCAACATTTTATGATTTGTGATGGTGCAAGCTCAAACTAACTATACAATAGCATGCTAAACATATTATAGTGTAAATTATATATATTATTATAATATATGATGTTATATTATAATTTGTAATATAATATATTTCTAACATTACACCTCATTAGAATCACTTAAAAAAAACAAATAACAAAATTTTCTCAAAATATGAATAATGTTCATTTTGATGTAAAATTGTTATTTTTCTATTAGAAATGGTACAAAATAGCATAATTTTGTGTTGCTTTTTGTGTGCCATGAATTTGGCCAAATTCTTCCATCTCAACCTTCAAATTAACATTTTTGTGAGTTTTGACCCAATGTATTATAACAAGTAAAATATACTAAAATGTACAATAACATTTAGTAACACACACCACATTCATATATATATGTGAAGTTATATTGTTATGTACATTATATTTTAATATGCTTTCATATAATATATTATCTTACATTACACCTTAAATGAATCACTTTAAGCAAAAAAATTTATAAAATTTGGTTGAAAATGAACATTTATTTTGGATGCAAAATTCCATTCTTTTGATTAAATGACACACCATAGCAGACCCCCAATTATGTTCCCTAAAGCTTTCATTAAATTTGGCCAAATCCCATCATCTCAGCCTATAAATCAATATTTTTATGAATTATACCAGTACAAACTCTACTACATCATACTATAAGAAACTAAAATATGCTAACAAACAAGTAATAATACATAGTATGCTATAATGCATGATGCTACACTATCTTATGGTATCCTATATTATATTACACTATAACATATTATATTATATTGTATTGCATATCACATCACAAGGGATTGCTTATATAAAAACATATTTTAAATTGAAACAATATATTATGATGCCAAGTTTTACCTATTATGAATTTGGCCAAATTCCACCATTTTAAAGTCTAAATCAACATTTTTATAAACAATGCTAGTGTAGCTTGACATGATTGTAAAATACTAAAAGAATTTAAAATTCAGAATAATATATTATGATATATGATGCTATACTATGCTACATATATAATATATTTTGAACATAAAATCTTACTTTTTATACTACAAGTGGCATAACACACCTTTGGTACTACAACCTAATTCCCACTTCAAATTTAACAAATTTCATCATCTATTTATTAAATCAATATTTTATGATTTATAATTAATATAAAGCACAATACCATAATATACTAAAACATTTCAAAACATCTTATAACATCCAAAAAACACATCACTACATGCTCAAATATATGATGCTAAATTATACTATATGGTATTATAATATGATTTAGGGTTAGGTTTAGGTATTCAAATCTCTAATAGTCAAAGGAAAGTCTCTTGAAGACATTTTCTTTAGCTACCATAACTATGTTAGATTAGGTCACTCTTAGATCTACCCTAATGACATCTTTATTCAAGTTTAGGTTTAGGTTTGGGTTAGTTTAGGTTAGGGTTTGTTTAGGTTTAGGTTTTTAGTTTTAGGTTTTGGGGGTTTAGGTTTAGGGTTTGGGCTTGGCTCTTAGGGTTTAGGGG